>JALPQD010000269.1:2707364-3186577 GCA_023101885.1 Typhlomys cinereus
TCCTTCCTTATCACGCTCAACTCAGAGTACTATTCCCAGCAAACTAACTAAAACTTTAAGTAGACCTGCAACCCTTCCCTGCTACAAATCTCCGTACCGGGACAGTGACCCCTACGTCCACTTATTCCCAACATAATCATGCCGCCTCTTCGCGCCTGACCTGACCCGCTACCACCCCTCACCACGGTCCACCCAGAGCACCAAATCCCTACTATACCACCCGAAAATCCCGACCGCATAATTAAACCTAGGCCCCTCCCCCCCCTCTCCACATATTGACCCCTCAAAGTCTAGCATGGACTAAAGGCACTAGGATTCTTAGAAGGAAGGGATTAACAGTCAGAATAGTGTTCCTATACTTAAGGGGAACACAAGAAAGAGTTCTAGGAAATTCCCACTGAGTTTCACCTCATCAGAGAGGAGGACCCAGAGGAAAGTTTGATATACACATTAAAGGATGCTTCAGAGATGGGGGAGGGGGCACTGGGAGAAAGGGAGGGAGGGGGAAAGGAAGGAGAAAATGGGGGAGGGAGCAGGGAGGTCCATGAGGGTGGAGGGAGGGAGGGGTCAGGGGTACCTATTACGTTTGTATGAGCAGAAAAATAAATAAAAAAGAAAAAATATCGACATTAAAAAAAATAGTAACCTTGTATGCCATCCCATTTACCACAGCCTCAAAGAAAAGAAAATACCTTGGAATAAACTTAACCAAGGAAATAAATGACTTATACAACCAAAACAAACTACTGTTGAAAGAAATAAAAAGGATCCCAGAAAGTGGAAAGACCTTCTTCCATGCTTATGAATTGGTAACATGAGTGTTGTGAAAGAGACCATGCTATGAAAGGTAATATATAGATTCAATTCAATCCCAATCGAAAGCCCAAACACACTTCTTCATAGAACTGGAAAAAAAGCTATTTAAAATTCACATGGAAGGACAAATGACCCTGATTACCCAAAACAATCCTGAGCATAAAAACACTGCTGAAGTGTCTCTATAATAGATTTCAAACTATACTATAATCATATTAATAAAAACAGCATGGTACTGGCACAGAAACATATATATAGATCAATGGATTAAAATTAAGGACACATACAGCCATTAGATTTTTTGACAAAGATGTCAAATATACACAGTAGGGCAAAGATGGCATTTTCAACAAGTGTTGCTGGTAAAATTGGGAATCTACATGCAGAAGATTGAAAATTGGCTGCTACTCTTCACCTTACACCGAAATCAACTCCAAATGAATCAAGCACCTAGATGTTAAATCCAAAAGTCTGAAAGCAGTTTGAAAAAAGAGCAGGGAGTACATTTGTTTTGATTTGCCTAGATAAAGATTTTCTAAACAGAACCCCAGATGCTTAGGAACTGAGACCAATAATCAACAAGTGGGACTTTATGAAATTTAAAAGCTTCTGTTTTGCAAAACAAACTATTAATTCTCCAAAGACAACCCACAGAATGGGAGAAAATATTTGCTGGCTATGAATCTGACAAAAGATTAATCTCCAAAGTACACAAAGACCTCAAAAAACTAAACACTAAGAAAGTAAACAGCATAATTAAAAAATGGGCCCTGGAACTTAATAGGAACTTCTCACAAAAAGAAATTCAAATGTCAAGTAAATACCATAAAAATTCAACCTCCCTGGGCATCAGAGAAATATTAATTAAAACTACCCTGCAATATCATCTTATGCCAGTCAGAATGGCCAAGATCAAGGATACACAAACAAGAAAACAGAAAATGCTGGCAAGGGTGTGGAGAAGAGGGAACACTCATTCATTGGTGGTAGGGAGTGTAAACTAATACAGCCATTTTGGAAATCAGTGTGGAGGCTCCTCAGAAAAATTGAAACTACCATATGACCCAAGTCTACCACATCTGGTAGAATTCCCTGTATCTTATTAAAGACATATGTTCATCCAATTTCCATGCAACTCTGTTAACAAAATGAAATCAGCCAACATGTTCATCAACAGAGGAATGGGTAATGAAAAAGTGGTACATATACACAATGGAATATTATTCAGCCATTAGGAAGGATAAGAGTATGGAATTTGCTGGTAAATGGATGGTACTGAAAAATATAATACTGAGGAAGATATATCCCAGACACAGAAAGACAAATGCTCAGGAACGATCAGGAACAACTAAGGGGGTATGATCTCACCAGAAGGGGAGGGTATATAGTCTGGCAAATAAAAAGTAACCATTTTCCAAATGGGTGATTGACCCCTTCCTCACCTGAGGTTTCCTACTTTTATTACATCTACCCTTGAATGTGCTCTTATAATAAGACTCCAGTTTAACAGCTTTTTGTCTCTCTGGCCAGGGGTGACATACAGGGCCCATCAGGATGGAGTGAAGGGCATTGCAGGAGCAGCAAAAAACTGCAAAAGAAAATCAACAAACCACAATCCAGAACTTCAGAGACTCATAATCAACACCTAGAACTAGGCCAGACTAATCTTCCCCATCCTGAAGCTCAGGGAAATTTGCAGAAGAGGGGGTGGAAAGAGTGTAAGAGCAAAAGGATGGAGGAGCAATGATTTGCAAGATACTCCACACAAGTAGGGGCCGAAGCAATCATAATTAGATTTTGCATGCCCTGCGCAATGTGCACACACTATGACCTCACAAAGTCTAGCATCTGCTAAAGGCACACCAAGATCCTTGGAGGCAGGGATTGACAGCCACAGTAGTGTTCCTATGCTTAAGGGGAACAGGAAAGGGTTCAGAGAAATGCCACTTGGTCCTTGTACGTCATCGAGAGGAGGGCCCAGAGAGAGTCAGGGATGCACATAAAGGACTCTCTGGGAATTGGGGGGGCGGGAGGCACTGGGGATGGGGGAGGGAAGGGGTGAGGGGAGGGGGAGCAGGGGGTTAGAGGGAGGAAGAGGGAGGGAAGGAACCGGTGTACCTATTAAGTTTGTATGAGCGGAAATAATAATAAAAATGTTAAAAAAAGACAAATGCTGCATAAATTCCCTTAGACGTGAATGCAAGATTAATCTCCTGACCTAAGTATTTGTGTTGGAATTCCTGTAAGAGTCAGAATATTTAAAGGTACTGATAAGCAGGAGGGTGGGGAGGGAAGACTAGAGTGAAGTTTCCAGATTAGGAGATACAGGATTCCATCAATGGCAGAGTGGAGGGAGGTAACAATGGCAGAAAATACCCAGCGGGGATGAGGGAATAAGGTACAGGAGGGGCTGAGTGACTAATACAAAAACACTAAGAAGGGGGGAGATGCAACCAGATATGAACATCCTGTGGTATTCATATGTCAAAAAACACTTTAGTTTTCTAAAAAAGGAACAAGAATGGGCAGTCCCCTTATGGAGGAACACAGAGAGGAAGACAGGACAAAACAAAAAGATGTTCTAGGCTGCTTCACTTACAGATTAGAGACAATGAAACAATGATAAAAAATAAGTTATGTGATACATTTTGATTAGTTGTTCATTAGAGAAATCTCAAAGGCCCCCCCAAACAGTATAAGCTTTTGTCATTGCTCTTGGTTTCCCTCTAGAAAATGACAGTAAGAACCTATTATTGAAGATGCAACTCACGTGGATCACAGGACATGGAAAACACCAACTGGAACTGGATTGGGAGTTTCCTCCTTGCTGGATAGCTTACATAGCATCAGAGAACACTAATGAGGCTACCAAGGTCACATCAATATGTGAAGTCTGCAAGCTGTAATAGCAATCACTATGACAACAGGTAACCATCAGTGTAATAGTGGTATGAATATCGAGGCAATAAACAACAGCTTTTTGATCAGATTTAAGGCCATTGGTGAGAATGGAACACATTCCTGTTTTTGGAAACTAGAACAAGAAAGGGAAATACACAGGTCCAGTACAAGAACAGGCTAAATTTTTAGCTAGGAAGATAGTACACAAAACTTTGTCAATGTCTATTATTACAACAATAGATCGAAAAAGGACTCTACACTCCACATAGAACCCTCTGTCTCCAGCACATGGAGCTTATTTTTGAAAAGCACAACTTGTCAAAATGCAAAAAAAAAGATGACTGTGTACCGCCTGTCCTTAAATAGGACATTATATTCCTCACCCACCCCCACATCAAGGCTCAGGGAGCATCAAAGAAGAGGGAACAGTAAGATTGTAAATGTCTGAAGTGAAACACTGGTAGGTCAGACATTATCTCTTGGACATGCCAGAGTTGTGATACATAGATTTCAGTGACCCTAAAATGCTCACTTTGAATCAGGTCATCTAAACTTCTTCCCATCCTGAGGCTCAGGGAATCTTGTGGAAGGCAGGAGGTTGGCAAGATTGTAAGACCCTAAATATGGGGAGGTACACTGCCAATCAAATCACTTCAGTCACTACAGGGCTGTCGCATCCAGGAACTAACTGCAATGAAACATAAATGCCTAACATGTCAATATTCACCAATGTACCAGAGAGGAACTCAGGAGAAATAACCACACACAGCGGAAATCATAGGGGCAGGGACTACACAAGTGAAAAAGAGTCCCTACCTGCGGGTTTACCCTCAGAATGCCCACAGAGGCCACAGAAGCCTGATCATCTATTAGTGCAGACAACCTAAAGAGAGCCTGTGACCAACACAGACAAACAGCATGAGGGTGGGAGTGAGAGGGATGGATTGGTGAAGGGAGGAGAACGTGGAAGAGGAAGTGGGGAGGGAGGGGGGAGGGACTATCACTCATTTTACTGTATAAAAGGAAAATTCTTTTTTTTTACATGCTTTGCATTTATTATTGGTATTATGTATAGTATTTTATTGTGTTAATTTGCACTTGCTTGATGGGTATTTAATCCACACACAGTCTCTTGGGCAATGTAATTGTTCCTTTGCTGTATCTTACCTCATTCACAGACTATATGTTTTCAGTGATAAAAATAGAATCTAATATCATGCTAAAGGAAATGCATTTTCCTCTTAGGCAAAGTAGAGATAATGCCTTTTTACCTAACTCCTATGACTGAAGGCTGAAGGGAAATAATGTGGAGACATATTTTGAAGCTTTCTAATTTGCTTGTTACAATTATAATGATGATAATGAATAATCTCCCTTTCTTTCTTTCTTTCTTTCTTTCTTTCTTTCTTTCTTTCTTTCTTTCTTTCTTTCTTTCTTTCTTCTCTTTCTTTCTTTTCCCCTTTTCTTTGTTCTTTTCCTGTTTCTTTCTCTCTTCCTTTTTCTCTCATCCTTCTATTGCTTTCTTTCTTTCTTTCCTCGGCTCTCTTTTCTCTCTCCTCTTTCTCTATTCTTCTCTCTCTCTCTTCTTGTTTTTCTCTTTCCTTCTTTCTTTCTTCTGTCTCTCTTTCTTCTTTCTCCCAGCTCTTTCCCTCTTCGCTCTCTTTCCCCGCTTTCTGTTTTCTCTATTTCTTTCTTCTCTTCCTATCCTTTCTTTCTTTCTTTCTCTCTCTTTTCTTTTCTTTTTTTCTTTCCTCCCTCCCCTCTCACTCGCGTTCTTCTCTCTCCGTTCTCCCTCTCTAGCTCTTCGTCTCGCCATCTCTCCCTTCTCCTTTCTCTCCTCTTTATCTTTTTCTCCACCCATCTTCCTCTCTCTCTGTTTCCTCTCTCTTCTTTCTCTCAATCTTTCTTTTCTCCTCTCTTATCCTTTTTTTCCATTCTTCTTTCTTCTTTCCTATTTCCTTCTTTTCTCTTTTTTCCTTGCATCTCTTTCTTCTTATTCCTTGTTCCGTCCTTTCCTTTTCTTGCCTTTTCCATATTTTTTTACCTTCTTTCTCTTTCCTCTTATATCCGTCTCTCTTGCTCGTTCTCTTCCTATTCTTTTAACCTTCTTTACTATCCTTTGTTCCTTCCTTTCCCTCCTTCCTTTTCCTGCTCTTTCTTTCCTTTCCTCCACTTTCCTTACGTTCCTTCCTTCCTTCCCTTCCCTTATTTCATTCCTTCCCCCCTTTTTTTCCTCCCCTTTTCCCCCTTCCTTTCCGTTCCTCTTTCCCCTTCCCTCGCCCTTCTTGTATTCCCATCCATTCGTTTTAGTCTTATCCTTCCTCCCCTTTCGTCCCCCCTGCGTTTCTTCTTCCCTTCGATTCTTCTCTTCTTTCTATTTTTTATCTTCTTTTCCTCTTTTCTTTTCCACTCTTTTTCTTTCTGTCGTTCTTTCCTTTCTCTTCTCGTCTTCCTCCCATACTCACTTCCCTCTCTTTCGTCCCTCTTTTCTTCCTCTCTCGCTTTCTTTCTTTCTTTCTTTCCTCTGTCTTTCTTTTCTTTTCTCTTTTTTTCTTCTTTCTTCTTGTCTTTTCTGTTTCTTGTCTTTTCTTTTTTTTCTTTTCTTTCTTTCTTGTTTTCTTTTCTCTTTTCTATTATCTTCGTTTCTTTCTTTCTTTCGTGTCTTATCTTTCTTTCTTTCCTTTTTCTTTTTTCATTTATTTCTTTCTTTTTTTTCTTTCTTTCCCCTCTCTCCTCAATTTTCTCTCTCCCCCGAATTCTCTCTCTCTCTCTTGCTTTCTCTTGCTCTCCTTTGCTTTCTCTTCTGGATCTATTTATTCCTTCTTTCTCTCCTCCTCTTTCTTCATTTTCTTTCATTCGTTCTTTTTCTTTCTTTTCTTTTCTTCTTTCTTTTCTCTCTTTTTCTTTTCTTTCTTCCTTCGTCTTCTTTTTTCTTTCTACTTTTCTCTTTCTTCCTTTCTTCTTCTTCTCGTTTTCTTTCTCTTTCTTTTTTTCTTGCTTTTCTTTTCTTCTCTATTCTTTCTCTATCTTTCTTCTTCTTTCTTTCTTTATCCTTTTCTTTCTTTTTCCTTATATTCCTTTCTCTGTTTTCTTCTTTTCGTTTCTTCTTTCTTTCTTTCTTTCCCTTCTTTCCTTCGTTTCTTTCCCTTTCTTCTCCGTTTCGTTCTTATATTCTTTCTCTTTTCTTCTTTTCTTTCGTTCTTCTCTTTCCTTCTTTTTCGTTTTCTTTTTCTTTCTTTCTTCTTTCTTTCTTTCCTTTCCTTTTTCTTTTTCCTTCTTTCTTTCTTTCTTTTCTTTCTTTTCTTTCCTGTCGTCTTTCTTTCTTTCGTTCACCTTTATCTTTCCTTTTTTTCTTTCTTCTTTTTCTCTTTTCTTTCATTTCCTTTTTCCTCTTTTCTCTTTTCTTCTCGCTTTCTCTTTTTATTTTCTATTTTCTTTATCTTCGTCCCTTCCTCTTTCGTCATTTCCCCTCTCTTGCCTCTCTCCGCTTTCGTCTCTTTTGACTTTTCTTTTGCGTTTTCTTTCTTTCTTTCTTTTCTTATCCTTTCCTTTGTCTTTCTTTTTCTCTTCTTCTTCCTCTTTCGTAGTTCTTTTCTTTTTCTTTACTTCCTTTTTTTTCTTTTTCCTCTCCTTCTCTCCTTCCCTCTCTCCTCTTTTCTCTTATCTTTCCTTTCTTTCTTTCTTTTGTTCTGTCTTTCTCTCTCCCCCCTCTCTTTTTCATTTCTTATCTTTCCCTCTCCCGCTTTTCCTCTTTCTTCTTCTTTTTCATATTCTATTCTTTCTTTCTTCCTTCCCATCGCCTCTACTTTCGTTCTCCTTTTTCTTTCGTTCTCTCATTTATTCTTTTTCTTTCTTCTCTCCTCGTTTCTCTTTTTCTTTCTTTCTTTTCTTCCTCCCCCCCCCCCACCCCCCCCTTTTCCTTTCTCTATTCTTTCTTCTGCTGGTTCTCTCTCATCCTCTTTTCTCCCTCTTGCGTCGTCTTTTTTCTTTCTGCCTTTTCGTCCCTGTTATTCCGCATTTCTCTCTCCGCTTTCGTTCTTTCTTTCTTTCATGTCTGTTTCTTTCTTTCGTTCTTCTTTTCTTTCCGTTGCTTTCGTCTTCCTCTCTCCCGCGTTTCGCTCCTCTTTCTTTCTTTCTTTTCTTTTTTTCTTCGCGTCTTTTCTTTTTGCTGATTCTCTTTCTTGCTTTCCCTTTCTTTTCCTTTTCTTTCTCGTTGCCTTTTTTCTTTCTTTTTCTTTGTTTTCTCCGCTTGCTTTTCACCGCACGCTTTTCTCTTTCTTCGTTCTCATTCGTTCTTTCTCTCCTCCTCGTTTATCTTTCTTTCCTTCCGTTTCGTCGTTCTGTTTCTTTCCTCGTGCTTTCGCTTTCTCTCCCCTCTTTTCTTTCCCCTTCTTTCTTCCTCTCCTCTTGCTGTCCTTGTTTCTTATCTTTCTTCTTTTCTTTTTTTTCTTCTTTTCTTTCTTTCCATCCCTTCTCTCTCCTTCTGTCTCTCTCCGGTCTCTCCTCCTATTTCGCTCTCCTCTTCGTTCGCCTCCTCTTTCTTCGTTCTTTCTTTCCACTTTCCTCTCATCTCTCCTCTTAGCTGCCCTTTCGCTCCTCCTTCTTGTCCTTTCTCTCTCTTGCTCTCGCTTCTCTCAGTATGTCATTGTTGTCGCTCTCCTCTTTTCTATTTTCTCTTTCGCTCTCCTCTTTTCTTTTCTCTTTCTTTTTCTTTCTCCCATTATTCTCTCTCACTCCTCCATCCGCCTGCTTTCCGTCTCTCCCTCCTCTTTTCTCCGCATTCGTCCTCTTCTTCTTTTTCGTTCTCTCTCCTCTTTCTTCCTCTTTCGCTTTCCTCCTTCTCCTCTCCCTTTACTCTCTCCTCGTTTCTTTTTTTTGTCCTCTCCGCCTCGTGTTTTCCTTCTTTCTTCCGCGTTCTATCTCTCTCCCTCTCCGCTCTCCTTTTCCTCGCTCGTCCTCTGTTGCTTTTCTGTTCTTTTTTTCTTTCGTTTCCTTCTCTCCTCTCTCTCTCTCCTCACGTTTTCCATCCTCTTTTTCCTTCTTTTTCTTTCCTCGCCGCTTTTCTTTATTTCTTTTTTCCTTATTCGGTCGTTCTTTCTTTTTTCTTTCTTTTTCCCTTCTTTGTCTGTTCTTATTCTCTTTCTTTCTTTCTTCTTTATTCTTTCCCTCTCTCGCCTCGTTCTTTTCCTTGTCTTTCTTCTTTCTTTCTTTCGTCCTTTCTCCTTTCTTTGTTCTTTCTTTTTCTTTTTCTCTTTCTTTTCTTTCTTCTTTCTTTCCCTCGTTCTTTCTTTTTCGTTTTCTTCTCTTTCTGTTCTTTCTCTATTGCCTTTTTCTTTCCTCTTTTTCTTTCTTTCTTTCTTCTTTCTTTCAAAGTTTCTTTATCTTTCTTCCGTTCTTCCTTTTCTATTCTCTCTTTTCTGGCGCGTTCTCCCTGCCTGTCTTTCTTTTCGTTCTTTCGTCTTCGTTCTTTCTTTCTTTTCTTTTCCTGTTTCTTTCTTTCGCTTTCTTCTTCGTTCTTCGTTCTTCTTTCTTCTTTCTCTTTTCTTCTTTCTTCGTTCGTTCTTCTCTTTCTTTCTTTCCTTTCGCTTTCTTTCTTTTCTTTCCTTGGCCTTTCTTTTCTTTCGTTTCTGTCGTTTTCTTCTTTTCTTTTCTTTTTCTGGCTCTTATTCGTTCCTGTTTCTTATCTTTTTCAGGTCGTCCTTTTTTCTTCCTTTCTTTTGTCCTGTCTTTTCTTTATTTCTTTCTTTCGGTCTGTCGTTCTTCTTTCTGTTCTTTCGGTCTTTTCTCTTTTTTCTCTTTCTTTCTTGTTCGTGCTTTCTTCTTTCGCTCTTTCGACTCATCTTCCATTCTCTCTTTCTCTCCTCTTCCCTCTGTCTTTTCTTCTTCTTGCTTTCGGTCTTTCCTCTTTCGTCTTTCTCTTTCTTTCTTTCTGTCTTTCTTTTCTTTGTCGTTCGTTCTGTTCTTTCTTTCGTTCGTTCTTTCTTCCTTTCTTCTTTCTTTTCTTGTTTCTTTCTTTCTCTGTTCGTTTCTTGCTTTCTTTTCTTTCTTTCGCCTGTTCTTTCTTCTTTTTCTTTCTTGCTCTTTTTTCTTCGTCTTTCCGTTCCCCCGTGCTTCTTTCTCTTTTTCGTTCTTTCCTTCGTTCTCCTTCCTTTCCTTTCTCTTTGTCCTTTCTTTCTCTCTTTCCTTTCCTTTTCTTTCTTTCTTTATCTTGCCTTCTTTCTGTTTCTTTCTTCTTTCTTCTCTTTCTTTCTTTCCTTGTTCTATTCTTTCTCTTTCTTTTCCTTTCTTTCCTTCCTTTTCTTCCTTTCTTCTTCGTTGCTTTCTTTCTTTCTTTCTTTTTCTTTGCCTTTCTTTTCTCTTTCTTCTTTCGTTGTTCTTTCTTCTTTTCTGTCCTTTCTTCTTGTCTTTTCTTTCTTCTTTCCCTTTCTTTCTTTCTTGTCTCTTTCTTTCTTTGCTATCTTCTGTTCTTGCTTTCTTTCTCTGTTTTCTTTCTTTCTTTCTTGCTTGCTTTCTCTTTTCGTTCCGTTCCGTTCTTCTTCTTTCTTTCTTTCTTTTCTTTCTTCTATTCTTTCGCTTGTTCTTGCTTTCTTTCTTTCCGTTCTTTTTCTGTTCTTTTTCTTCTTTCTTTCTTTCTTCTTTCTTTCTTTCCTTTCGGGCGGATTGCCGGCAGTTCTGCGTGTGCGGGTGCGGGCGTTCCGTCGGGGAGGTCGGTCGGTGCGGTCCTCGGCTTGCCGGGGCGTGCGTGTTCGGTCCTGCGGTTCGTTCTCCTGCGGGGCTTTCGCGTGGCTTCGGGGCTGTGCTGTCGTTCTTGCTCTTTCGGTGGCGTGCGTGCGTTCGTGGCGTCGGGTCGGGCGGGAGGTCTTCGTCTGTCGGGCCGGGTTGCCGCGTTCGTGTATGTCGGCCGTGCGGTTCTCGGTTCTGTCGTTGCGGGCGTTGCGGGCGGGCGGTGGGGATTTATGCGGCGGCTGGCGTGCGGCGTGCTGGAGGCGGGGTCTGGGCTGCTTGCTTTTCGTGAGTGCTGGCCGGGGCTTCGGGGGCGGTCGGTCCGGCGGCTATTCGGTCGCTCGGGTTCGTGCGGGAGCGGTGTGCTTTCGGCGGCGCTGTGCGCTGCGCTGCGGGACGGGCGGCCGTTGTTCGGGTTAGGTCTGTCGTTCTGTCTTGCGGTCGGCGGTCGGGCCGTGGGCCGCGTCGCGTCGGGACGCTCGCCGCTGCCGCAGGCGTCGCAGGAAGCGGAGCTCGCGCGCCAGACGTGCGGTGCATGGACGTCCGGCGTGCGGTGCGCCGCCGCAGCACCCGCTGGCGAGTGTCGTTCGTGCTGCGGTCCGGCGGGCCCTCGGCGCCGCGGTCGGTGAGTCGGTCGGGAGGGCTTTCTGGCCGGGCGGGCGCCGTGCCTGCGTGGGCGGGCGGCGGGCAAAAAAAATGGGCGGTCGTGTTCCGGGTGCTGGCGGGGGGGGGCGGGCTTATCGTCTTTCCTGGAGGTCGGGCGTTAGGGGCTTTCGGTCTGCGTCGGGGACGGGCGGGGCGGTGGCGGGGCCTGGGCGGGCGGGCGGGGCTCGCGGCGCGCGACGCGCGCGGTCTGGCGGGCGGGCTGGGCTTTCTCGGGTCGGTTCGGGCGGGGCGTTTTCGGGGCGGGAGCCGGTCTGGGCGGTCGTTCGTTCTGGCTGTCGGCGGGCTGCCGGGCGGGGGTCTCGGTCGGGTTCGCGGGAGGGAGGAGTTTTCTGTCCGGTCGGTCGGTCGTGCTTGCGGTCGTGCGGTGCTGGGGTCGGTCGGTAGCGGTGCGTGCGTCGCGATCGGTCGGTCTTTCGTTCGGGGTCTGTGCCGTAGTTCCGTGCTGAGCGGGCGTGCGGTGCGGTCTTGATGGCGGGATTCCTTACTTCTTTCTTTTTACGGGTGCGTGTCGTGCGTGCTTTCGGTGCCTGGTGCGGGCGGGCGTCGCGGGCGGGCTTTGGCCTTTCGTGTTCGCTGTCGCTCGTGCTAGGTCGGGGGGCGGGCGGGGCTTGTTCGGCGCCTTTCTGTCGGTCGGTGGCGTTCTTCTTCTTGAGTCGGCCGTTCTGGGCGGTCGTGCGGTCCGGGGCTGTCGTTCTGGCGTGCTTGTCGGCGTTTTGCTAGAGTGGCGGGCGTCGGGAGGGCGGTTCTGGTCGGGCGGGGGCTGTCTGGCCTTGCTTGCGCGGTCGGTCGGTCGTGCGGTTTGCGTGGCGTCTGGGCGTGGGATTTCTGGCTTGCGTTAGCGGTCGTCTTGCGTTTGGCGGGGTGGCGTCGGGCGGAGGCCTTAGGGCTGGAGGCGGGGGCTGGCGTTCTGTGCGCTGTCGTGCGCGGTGGTTTCGTTCGCGGGCGGGTCGGGCGGGCGGTCGGGGCGTTACGGCGGGCGGGGAGTGAGGTGAGGTCGCCTTGAGGGGGCGTGCGGGGTGGGTCGTGCGGTCTGTCCGGCGGTGCTGGGTTGCCTGTACGTTTTCAGGAGGGCGTTTCGGCGAGTGAGTTCGTTCTGTGTCGGGCGGGCTGGAGTGGCGGGCTCTTTCGGGCGGTAGGGTCCTGTAACGTTGCGGGGGGGCGTTTCGGGGGCGGTTCGTTCGGTTCGTGTCTTGGCTTGCGGTGTCGGTCGGCTGGAGGTTCTGTCGGGCTGATCGGCTGGCGGGCCTGCTCAGCAGCGCCTCTCCGCTGGGCGGCGGGCCGGGGGCTGGGCGGGCCGTGAGGCGTCTCTTTCTGTGTCGGGCCGCGTGCGGCGGGCGGAGGCGGTCGGGCGGCTCGGGCGTGCGTGCGGGCGGGCTTGCTGTCGGGCTTGCGTGACTCGTCGGGTCCTGTCGGTAGTTCGGTCGGGATTAGTTAGGGTCGCTCGCCCGCGGGCAGAGGGCGGGCGGGCGGGCGCGTGCGGGCGGCGCCGTTGTAGGGCGCTGGTGCCGGTGGCGCGTGCGCGGCGTTGCCGGGGCAGGGCATGCGGGCTGCGGTCGGGCGGCGGGGAGTGCGGGGGCTGGCGGGCGGGCGTCTTTCTGTCGGTTCGTTCTTCGTGCGTTGCGGGGAGGTCGGCGAGTCGGTAGGCCTTTGCGGGCGGGCGGCGGGGCGGGGCGGGGCTGGCGTGCGGTGGCGGGGCGGGCCGGGCGGGCCTGGCTGCGGGCGGGGCGGGTTGCGTGCGTCGGGTAGGTCTGCTCGTGATTTTGCTGGCGGGCGGGCGGTGCTGGGCGTGTCGCTGGGGGCGGGCGGGCGGCGTGGCGGGTGCGTTCGCGGGCGGTTCCCGCTGGGCGCGCCGCGGGTCGGGGCTGGCGAGGGCGCCGACCAGACGCGGGAGTGCTGTCGGGCTTGCTGGCGTGCGTCTGGCAGGGCTTTCGTGCGGGGCGGCTTTCGGGCGTTCTTGCGGTGCGGCCCTGGGGGCTCCGCTCGGCGGGGCGGTCGCTTTGAGTGGCGGCGGTCGTTCGGTCGGGTGCGGGCGGGTCTGTTCGTCGTTGCGTTGCGGGCAGGTCTGGTCGTTCGGGCGGGCTAGTTTCTGGCCTTGTCTGTGCGTGCGGCTTCGTGTCTGGTCTGCTCTTGCGTCGAGGGAGTGTCGGTCCTGGCTTGCGTGCGTGCCGTCGTCGTTTCGTACGGCGGCTTTCTTTCGTTCGTTTGCGGCGCGTGGGCGGGCCGTTTCTGTGGCGGGCGTGCGGGTCGTCGGGCGGGCTTGCTCGTGGGCGTGCGGAGTCGAGGGCGCGGGTCTGGTCGTCGTCTGTCCGTCCTCCGTTCGGCGGTATCGTGTCTTGGGCGGCCGTTCGGGCACTTTCGTGGTAGCGCGTGTGCTTTCGGGTCTTTTGCGGGCGGGATCGGGGGTAGTCGGCGTTCGTGCTGGCGTGCGGGCTTTTCGTCGTCGTGGGCCTGGGCTGCGGGTGGCGTCTGTCGGTCGGAGTTCCTTTCGGGTCAGCGGCTTCTGTGCGGGCGGGCTTCGCGGGCTTGCTTGCAGGTCTTCTTTCCGGGCGCGTCTTGCGTTCGGAGCGGTCGGCGGGCGGGGCGTGGGTCCGGGCCTTGTGCGAGAGGGGCGTGGCGGGGTCGTGCGGGCGTGGCGCGGGCGTGCCTTCTTTGCGGCTGGCTGCGGGCGGGTCCGTCTGGTTCGCCTGTCTCGTTCTTTCGTTCGCGATTCCTTTCGGTTTCGGTAGGCCGTCGGGGCTTTTGAGGTTCTGTGGCGGCGTTTCGTTCGGGCTTCGGGCTGCGGGGCGTGGCTTGAGTGGCGGTTCGGGCGGGCGTGCGGTTTATTTCGGCGGGCGGGTCTTTTCGGCGTGCTTGCTGTGTCTTTCGTGCGGTTCTGGGGCGCTTCGTTGTCTGGCGTTCCGTGGGTCGTTCGGCTGTTCGGCTTATGGGGCGGTGTTTCGTGTCGTTCGTCGGTCCTGGGCTTGCTGCGATTTCTGTCCGGGGGTCGTTCGGGTCCGGGCTGTCGTGACGGCGTGCGGGGCGGCGGTGCGGCGGGGAGGGGCGGGGCGGGCGGGCGGGACCGTCTGTTCTGGCGGCGGTCCTCGTGGGCGGCGGTCTTGCGGAGCCAGCGGGCGGCGGCGGGCGTGCTGTTTTTGCGTGCGCGTCGGGCGGCTTCCGGCGGGGCTTGTCGGTCTGGTATCGTGCGTGGGGCTTTTCGTTGCTTGCGGCGGTCGTTATTGCTGGCGTGCGGGGCGCGGGCGTGCGCGGTCGTTCGGTCTTGTTGGTCATTGCGCAGATCATGCAGAGTTCTATTGTAATTGCTTCAGACCTAACTTGTGTGGAGTATCTTGCATATCATGACTCCTCCCATCCTTGTGCTCTTACAAAGTTACCGCCCCCTCTTTGGCAAATTTCCCTGAGCTTCAGGATGGGGAGAGATTAGGCAGGCCTGATTCCACATGGTTTATATAGAGTCTCTAATGTTCTGAATTATGGTTTGTTGATTTTTTTTCAGTTTTTCTGCTCCTGCAATGCTCTTCGCTCCATCCTGATGGGTATTAGATGTCACCCCTTGACCAGAGATAAAAAGCTGTTAAAATCGAGGCTTATTATAAGGACAGATTCAAAGGTAGATGGAATAATATTAGGAGACTGCAGTGAGGGGTAAGTCAGTCTCCCATTGCAAAATGGTTACCTTCTATCTGCCAGACTATATGCCCTCCCTTTTTGGTAAGATCATACCTCATCAGTTGCAAATGACCAGGAAGGACAGTCTGTGAGCTTAACCAGATGTCTCATTTCTTACTTGCAGTCCTTGATGGTGGCCTATTATCTGTGCTGTAGCATGATCCCCTCTCTCCTTGTTTCTAGTAGGGCCCTCCGCCCCCTTCTCTCTTGTTTATAATCTTAGCAATTACAGAGATTTTTCTTTGTGTCTCTAAGTGGGTTTGGTACTAGGATCCACCTATTAGGGAGTACATATGATGCTTAATTTTCTGGGTCTGGGATACTTCACTTAATATAATTGTTTCTAATGACATCCATTTCCCAGCAAATTGCATCAATTCATCATTTTTGATGGCTCAGTAGTACTCCATTGTATAGATATACAAGAGTTTCCTTATCCACTCATCAACTGTTGGACATTTGGGTTGATTCCATGACGTTGCTGGGTCTTCAATCCTTATCCGCTGATCTGTGTGTCTATTTTGGATTTGTAATATAGACTAAGATTCGGTAAGGTAATACCTCCAGCAGTGTTTTTGTTACTCAGGATTGTTTTTGCTATCCTGAGTCTTTTGTGCCTCCATATGAATTTTGAGATTGTTTGGTCAACTTCTATAAAGAATTGCTTTGGGAATTTAATTGGTATAGCATTGAATTTGAATATTGCCTTTGGTAGGATGGTCATTTTTACGATGTTGATTCTGCCAATCCAGGAACATGGGAGGTCTTTCCACCTTCTGTTGTCTTCTGCAATTTCTTTCTTTAGGGTTTTAAAGTTTTCATTGTAAAGGTCTTTTACCTCCTTGGTTAGGTTTATACAAAGGTATTTCATTTTTTTAGGGGCTATAGTGAATGGGATGGTTTTTCTCAAGGCTTTTTCACTTCTTTCATTCTGGGCATATAGGAAGGCCTCTGATTTTTGCACATTTATTTTGTATCCTGCCACCCTACTGAACTTCTCAATTACTTCCAGGAGCTTCCTCGTGGAGTTTTGGGGATCACTCAGGTATAAGATCATGTCATCTGCAAATAGGGATAGTTTGACTTCTTTCTTGCCGATTCGAATCCCTCTTATGTCCCTTTCTTGTCTTATGGCTTCAGCTAAGACTTCAAGTACAATATTGAATAGAAGTGGTGAGACTAGACAGCCTTGTCTAGTTCCTGATCGAAGTGGGAATGCTTCCAATTGTTCCCCATTGAGCATAATCCTTGCTGTGGGCTTGTTGTATACAGCTTTTATTATATTGATAAAGGTTCCTTCCATTCCTACTGTCTCTAGCGTTTTGATCATAAGAGGCTGTTGGATCTTGTCAAAAGCTTTTTCTGCATCTATCAAGAGTATCATGTGGTCTTGGACCTTGGACTGGTTTACATGATGAATTACATTTATTGATTTGCGTATGTTGAACCAACCTTGTGTGCTGGGGATGAAGCCTACTTGGTCCCCATGAATAATCTTTTTAATATGTTTTTGAATCCGATTTGCTAAAACTTTGTTGAGAATCTTTGCGTCTGTGTTAATCAGAGAGATCGGCTTATAGTTTCTTTATTAAGTGAGTCTTTATTAGGTTTTGGGATTAAAACGATATTAGCTTCATAGAAGGAATTTGGTAGTGTTCCTTCCTTTGCTATTTGATGGAACAGTTCAAGGAGTATTGGTATTATTAACTCCTTAAATGTCTGGTAGAACTCTGTGCTGAATTCATCTGGTCCAGGACATTTTTTGGTGGGAAGATTCAAGATTACTTCCTCAATTTCCTTATATGTGATAGGACAATTTAAATAATTCACAACTTCCTGATTCAATTTAGGTAAGTTGTGTTTACTTAGAAATTCATCCATCTCTTTTGTGTTGTCAAACTTCACAGTGTATAAGTTTTTGAAATATGATGTTATAATTCTCTGGATTTCTTGGGTATCAGTAGTGATAACTCCATGTTCATTTCTGATTTTGTTAATTTGGGTTTTCTCTCTCCTGCTTTTGGTTAATTTAGCTAGGGGTGTAACAACCTTATTGATTTTTTTCAAAGAACCAGGTTTTTGACTGGTTGATTTTTTCTATCGTTTTCTTAATCTCGATTTCAGACATTTCTCCCCTTATTTTGCTAATCTCCTCTCTTCTACTACTTTTGGGATCAGATTGCTCTAGTTTCTCTAAAGCTTTAAGCTGCATTGTTAAGTTGTTTACTTCTGATGTTTCCATTTTTTTGATGTAGGCATTAAGAGCTATGAACTTACCTCTTAGAACAGCTTTCATTGTGTCCCAGAGATTTTGGTAAGTTGTATTTTCGTTATCATTCACTTTCAGGAATTCTTGAATTTCCTTTTTAATTTCTTCCTGAATCCAGTTCTCATTCAGCATCATATTGTTAAGTTTCCAGGAGTTAGTGTATTTTCTCTTGTTTGATATGTTGTGGATGTCCAGCTTTAGGCCGTGGTGGTCTGAAAGGGCACAGGCTAGAATTTCAACTTTTTTGTATATGTGTAGATTCGTTTTGTGGCCCAGTATGTGATCTATTTTAGAGAAAGTTCCATGTGCTGCTGAGAAAAATGTGTATTCTTTGGTGCGTGGGTGAAAAGTTCGATAGAGATCTGTAAGGTCCATTTCTTTCAGGGTTTGATTAAGTTCCAAAGTATCTCTGTTAAGCTTTTGACCTGTTGATCTATCCCATGTTGAGAGGGCGGTGTTGAAGTCCCCAAGAATTATCGTTTGGGGGTTGATTTCTTGCTTTAGACGCTGTAGGGTTTTCTTAATGAATGTGGAGAGGCCCGTATTGGGGGCATATATGTTCAGTATTGTGAAGTCTTCCTGGTGAATTGTACCTGTGACTAAAATGTAATATCCATCCGTGTCTCTTATAATTTTCTTTGGTTTGAAGTCCACTTTGTCTGATAGCATAATGGCTACCCCTGCCTGTTTTCTGCTTCCATTTGCTTGTAGAATTGTTGACCAGCCTTTTATTTTTAGAGCGTGCCTATCTTTTGTGGTGAGATGGGTTTCCTGCAGGCAGCAGATTGATGGATTGTGATTTTTAATCCAAGTTTGTAATCTGTGTCTCTTGATCGGTGAATTAATTCCATTAACATTTAGTGTTATAATGGAGAAACTATTTTTAATTCCAGACATTTATTATGTTTATTAGTTTTTATAAGTATATTGCTTAGCTTTTAATGGTGTTATATTTGCCTTCTGTTCTCCTGGATATGCCTGTTTTTTTCTTCACGCTTGAGTATCATTTCTAGCATTTTTTGAAGGACTGGTTTGGTGGACATGTATCTCTTCAAGTTGTCTTTGTGCTGGAAAGTTTTTCTTTCTCCCTCGATCATGACTGATAGTTTTCAGGGTAAATCAGCCTGGGTTGACATTTTTGCTCATTCGATACTTGAAGTATGTCTCTCCAAGCTCTTCTTGCTTTTACTGTTTCGACTGAGAAGTCATTTGTTATTTTAATAGGTTTACCTTTAAAAGTGACTAGTTTTTTCTCCCTGGAAGCTCCAGCACCAATTCTTTATCTTGAATGTGGAGTGTTTTAACTATTATTTGCCATGGCGTGCTTCTGTTTTGGTCGTATCTGTTTGGGGTGTGGAATGCCTCTTGTATATGGATTGGTGTCTCTTTTTTTATATGAGGAAAGTTTTCCTTGATGATTGTTTAAAAAATTTCCTCAGGGGTGGTATTTTGAGATTCTTGCTCTGGTATTCCATGAATATGCATGTTAGGCTTCTTCAGGGTGTCCCATATCTCTTGGATATTTCTCTCAAGTATCTTTTTGGCTTTAACAACCTCTTCCATTGAGCTGGTTAGTACTCCCCCTTTATCTTCAAGGTCTGAAATTCTGTTTTCTGCTTCATTAGTTCTGTTGATAAGACTCTCTGTAGAGTTCTGGGTTGAAGATAACTTGTCTTTTAGCTCAGTCTTAAACTCTGCTTGAGTGTGTTTTAACTGCTCTATTCCAGTTTTTGTTTCTTGCACTGTTTTTCTCAACTCCTCCAGATGTCTGTTGTGTTCCTCTTCAAAGCGATTGATTCGATTATGTAATTCCTCCCGGATTTCCTCTTTCATAGTATTGAACATGGTAATGATCATATTTTGAAGGTCGTTATCCTGGGTCAGGCTTTCTTGGCCTTTTTCCGTGGGTTTGTTCTGGTTGGAGTCTAGGTCGCTGATGAGGCCCGACTGGACCGTGCGCGTGTCCTGACTGGCAGAGCGGGGTGGGGAAGGGAGCTTTAGTAGTATTTATAAGTATATTGCTTCACTTTTAATGGTGTTATACTTGCCTTCTGTTCTCCTGGATATGCCTGGTTTTTTTCTTCAAGCTTGAATATCATTTCTAGCATTTTTTGAAGGCCTGGTTTGGTGAACATGTATCCCTTCAAGTTGTCTTTGTGATGGAAAGTTTTTCTTTCTCCCTCGATCATGACTGATAGTTTTGCAGGGTAAATCAGCCTGGTTTGACATTTTTGCTCATTCAATACTTGAAGTATGTCTCTCCAAGCTCTTCTTGCTTTTACTGTTTCGACTTAGAAGTTATTTGTTATTTTAATAGGTTTACCTTTAAAAGTGACTTGTTTTTTCTCCCTTGAAGCTCTCAGCACCAGTTCTTTATCTTGAATGTGGAGTGTTTTGACTATTATTTGCCATGGCGAGCTTCTGTTTTGGTCATATCTGTTTGGGGTGCGGAATGCCTCTTGTATATGGATGGGCCTCTGTTTTTTTAGATGAGGAAAGTTTTCCTTGATGATCATTTGAAAAATTGCCTCAGGGGTGGTATTTTGAGATTCTTGCTCTGGTATTCCATTAATATGCATGTTAGGCTTCTTCAGGGTATCCCATATCTCCTGAATATTTCTCTCAAGTATCTTTTTGGCTTTAACAACCTCTTCCATTGAGCTGGTTAATACTCCTACTTTATCTTCAAGATCTGAAATTCTGTTTTCTGCTTCCTTAGTTCTGCTGATAAGACTCTGTAGAGTTCTGGGTTGAAGATAACTTGTCTTTTAGCTCAGTTTCAAACTCTGCTTGAGTCTGTTTTAACTGCTCTATGCCAGTTTTTGTTTCTTGCACTGTTTTTCTCAACTCCAAGGTTCTGTTGTGTTCCTCTTCAAAGCAATTGATTCGATTATTTAATTCCTCCCGGATTTCCTCTTTCATAGTATTGAACTTGGTAATGATCATATTTTGAAGGTCGTTATCCTAGGTCAGGCTTTCTTGGCCATTGTCCATGGGTTTGTTCTGGTTGGAGTCTAACATTATAGGATTAATTCCTTCAGTGGGAGATTTGTTTACTTGAGTGTTGTTTCTCATGGATTTGCACTTTGACTTTGGCATTGTTGTTTTAACTCTTAAGATCTTCTTTCAATTTGTGTGCATTTTTCACTAAACTGAATTATTTGGCCTGGGGTTTTGGGGGTGGGCGGAGACGGAGCTTACCTAGGTCGAGGTGAGTCCAGGCTGGAACCCGCATGTCCCGGTGGTGGAGAGGGGGAGGACGTCGGCGGGGTGCTATTTAAAAGGGGGGACCTCGGCAGTGCAAGAAACAAAAAGTGGCATAGAACAGTTAAAACAAACTCAAGCAGAGTTTAAAACTGAGCTAAAAGACAAGTTATCTTCAACCAGAACGCCACAGAGAGTCTTATCAACAGAACTAATGAAGCAGAAAACAGAATTTCAGACCTTGAAGATAAAGTGGGAGTACTAACCAGCTCAATGGAAGAGGTTGTTAAAGCCAAAAAGATACTTGAGAGAACTATCCAAGAGATATGGGACACCCTGAAGAAGCCTAACATGCGTATTCATGGAATACCGGAGCAAGAATCTCAAAATACCACCCCTGAGGAAATTTTTCAAACGATCATCAAGGAAAACTTTCCTCATCTAAAAAAAGAGAGGCCCATTCATATACAAGAGGCATTCCGCACCCCAAACAGATACGACCAAAATAGAAGCACACCGCGGCAAATAATAGTTAAAACACTCCACATTCAAGATAAAGAACTGGTGATGAGAGCTTCAAGGGAGAAAAAACAAGTCACTTTTAAAGGCAAACCTATTAAAATAACTAATGACTTCTCAGTCGAAACAGTAAAAGCAAGAAGAGCTTGGAGAGACATACTTCAAGTATTGAATGAGCAAAAATGTCAACCCAGGCTGATTTACCCTGCAAAACTATCAGTCATGATCGAGGAGAAAGAAAAATTTTCCAGCACAAAGACAACTTTAAGGGATACATGGCCACCAAACCAGGCCTTCAAAACTGCTAGAAATGATACTCAAGCGTGAAGAAAAAAACAGGCATATCCAGGAGAACAGAAGGCAAATATAACACCATTAAAAGCGAAGCAATATACTTATAAAAGCTACTAAACATAATAAATGTCTGGAATTAACAATAGTTTCTCCATTATAACACTAAATGTTAATGGACTTAATTCACCGATCAAGAGACACAAATTACAAACTTGGATTAAAAATCACAATCCATCAATCTGTTGCCTGCAGGAAACCCATCTCACCACAAAAGATAGGCACGCTCTAAAAATGAAAGGCTGGTCAACAATTCTACAAGCAAATGGAAGCAGAAAACAGGCAGGGGTAGCCATTATGCTATCAGACAAAGTGGATTTCAAACCAAAAAAAATTATAAGAGACAACGGATGGATACTACATTTTAGTCAGAGGTACAATTCACCAGGAAGATTTCACAATACTGAACATATATGCACCCAATACGGGCCCCCCCACATTCATTAAGAAAACCCTACAGCGTCTAAAGCAAGAAATCAACCCCCAAACGATAATTCTTGGGGACTTCAACACCGCCCTCTCTACATGGGATAGATCAACAGGTCAAAAGCTTAACAGAGACCACTTTGGAACTTAATCAAACCCTGAAAGAAATGGACCTCACAGATCTCTATCGAACTTTTCACCCACGCACCAAAGAATACACATTTTTCTCAGCAGCACATGGAACTTTCTCCAAAATAGATCACATATTGGGCCACAAAATGAATCTACACATATACAAGAAAGTTGAAATTCTAACCTGTGCCCTATCAGACCACCACGGCCTAAAGCTGGACATCCACAACACATCAAACAAGAGAAAATGCACTAACTCCTGGAAACTTAACACTATGATGCTGAATGAGAACTGGATTCAGGAAGAAATTAAAAAGGAAATTCAAGATTTCCTGAAAGTGAATGATAACGAAAATACAACTTACCAAAATCTCTGGGACACAATGAAAGCTGTTCTAAGAGGTAAGTTCATAGCTCTTAATGCCCACGTCAAAAAATGGAAACATCAGAAATAAACAACTTAACAATGCAGCTTAAAGCTTTAGAGAAACTAGAGCAATCTGATCCTAAAAGCAGTAGAAGAGAAGAGATTAGCAAAATAAGGGGAGAAATATCTGAAATCGAGACTAAGAAAACGATAGAAAAAATCAACCAATCAAAAAGCTGGTTCTTTGAAAAAATCAACAAGATTGATACACCCCTAGCTAAACTAACCAAAAGCAAGAGAGAGAAAACCCAAATTAACAAAATTAGAAATGAACATGGAGTTATCACTACGGATACCCAAGAAATCCAGAGAATTATAACATCATATTTCAAAAACTTATACTCTGTGAAGTTTGACAACACAAAAGAGATGGATGAATTTCTAAGTAAACACAACTTACCTAAATTGAATCAGGAAGTTGTGAATTATTTAAATAGTCCTATAACATATAAGGAAATTGAGGAAGTAATCTCGAATCTTCCCACCAAAAAATGTCCTGGACCAGATGGATTCAGCACAGAGTTCTACAAGACATTTAAGGAGTTAATAACACCAATACTCCTTAAACTGTTCCATCAAATAGCAAAGGAAGGAACACTACCAAATTCCTTCTATGAAGCTAATATCGTTTTAATCCCAAAACCTAATAAAGATTCACTTAAAAAAGAAAACTATAGGCCGATCTCCCTGATGAACACAGACGCAAAGATTCTCAACAAAGTCTTAGCAAATCGGATTCAAAAACATATTAAAAAGATCATTCATGGGGACCAAGTAGGCTTCATCCCGGGCACACAAGGTTGGTTCAACATACGCAAATCAATAAATGTAATTCATCATGTAAACCAGTCCAAAGTCCAAGACCACATGATACTCTCGATAGATGCAGAAAAAGCTTTTGACAAGATCCAACAGCCTTTTATGATCAAAACGCTAGAGACAGTAGGAATGGAAGGAACCTTTATCAATATAATAAAAGCTGTATACAACAAGCCCACAGCAAGGATTATGCTCAATGGGGAACAATTGGAAGCATTCCCACTTCGATCAGGAACAAGACAAGGCTGTCCACTCTCACCACTTCTATTCAATATTGTACTTGAAGTCTTAGCCGAAGCCATAAGACAAGAAAGGGACATAAGAGGGATTCAAATTGGCAAGGAAGAAGTCAAGCTATCTCTATTTGCAGATGACATGATCTTATACCTGAGTGATCCCAAAACTCCACCAGGAAGCTCCTGGAACTAATTGAGAAGTTCAGCAGGGTGGCAGGATACAAAATAAATGTGCAAAAATCAGAGGCCTTCCTATATGCCCAGAATGAAAGAAGTGAAAAAGCCTTGAGAGAAACCATGCCATTTACTATAACCCCTAAAAAAATGAAATACCTTGGTATAAACCTAACTAAGGAGGTAAAAGACCTTTACAATGAAAACTTTAAAACCCTAAAGAAAGAAATTGCAGAAGACACCAGAAGGTGGAAAGACCTCCCTTGTTCCTGGATTGGCAGAATCAACATTATAAAAATGACCATCCTACCAAAGGCAATATACAGATTCAATGCTATACCAATCAAAATCCCAAAGCAATTCTTCAAAGAAGTTGACCAAACAATCTCAAAGTTCATTGGAGGCACAAAAGACCCAGGATAGCCAAAACAATCCTGAGTAACAAAAACACAGCTGGAGGTATTACCATACCAAACCTAAGTCTATACTACAAATCCATAGTTATAAAGACAGCCTGGTACTGGCTCCAAAATAGACACACAGATCAATGGATAAGGATTGAAGACCCAGATATAAGCCCACAAAGTTACAGCCATTTGGTCTTTGACAAAGGGGCCCAAAGAATCCAATGGAAAAAGAACAGCATCTTCAACAAATGGTGCTGGCAAAACTGGATCTCCACATGCAGAAGATTAAAGCTGGACCCGTACTTGTCACCATGTACAAGACTTAATTCCAAATGGATCAAGGACCTTGATATCAGGCCAGAGACTTTAAAAACCATAGTTGAAAAGATAGGGAACTCCCTCGAGCTGGTTGGGCTAGGCCAACAGTTCCTAAACAGACATCCAATGGCACAGTCACTGCTACCAACTCTCAACAGTTGGGATCTTGTGAAATTAAAGAGCTTCTGTTCAGATAAAGAGATTGTAACACGAGCTCAAAGGCAACCCACAGAATGGGAGAAAATCTTCACTAACCACATATCTGACAGAGCTCTACTGTCCAGAGTGCACAAAGAACTTAGAAAATTAAACTCCAAGGAAAACACTGGCCCAATTAAAAAATGGGCCCTGGAACTTCAAAGAAACTTTACCAGGGATGAAATTAAAATGTCTAACAATTATCTTAAAAAATGCTCCACTTCCTTCGCCATCAGGGAAATGCAAATCAAAACTTCCCTGAGATATCATCTCACCCCAGTCAGGATGGCAAAAATCCACAATACAAACAACAACAAATGCTGGAGAGGATGTGGAGAGAGGGGAACTCTCCTACATTGTTGGTGGGAATGCAGGCTCATACAGCCACTCTGGCGAGCCGTCTGGAGATTCTTAAAGAAATTAAAGATTGAAATGCCATATGACCCTGCTATCCCACTTTTGGGAATAACCCCCCAAGCAGCAAAGGTTCGCCTCGATAGCACAAGCTCGACCATGTTCATAGCAGCACTGTTTACAATAGCAAAGTCATGGAATCAACCTAAATGTCCAACAGTTGACGAGTGGATAAGGAAACTGTGGTACATCTATACAATGGAGTACTACTCAGCCATCAAAACGATGAATTACTGGAATTTGCTGGGAAATGGATGTCATTAGAAAGAATTATATTAAGTGAAGTATCCCAAACCCAGAAAATTAAGCGCCGTATGTACTCCCTAATAGGTGGCTCCTAGTACCAAACTCACCCAGCCCACATTGGGACACTCAAAAGTAAACCTATGTAACACAGTAATTGCAAGGATTATGAACAAGAGAGATGGGTTAGGAGGGCCACCCCAGAAACAAAGAGAGAGGAGACCATGTTACAGCAGAGAAAATAGGCCTCCATGAAGGTCTGCAAGTAAGTAATGAGAAACCTGGTTAAGTTCACAGACGTTCTTTCCTGATCTCACCAGAAGGGAGGGCATATAGTCTAGCAGATAAAAAGTAATCATTTTGCAAATGGGTGATGGACCCCTCTCTCAGTGAGGTTTCCTACTCTTATTACATCTACCCTTGAATGTGCTATTACAACAAGACTCCAGTTTAACAGCTTTTTGTCTCTGGCCAGGGGGTGACATACAGTGCCCAGCAGAATGGAGTGAAGGGAATTGCAGGAGCAGCAAAACTGCAAAAGAAAATCAACAAACCACAATCCAGAACTTCAGAGACTCTATATCAATCACATAGAACTAGGACAGCCTAATCTCTCCCCATCCTGGAGCTCAGGGACATTTGCGGAAGAGGGGGCGGTAAGATTGTAAGAGCAAAAGGATGGGAGGAGCAACGATTTGCAAGATTCTCAACAATAGTTGGGGCCAAAGCAATCATAATGGAACTTTGCATGCCCTGCGCAATGTCCAGCGCACTGTTGCCCTCATAAAGTCTAGCATCTGATAAGGGCACCGAGACCCCTGGAGGCAAGGGATTGACAGCCATAGTAGTGATCTTATGCTTAAGGGGAACAAGAGAAAGGGCTTATGGAAATGCCACTGGGTCCTTATATGTCATCGGAGAGGAGGACACAGTGGAGAGTTAGGCACACACAATAAAGGACTATCTGGGAATTGGGGGGGAGGCACTGGGGGAAGGGGAGGGGGAAGAGGGGGGAGGGAGGGAACTGGTAAAAAATTTTTAAAATGTATAATTAAATTTTTAATAAAAAAAAAAAAACATAAATAATGACTAATCAAAAAAAAAAAAAAAAAAAAAAAGGGGGGGACCTCGGGGCCAGCCCGAGCGCAGGGGGGTGCCCTCTCCTCCTCCCAGGCCCTGCGCAGCGGCTCCGGCTGGATGGTGAGAGGAGCTGGGTCCCTTGGGCGGCCTGGGGTTCTGGGGGTGGGCGGGGACGGAGCTTACCTAGGTCACGGTGAGGCCTGGCTGGACCGCGTGAGCGCGCGTCCAGGTTGGTGGAGTGGAGGGAAGGGTATAAGTATGTTCTTATGATTTTCTGTATTTCTCAAATATCTGTTGTAATTTCCCCATTTTAATTTCTGTTTTTTTTTTTTTCATTTGGGCCTTCTCTCTTTTTCTTTTAGTTAATGTGGCCAAAGATTTGCCAATCTTGTTTATCTTTTCAAAGAACCAACTCTTTGTTTCATTGATTTTTTTGCATTGTCTTTTATGATTCCAATTCATTGATCTCTGCTAGGATCTTAGATATTTCTTCCTGTGTTCTGCTTTTAGGACTGGCTTGATCCTGTTTTTCTAAAGCTTTCAAATGTAATATCATGTCATTTATTTGTGATCTTTCTTTTCGATGTAGGCATTTAATGTTGTAGACTTTGCTTTTATGGCTGCTTTTAATATTTCCCATAGATTTTGGTAGGTTGTGTCTTCATTTTCATTGGACTCAAGAAAATTTTTTGGTTTCTTTTTTTATTTCAATTTCTTGTTTTGGTTCTTCCTCATTCAAAAATGTATTAATTACAATTAGTTTTTGTGACTTCTGTTGTCTCTTTTATTGTAGATACCTACATTTATTTCATGGTGGTCAGAGAATGTACAGGGTATGATATTAATTTTTCTGTATTTATGAAAGCTAGCTTTATGTCCTAGAGAATGTTCCATGGGCTGCTGAGAAGAATGTGTATTCTTTAGTGTTTAGGTGAAATGTTCTGCAGTTATCTGTGAAGTCCATTTGATTTAGGGTTTCATTTAACTTCAATGTGTCTCTCTTAGTTTTTGATCCATTGATTTGTCCAATGGTGTAATTAAGATATTGAAGCCTTATTTTTGCTGTGTTTACATTGATCAATTGTTTTGCTTCTTGTAGTATTAGTTTGTTGAATTTGGGTGCTCCTGTGTTTGGCACATATATGTTTAGAACTGTAGTATCCTCCCAATGGAATGCTTCCTCAACTAGGAGGTAATATCCATTTTTTATCTCTAATGGTTTGCTTTGGTTTTCATCCATTACTATGATGGTAACTCCTGCTTATTTCTTGTTTCCATTTGTTTGGAGTATCTTTGATCAGCCTATCACCCTGAGAAAGTTTATATCTTTCATAGTAAAGCATGTGTCTTGGAGGCACAGAATTGATGGGTCATGGTGTTTGATCCAAGCTGTAAACCTGTGTCTTTTGGTTGATGAGTTGAGCCCATTTCCATTTAAAGTTCTTATTACAAGGTGTTTAATTGTTGCAGACATTTTGTTGATCTTCTGGTGTTTACCATTTTTTTTTAGTCCCTTATTCAGCTTTTGTGGGGGTATGTTTTTTCCCTCTCACCTTTATAATGTGTTTGTCTTTCTCTTCCATATTGTGCAATCCTTCTAGTAATCTCTGTAGACCTGGCTTACTAGTCATATAGTCTTTTAGTCTGTTTTTGTCATGGGATATTTTTCTTTCACTTTCTATTATGACCAAAACTGTAGCTGGATATAATAGTCTGAGATGGCATTTGTATTCATTCATAACTTGAATTATATCTCTCCAATCCCTTTCTTACTGTTATAGTTTGCATTGTTTTGACAGGTTTGTCTCTAAATGTGAGTTGGTCCTTCTGTCTTGCAACAATTACAATATTTAATATGCCTATTTGGTGTATGGCCAATTATAATGTCACAAAGTTCTTTGTTTTTTGTTATTCATGTCTCTTAAATCAGGATGAGTATCTCTTTTCTTAGGTCCAGGAAACTTTCCTCTATTATCTCATTAATTATGCATGATGGATATTACTCTTGCATGTCTGTTAATGGGATACTCATGAGTAGAACATCTTTTTGATATGTTTTTTAATCAGATTTGCTAAAATTTTGTTGAGGATCTTTGCATCTGTGTTCACCAATGAGATTGGTCAATAGTTTGCTTTTTGTTATGTTTTCATTTGGTTTTGGGATTCATGCAATACTAGTTTCATAGAAAGAGTTTAGAAGCATTCCTTCCTTTTGTATAATATGGAATAATTTAAGGAGTACTAGTATTAGTTGTTCTTTAACTGTCTGGTAAGGCACACTGTTTAAATAATTTAGTTCATCATGATTCGACTTTGGTATGTTGTATGTGCTGAGAAATTCGTTCATTTCTTTCTGATCATCAAATTAGATCAATGATCATGATTTTCTGAATTTCCTTGGTATCTGTTGTGATAACTCAATTTTCATCCTTAATTTTATTAATTTAGGTTTTCTTTATTTTTTGTTTATTTTACTAAGGTTTACAAATCTTGCTAAATTTTTCAAAGAACCACTCTTTGATTGATTCCTTGTATTGTTTTCTTTTTCCCACTTTCAGTTATTTTTCCCCTCCCCTTTTTATTAATCTCTAGTTGTCTACTGCTTTTGAGGTTGGATTGTTCTTGTTTTTCTAAAGTTTTAAGCTGAATTTTTTGGTGCATTTGTGCGTGCATGCGTGTGTGTGTGTGTGTGTGTGTGTGTGTGTGTGTGTGTGTGTATCTGTCTGTCTGTATCTGTGTGTTTGTGTCTGTGTGTACGAGACCTCACTGTGTATGCCTATGAAGGCAACAAAGGTGAATTTGGGAATCATCCTGGATTGTGCTACCTCCTCTTTGTTTTGTTTTAGAATTTATTAGGCTCTGTCTTCCAATGCTAGAAATGCAGATCATTGCCATTTTTACCTAACGTTTTTACATGAGATCTGGGATTCAAACTCAGTACCTGTTGCTTGTAAGGCACAGGCATATCCCCTGAGCCATCTCTCCAACCCTAAGCTGCATTCTTAAGTTGCTTATTTGTGAAATTTATTTTCTGATGCAGGCATTGAATGCTGCAAACTTTCCTCTTGGGACCACCTTCATCATATCCAAATGTTTTGATATGATGTGTTTCCATTATTATTGCATTCTAGTAATTTCTGAATTTCTGTTTTACTTCTGTCCCAACCAACTCCTCATTCAGTATCATGTGGTTGAGCTTACAGCAGTTTGTGTAGTTTGACTGTTATATCCAGTTTGGCATTTGTAATCATTTATGACTTGAAGAATACGTCTTTAAGATCTGGTTTTTATTATCTCCTTTGAAATGTGAGCTATTATTCTTAAATACTTGCCTTTAAATGTGACTTGTTTTTTCCTCCTTGCAACTCTCACAACGTTGTCTTTATCTTGTATCTGTAATGTTTTTATTATTATTTGCCTTTTATGCTTATATTTTGTCATATCTGGTTGTTGTGTAGTATGCATCTTGTACTTGGATGGGGCTCTTCTTCATTAGGCATCATAAATTCTCATTTATGATTGTCTGGAAGATATGTACTGGTGTGTTTCCTTGGGTTTCATATTCTGGACTTCCATGGATGAACAGGTTTGGCTTCTTTGTGGCGTCCCATAGTTCTTGAATATTCCTTTCAAGTTTTTTAGTTTTTTTCAGCTTCTTTAATTGCTCTACCAGTTTGTCTTTCAGATTTGATATTCTATTTAACGCCTGATCCATTCTGTTTGTGATACTTTCTGCTGGCTTCTCAACTTCAAGTAACTTAGCTTTGATTTCCAGTTTAATTTCATCTTAGAGTTTTTTTTCACTTGTTCTAAGCCTGTTCTTGTTTCCTGTATTATATTTTTCATCTCAGATAATTTTTTATTATTTTCCTGTTCTTATAAGGTCATGTGCTTAGTCATCTCCTCTCTGAGTTCTTCACGCTCCTTTTGTAGATTATCATGCTCCCTTTGAAGGTCTTCTTTCATTTCATTGACCACATTGATAATATTTCTTTGGAAGACATTATCTTGTGTGTTGATTTCCTGGCTGGTATCCAGGAGGTTATTCAATTGGAATCTATCACAAAGGAGTTGTTTTTTTTTAGGAGACATGTTTTCCTTGTATTAGTGTATTCTGTGGTTCTATGATGTGACTTGGACATCTTGAGTTAAAAGTGACTGCTTTCTTTGGTATTTGTTTCTGGTCCTCCTGAGTCAGATGAGGTTGGCTGACTTTGGTTATTGTTGGGAAAGCTTCTCCAGATTTAGATGTGATGTTCTTATTTATGGGTTAATTGAAGCTTACTCGGTGCTGTTTTGTAGCTGTGGTGGCTGCAATGCACTTGGGATGTGTAAGCCCAGCCCTTCTTTGGAGATGAAAGTGTTTGTGGTCTAAATTTAGGTAGGAAGTTTGGGATTGGGATTAGGGTTTGGAGGGTAATATTTGACTTAAAATCAGAGCAATTATTATAGAATAGTACAAGGTGGGTTTAGTAATTAGCACTACAAGAGTTATGGTTCATGGTGAAGTGAAATTTTTAAGAGGTGTACTACAGTCAATGACTGTCATGAGAAGGTTATTGGGGGGTCTTAAGCAGAAGTGACTGTCTCTTGGGAGTATATGAGAAACTAAGAAAATAAAAGGAGGATTATCTATCTTATGATTGTGTGATATTGCTATCCCCTGTTGAACAGAGTGGCACTTGCCATCCTCTATTGATTGAGGTTGATCTATCACAACCTTTGGTGGTTCCTGTGGTATCTAGTCTGTTCCTGCGTTTATTGGGGGCAGGGGCGGAATGGAATGTACTCCATGGCCCATGGGGCTCACCTGAGCAGTTGCGCAGTCATTAGGGTTGGCGGCTGGTGGATGGAAAGTCTGGGTAGCACAGCACAGCACTAAACTGAGCAGGCACCTAGTTACCGGCTTTGGGGGTAGCCGTGAAATATAGTTTTTGGATATATGATTATACATATTTGAAGTCCAATTCTGATCATTTAAAAATTTGAATCAAATATATGTCTCATTCCCTCTCTTTGTTATCTCTCCTTTTTCTTAATGTATATATATTTCATAAAATAATGGATTTTATTATGACATTTTCTTACATGCATATCCCCAGATAATTTTCAACCTCTCTTTCCTTTTTGTCCCTTCTTTGACAGACCTTAGCATTTCCCCCATCTAGCATTCAGTAACAATATTGGTAACATATCAAGAGATATGATTAAGACCCCCAATATCCTTCCCATGCCCTATATAATTACCCCCACTGGCTAAGTCATTCACCATAGTACACCTCTGAGAAATTTCAGTTCACCCTAACCCATAACTCCCCTACTGTTAATTACTAAACCCATCCTGTCCTACTCTGTAATAATTGTTCTGATTCTTAAGTCGAACATTACCCACCAAAACCTATTCCCAATCCCAAACTTCTCACCTAAATTTAGATTATAAACTCTTTCCTCTCCAAAACAAGACTGCGTTTACACACCCCAGTGTCTTTCAAACTATTAAATGTTCATCCAGCACTCAATAAGGCAGGATATTGGTAACATATCAAGAGCCATGATTAAGACTGAGAGGAAAGGGTTTGAAAAATCCTGGATGACGATATTTTCGTACCTGACAGTCAGACATTTTAGAGGCAGATAACTTTAATTCCTTTTGTGATTGAAGTGATTTGAATATGTGTGGATTTGTAATTCAGTTTTGTGCTTTGGGACCAGATTTTCAAGTGTCCCATTTAAAAACCTGAAGTGTTCTCCAAAGCATTTCAAACTTAGCAGGATTTTAAGGCAAAATTTTGTCTCCTCCACTTTATAGAACTGCACAGCCTCTTCTTATATTCACAATTTCTTAACTGTACATTCAAATCTGCTTCTTAACATCTCAACTTTGTTCTAGCTATGTATTAGTAAATACAGTCCAAGAAAAAAATAGAAATGTCAGATTTATTTTTCTCTGACTTTATCTTTCTAAGATCTTGTCTACTTAAATGCTGGCAGTTATTCAATTCATTTAGATTTATTTCTTCAATAATCATTTTCAATACTTGTATTTGTTTTCTTCCATTTTTAATTAATTCTTCTGTTGGCAAATATTTAAGTTGTATTCTCATCTTAGCTATTATGAGCAGTCCTAAAAAATGTATATGCAAATGCTTCTTTGAATCTTATTTCACCTCTTTTGAGTACCCACAGTGGATATTCTGATTTTGACTTTTTAAGAGCTTCCATAACACCTGCACCATTTTACAATCTATGTTATTCAAGAATTCCAGTTGGTTCACATTTTCATCAACAATAATTATTTTCTATGGTTTTTCAATAATCACCCTAATAGTTATGAGATGATATCTTGCTCTATCATTGATTGGTATTTTCCTGATATCTACCGATGTTGAATACTTCTCCATATACTTATTCACTATTTTTATGACTTTTTGTAGAAATGTCTGCTCACAATTTTTTATTCACTTATTTGAATCAGATTTTTCAGTAGTGTTTCCACTTTGATGAGGCTTTCGGTATTGCATAGAAGCTTACAGCTTGATGTAGCTACTTACTTCAAATTTTCTGTCACCTCTACCTTTGTTATCATATATAAAACATCATTGCTAAGACCAATATTCTGATGCTTTTTCCCTCAGTGCTTCTTCGAAGAGTTTTCAAGGATTAAATCCTTCTTTAATCCATTTTGTGTTTGTGTATGCTGTGAGATAAGGATACATTTTCATTTTTTTCAAGTGAAAAAATGCAGTTTTTCTCACACAGTTTCTTGAAGACACCATCTGTTCCCATTTTTTTTATTATTGGCATCTTTCATGAAAATTATTTAATTGTGTAGGTAGGTATTTGTTTCTGAATTCTGTTTCATGGATTGGCGTGTCAGTAGGTTAAACTGTATTGATTTATTTTTATTATTTCAAAAAATTTTTTACATATTTTGAGGTCAGAAGTATGCACACAATCAGTGGCAAATGGTTAGACATTTTAGTGATTCCATGTGAATTTTAGTATTTTTCATTCTATTTCTGCTAAAAAATAATCCATTCTGTTTTTGTTAAAGATTTTAAACTAAAGATGACTTTGGTCAATATGGATATTTTACCAATATTAAATCATGTATTCAATTAATATAGGATATCTTTCCATTCGTTAATTTATTTAACTAAAGCTATTTTTTGTCCATGTGTTAATCTCTTGTCATTTTGGTTAGCTTTCATACTATTTATGACATAGCATCCCAGTGACCAGGTTGGCCTCAGACAGATGATAATTTTGCCTTAGCCTCTAATTGTTAGGATTATAGATATGGGCCTGGGAAGATTATTTGTTGTTACTAAAGAGAAACATAACTAATTTTTATTTGATGTATATTGCAACTTTGCTTAATTCATTTATTAATTCTAAGGTGTGCATGTGTGTGTGTGTGTGTGTGTGTGTGTGTGTGTGTGTGTGTGCGTGCATGTGTGTGTATGTGTGTGTGTGTGTAGAATCTTTGTGGTTTTTGCTACAAGTTGTGATATAAAATAATGTCTAAAACTCACTTGGGACTTGTTTGACAATTAATAGGCTTTGACAGATGAACATGTCATGAGGGCTTTAATTAGGCCACTGATTAATAATTAACACACTATTGAAATTTAGAGCCTGTTTGGAAGAAGTAAACCAACAGAATCATGACTTTGAAGGATATATCATGTAACTGGTCCCTTTCCAAAAATTGGGAGGTGACTTAACTTTTCCAATCATGCCCTTCTGTCATAATGCGCTGTCTCACCAATTTCAGAAATAAATAACACATCTAACAATAGACTGAAGTCTATGAAACCATGATCCAAAATAACCTTTCATCTTTTTGAAATTGTTTTACTCGGGTCTTTTGTTACAGCGGTAGAAAACTAACATAATTTAGTACATATAAGATCACATCATCTGTAGTCTGTGATAATTGTACATCTTTTCTACCATTTTGAAAGAATGCTACTTATTCTTCTAGTATAGCAAAGATTTCCAGATCTATGTTGAATAGAAATCAGAAGACTCTTGCATTCTACTTGATATAAAGAAAAAAAATTAATTTTTTATCATTAAGCATGATGTTATGTGCTAATTTATTAAGCATTTTTGTTAGGCAATGATGATTTAAAATTTTGTCAGATGCTTCATGTGCATCCATTTGGATGACCACTTTAATCATTTGTCACACTAATGTTGTGAATCATATCTAATGATTACTTATGTTGCACCATCCTTTCACTCCTAGATAAATACCACTTGATCATAGGATATAAATATGTTATATTCATATAAACATTTATTATATCTATATATAAATATGATGAAGCTTTTGAATTTGCTTTACTAATGTCAATTTTATTCAGAAGTTTTCATTCTATATTCATAACATAGATTAGCTTTTAGTTCACTCTTTTTGTGACATCATTGTATGACTTTAGTATGAGGAAAATTCTGAGTTTATAAAAGAATTCTTCTGTTTCTGTTTTTATTTGTTAATCGTTATTTTGGAAACAGTTAAGAATGAATGGAACCAATTGGAACCAATTGTTTTGTAAATGTTTTTCAGAATGTGCCAGTAAAGCTAAGCATAGTGGTATACACATGTAGTTCCAGCATTTCTTAGGTTAAGAATGGAGGATTATGAGTTCAAGGCCAGTGTGGACTACATAGCAAAAAATCTGTTTCAAAAATTAATGAATAAAAATAATTAATGAATAAAATGTGGGAGAAAAAATTCAGTCTAGAAAAAACTGTTTATTGAATGTAAAAAAATTAATGAATAAAAGTAATTACTAAAAATGAATGTCATTAAAACTATTCTGCAATGATCTTTTCTTTGTTGATATGTTCTTTAATTGCTCTTTCAATCTCTGTACTCGACATTGATCTATTCAGATTTTTATTTCTTCATACTTCAGTCATGATAAATTGCTGTTTCCAGGAATTGCTCCATTTTTTGAGGTTATGCAATCTGTTGACATACACTTGCTCAGAGTGTTTTCAAATAATTTTTTTAAGATTTGTGGTATCCATTACAATGTTTCTTCTTTCATTTCTGATTATATATTTGAGGCATTTCTTTTTCTGCATTTGAGAAGCTTTTTCCTATTTTATCATTTCATAAAGTGAACTCTTAATTTCATTGATATTTCTATTGGATTTTTATTGTTTTGCTTCTTTCTGCTCTAAACATTCCTTTCTTTAACAAATTTTATCTTGCATTTGTTGTTCTTTTAGTAGTTCCTTTATGTAAATAGTGTATTTGATATTTTTCTTGTTTTTTAATTTATTTCCATATTTATTTATTTATTGTGTGCTTCTATATTTATGTCTCTGTGTGCATTCACATGCTATTACATGCATGTGGAGGAAAAGTTATAGGAGTTAGTTCTCTCCTCCCATAAAGAGGACCTCATGAGTCAAATACACGTTAGTGAGTCAAGTCCAAGTTGTCAGTCTTGGCTGCAATTGTCTTTACCCAATGAGACATGTGGCAGGATGTTTGGTTTTTTGTTGGGTGGTTTTTGTTTTTAACTACAGACATTTTTTTCTACTTTTTCAAACATATTAGGTATTCATCCCTGCTTCCCTGCCTCTCTTCATCATTCCCTCCTACTTCTTGCCACCCTTCCAATTGTATGCTTCTATGGACCCCAGGGTTCACTCTGGCTTGTCTACTACAGTAGCCTCCATGGCATATCAAATCACCTCTCTTCTGGCCACTCACTGATATGTACATTTCCCTTTACTCATCCAGCGTTACACCAAAAGATTTCCCCTTGTAAGTTCCCATTCCATGGGTATAACAACAGCTACCTACAGATCATTAACCATAGACATTTTATTATTATAAATATAATACTTAAAACTTTTATCTTATTTCCCAAGTTTCAGTATGCAACATTTCCTTGTGTTTCAGAAGTTGTTTTGTTTTATTTTGTTTGATCTTGTCTTGTCTTGTATTGGTAGACTGATTTTGCCTTGAGATGGAACCTGAGGTATGTCTCACAATATCTGGTCCAGGACCATAAACTCAATATAAGATCAAAGTTTCTTCTTTGACCAACTACTGTTCAAAATTGTTATTAAGTTCACATGCTTATGAACTATTTATATTTTATATGATTATAATCTTCATAAAATTGTGGAGGCTTATTTTGTAGTATAATTTGAAGCTAATTATGCACATTTGAGAATATTTATTCTAGCAACGTTGGGTACAGCATTCTCTCTCTCTTTCTCTCTATCTCTCTTTTTTCTTTTTCTTCTCTGTCTTTATATGTATAAATAAATAATATAGACAGATAAACCTATCTGTGAATCTATTTGCTACATAGTGTATTTGAGTACTGAGTTCCCTCAAATGATGCTTAAAATGTATTTGACAAAATTCAACACCTCTTTTTTTAATTTTTTTATTATTATTATTATTTATTCAACTGTGCGCATGTGCGTGTGTATGTGTGCGCGTGTGTGTGTGTCTATGTGTGTGTGTCTGTGTATGTGTAGAACCACGGACGAATTCGTGAACCACCATGGACGCCTCCACCTCCTTCTGCCCCGGGATTAACAGGCTCCGCCCTACCAGGACCAGAAGCGCAGGCCGCCCCTGCTTCTGCCTGGCGTCTATACATGGGATCTGGGATCCAAACACAGGACCTTCCGCCTGCAAGGCAGACGCTTAACCCCTGAGCCACCTCTCCAGCCCCTCAACACCTCTTTTTATGTAAAGACCTTGGAAAAAACAGAAAAAGAAAGAACCCCGTCTATGGATATTCTGTTACTGAAAATTGAATATTAAGGTATACCAACATTTTAGTGCTATTTCTGCCTTCATATATGTGAAAGTTTGCTCCATATATTTGGTGTCTCTGATTTTGAGTATATTCATATTTAAAATTATTTTTAATTCCTGAGGAATTCTTCCTTTTATAAAACTGGGATTTATACAATTTTTTGTTGTTTCCTGTGACAGTTTTTATTTTGTATATTTTGTCTTATGCTAGTATGACCATCTTTGATCTTTTGTTTAATACTTAGATGAAATATCTTTGTCCATTTTCTTCCACCTTTATGTGTATTTTAACATAAACTGAGATTGTTATGCACATGTAATGAAATATTTTTATTCAATGAGACACTCTGACTTTCGATTATGTAATTTAACTCATTCATATCTTAATTACCAGCATAGTTTTGTGTTAGTGTGTGGAAAAGAGGTCACTCAAGTGTGTATGCCAGTGGAGAATCAAGAGTGACATCAGAAGACATCCTGGATTTCTTTACCTCCACATTGCTTTGCTCTGGGTTTTCCCATGCCCACTTTCAAGGGCCAGAATTAAAGACCGCCTACATTCATGTACCTTGGCATTTTTATGAGGGATCCAGAACCGAATTTAGGCCTTTCTGCTTTAAAGGAAGAATCTTTAACCCCTGACCCATGTCTCCAGGCCTACCAGCCCAGGTTTTTTAAAATGTATTGTGTGTGTGTGTGTGTGTGTGTGTGTGTGTGTGTGTGTGTGTGTCAGAGGGCACTGTATGTCCCTGTGGAAGGCTAAGGGTGACTTTGGGAATCATTGTGCATTGCTTTAGCATCTTTTTGCTTGGCTTTGGGATTTCCCAGGCTCTACCAACAGTGCCAGAAGTGCAGGCCTCTGCAGTTCTACTTGGAGATTTTTCATGTGACCTGGGATTTGAACTCAGAACCTTATGCTTGTGAGGTAGAGTCTGAGACATCTCTACAACCCTCCAATCCAGTTATTTAAAATTAGCTTATGAAACAATTAGTTTACATAAGGCTTTTTATGCATTCTTAGTTTTGGTCACCCTTCCCCACAACACTTCCTTTCCCCATTCCCAGTGCAGGTCACTTCTTTCCACACTCAGTATTCTACCCTCTACTTTCATGTCACACGTGTTCTACCATCCTCTCCCCTTAAGTTCTCTTTTCCTTACTTTACTCATGGAAAATTTCTAGCTCCCTGACCTCTATAGACATTCTAGATAAAACATACAAATCTTAAAATTCAAAGCTGGGGGAGAGTTCAGTTGACTCAGCAGTTACCAGCATGACAACCTAAATTTGATACCTGAAGCCCATATTATATATGGAGAGAACCAGCTCCATCAGTAACCCAATGACCTCTACCATATATGTACCCCATCTCCCATAGGTGACAAATAAATATAAAAGTAACAAATTTATAGCTGGCAGCTGAACGTTCAGAATTATTACTGAAAGTTGCGAATTGATTCTGGTCAATTGTTTATTTTTTGCGTGTGTGTGTGTGTGTGTGTGTGTGTGTGTGTGAGAGAGAGAGAGAGAGAGACAGAGAGAGACAAAGACAGAGAAGGAGAAAGAGAAAGAGAAAGAGAAAGAGAAAGAGAAAGAGAAAGAGAAAGAGAAAGAGAAAGAGAAAGAGAAAGAGAAAGAGAAAGAGAAAGAGAGATTGAGCACTGTGTCCCTGTAGAAGCCCAAAGATGACTTTGGGGATCATCCTGGGTTGCTCTATCTCCTTTTTGCTGCCTTCTGAGATTTCCCAGGTGCCACTCACCAGGATTGGAAGTGCAGGCAGAAGTTGTTTCTGCCTGGCATTTTCATATGGGACCTGGGATCCCAACTCAGGTCCTTCTGCTTGAGAGGCAGATTCTTAATTTGGCTCAGATGGCTCAGATTCTGAGCCATCTCTCTAGCCCCAATGGTTTATTTTGTCATGTGTAGTTTTTTCTTTTTATTTTAACATTATTCTAATTGATATATTCTTTCCTGTGGCCTTGTGGATGGATTTGTTTTTCTCTTCAGTTTGAGGAATTCTTTCTAGTATCTTCTGTGGAGTTGGCTTAGTGCTCATAAATTCCTTGAACATTTTTAATTATTTTCTTTGTTCTTTGACACTTTTATACATTAATACAATGAATTTATGTCATTTTCCATCTCCCACTCATTTTCTTTTTTTTTCTTTTTTTTTATATAATACATTTTTATTATTATTTCAGCTCATACAAACTTAATAGGTACACCAGTTCCCTCCCTCCCTCCTCCTCCCCCCCGAACTCCCTGATCCCCCTCCCCTCACCCCTCCTGACCCATCCCCCCGTGCCTCCTGCCCCTATTCCCAGAGTCCTTTCTTGTGCATGCCTGACTCTCCTCTGGGCCCGCCTCTCTGATGACGTACAAGGACCCAGTGGCATTTCCCTGAACCCTTCCTGTGTTCCCCTTAAGCATAGGAACACTACTGTGGCTGTCAATCCCTTGCCTCCAAGGATCTTGGTGCCTTTAGCAGATGCTAGACTTTGTGAGGTCAATAGTGTGTTGGACATTGCGTCGGGCATACAATGTCCAATTATGATTGCTTAGGCCCTAACTTGTGTGGAGTACCTTGCAAATCATTGCTCCTCCCATCCTTTTGCTCTTACAATCTTACCGCCCCCTCTTCCGCAAAAGTCCCTGAGCTTCAGGATGGGGAGAGATTAGTCTGGCCTAGTTCTAGGTGGTTGATATAGAGTCTCTGAAGTTCTGGATTGTGGTTCGTTGATTTTCTTTGGCAGTTTTGTTGCTCCTGTAACCGTGATGGGCACTGTATGTCACCCCCTGGCCAGAGACAGAAAGCTGTTAAACTGGAATCTTATTATAAGAGCACATTCAAGGGTAGATGTAATACTTATACCCAAAATTGGAATCACAGGGTCATATGGCATTAGGCAATGGGAGGGATCAATCACCCATTTGCAAAATGGTTACTTTTTAATCTGCCGGGCTATATGCCCTCCCCTTCTGGTGAATTCATATCCGCTTAGTTGTAAATGATCAGGAACGAATTGTGAACTTAACTAGGTGTCACATTATTTTCTTGCAGTCCTTGATGGAGGCCTATTTTCTCTACTGTAACATGGTTACTTCTCTCCTTGGTTTTGGTGTGGCCCTCCAACCCCATCCCTCCTGTTCATAATCCTTGCAATTACTGTAGGTAATACATAGATTTACCTAGGAGTGTCTCAAGATGGGCTGGGTGGGTTTGGTATTAGGAGCCACCTATTAGGGAGTACATACGGCGCTTAATTTTCTGAGTCTGGGACACTTCACTGAATATAATTGTTTCTAATGACATCCATTTCCCCGCAAATTCCAGTAATTCATCATTTTTGATGGCTGAGTAGTACTCCATTGTATAGATGTACGACAGTTTCCTTATCCACTGGTCAACTGTTGGACATTTGGGCTGATCCCATGACTTTGCTATTGTAAACAGTGCTGCTATGAACATGGTCGTGCTTGTGCTGTGCTATCGAGGTGAACCTCTGCTGTATGGGGGGTTATTCCCAAAAGTGGAATCGCAGGGTCATATGGCATTTCAATCTTTAATTTCTTTAAGAATCTCCAGACGGCTCGCCAGAGTGGCTGTATGAGCCTGCATTCCCACCAGCAACGTAGCAGAGTTCCCCTCTCTGCACATCCTCTCCAGCATTTGTTGTTGTTTGTGTTGTGGAATTTTGCCATCCTGACCAGGGTGAGATGATATCTCAGGGAAGTTTGGATTTGCATTTCCCTGATGGCTAAGGAAGTGGAGCATTTTTTAAGATATTTGTTAGACATTTTAATTTCATCCCCAGTAAAGTTTCTTTTAAGTTCCAGGGCCCATTTTTTAATTGGGCCATTAGTTTCCTTGGTGTTTAGTTTTGTAAGTTCTTTGTGCACTCTGGACAGTAGAGTTCTATCAGATATGTGGTTAGTGAAGATTTTCTCCCATTCTGTGGGTTGCCTTTGAGCTCGTGTTACAATCGCTTTATCTGAACAGAAGCTCTTTCATTTCACAAGATCCCAACTGTTGAGAGTTGGTAGCAGTGACTGTGCCATTGGATGTCTGTTTAGGAAATGTTGGCCTAGCCCAATCAGCCCCAGGGAGTTCCCTATCCTTTCAACTATGGGTTTTATAGTCTCTGGCCTGATATCAAGGTCCTTGATCCATTTGGAATTAAGTCTTGTACATGGTGACAAGTATGGGTCCAGCTTTAATCTTCTGCATGTGGAGATCCAGTTTTGCCAGCACCATTTGTTGAAGATGCTGTTCTTTTTCCATTGGATTCTTTGGGCCCCTTTGTCAAAGATCAAATGGCTGTAATTTTGTGGGCTTATATCTGGGTCTTCAATCCTTATCCATTGATCTGTGTGTCTATTTTGGAGCCAGTGCCAGACTGTCTTTATAACTATGGATTTGTAATATAGACTAAGGTTCGGTATAGTAATACCTCCAACAGTGTTTTTGTTACTCAGGATTGTCTTTGCTATCCTGGGTCTTTTGTGCCTCCATATGAATTTTGAGATTGTTTAGTTAACTTCTTTAAAGAATTGCTTTGGGACTTTAATTGGTATAGCATTGAATTTGAATATTGCCTTTGGTAGGATGGTCATTTTTACGATGTTGATTCTGCCAATCCAGGAACATGGGAGGTCTTTCCACCTTCTGGTGTCTTCTGCTATTTCTTTCTTTAGGGTTTTAAAGTTTTCATTGTAAAGGTCTTTTACCTCCTTGGTTAGGTTTATACAAAGGTATTTCATTTTTTTAGGGGCTATAGTGAATGGGATGGTTTCTCTCAAGGCTTTTTCACTTCTATCATTCTGGGCATATAGGAAGGCCTCTGATTTTTGCACATTTATTTTGTATCCTGCTACTCTGCTGAACTTCTCAATTACTTCCAGGAGCTTCCTCGTGGAGTTTTGGGGATCACTCAGGTATAAGATCATGTCATCTGCAAATAGGGATAGTTTGACTTCTTTCTTGCCGATTTGAATCCCTCTTATGTCCCTTTCTTGTCTTATGGCTTCAGCTAAGACTTCAAGTACAATATTGAATAGAAGTGGTTAGACTGGACAGCCTTGTCTAGTTCCTGATCGAAGTGGGAATGCTTCCAATTGTTCCCCATTGAGCATAATCCTTGCTGTGGGCTTGTTGTATACAGCTTTTATTATATTGATAAAGGTTCCTTCCATTCCTACTGTCTCTAGTGTTTTGATCATAAAAGGCTGTTGGATCTTGCCAAAAGCTTTTTCTGCATCTATCGAGAGTATCATGTGGTCTTGGACTTTGGACTGGTTTACATGATGAATTACATTTATTGATTTGCGTATGTTGAACCAACCTTGTGTGCCGGGGATGAAGCCTACTTGGTCCCCATGAATAATCTTTTTAATATGTTTTTGAATCCGATTTGCTAAGACTTTGTTGAGAATCTTTGCGTCTGTGTTCATCAGGGAGATTGGCCTATAGTTTTCTTTTTTAAGTGAGTCTTTATTAGGTTTTGGGATTAAAACGATATTAGCTTCATAGAAGGAATTCGGTAGTGTTCTTTCCTTTGCTATTTGATGGAACAGTTCAAGGAGTATTGGTATTATTGACTCCTTAAATATCTGGTAGAACTCTGTGCTGAATCCATCTGGTCCAGGACATTTTTTGGTGGGAAGATTCAAGATTACTTCCTCAATTTCCTTATATGTTATAGGACTATTTAAATAATTCACAACTTCCTGATTCAATTTAGGTAGGTTGTGTTTACTTAGAAATTCATCCATCTCTTTTGTGTTGTCAAATTTCACAGAGTATAAGTTTTTGAAATATGATGTTATAATTCTCTGGATTTCTTGGGTATCAGTAGTGATAACTCCATGTTCATTTCTGATTTTGTTAATTTGGGTTTTTTTCTCTCCTGCTTTCGGTTAATTTAGCGAGGGGTATATCAATCTTATTGATTTTTTCAAAGAACCAGCTTTTTGACTGGTTGATTTTTTCTATCATTTTCTTAATCTCAATTTCAGATATTTCTCCCCTTATTTTGCTAATCTCCTCTCTTCTACTACTTTTGGGATCAGATTGCTCTAGTTTCTCTAAAGCTTTAAGCTGCATTGTTAAGTTGTTTACTTCTGATGTTTCCATTTTTTTGATGTAGGCATTAAGAGCTATGAACTTACCTCTTAGAACAGCTTTCATTGTGTCCCAGAGATTTTGGTAAGTTGTATTTTCGTTATCATTCACTTTCAGGAATTCTTGAATTTCCTTTTTAATTTCTTCCTGAATCCAGTTCTCATTCAGCATCATATTGTTAAGTTTCCAGGAGTTAGTGTATTTTCTCTTGTTTGATATGTTGTGGATGTCCAGCTTTAGGCCGTGGTGGTCTGATAGGGCACAGGTTAGAATTTCAACTTTTTTGTATATGTGTAGATTCATTTTGTGGCCCAGTATGTGATCTATTTTGGAGAAAGTTCCGTGTGCTGCTGAGAAAAATGTGTATTCTTTGGTACGTGAGTGAAAAGTTTGATAGAGATCTGTAAGGTCCATTTTTTTCAGGGTTTGATTAAGTTCCAAAGTGTCTCTGTTAAGCTTTTGACCTGTTGATCTATCCCATGTTGAGAGGGCGGTGTTGAAGTCCCCAAGAACTATCGTTTGGGGGTTGATTTCTTGCTTTAGATGCTGTAGGGTTTTCTTAATGAATGTGGAGGGGCCCGTATTGGGTGCATATATGTTCAGTATTGTGAAGTCTTCCTGGTGAATTGTACCTGTGACTAAAATGTAGTATCCATCCGTGTCTCTTATAATTTTCTTTGGTTTGAAGTCCACTTTGTCTGATAGCATAATGGCTACCCCTACCTGTTTTCTGCTTCCATTAGCTTGTAGAAGAGTTGACCAGCCTTTCATTTTTAGAGCATGCCTATCTTTTGTGGTGAGATGGGTTTCCTGCAGGCAGCAGATTGATGGATTGTGATTTTTAATCCAAGTTTGTAATCTGTGTCTCTTGATCGGTGAATTAATTCCATTAACATTTAGTGTTATAATGGAGAAACTATTTTTAATTCCAGACATTTATTATGTTTATTAGTTTTTATAAGTATATTGCTTCACTTTTAATGGTGTTATATTTGCCTTCTGTTCTCCTGGATATGCCTGTTTTTTTTCTTCACGCTTGAGTATCATTTCTAGCATTTTTTGAAGGCCTGGTTTGGTGGACATGTATCCCTTCAAGTTGTCTTTGTGCTGGAAAGTTTTTCTTTCTCCCTCGATCATGACGGACAGTTTTGCAGGGTAAATCAGCCTGGGTTGACATTTTTGCTCATTCAATACTTGAAGTATGTCTCTCCAAGCTCTTCTTGCTTTTACTGTTTCGACTGAGAAGTCATTTGTTATTTTAGTAGGTTTACCTTTAAAAGTGACTTGTTTTTTCTCCCTTGAAGCTCTCAGCACCAGTTCTTTATCTTGAATGTGGAGTGTTTTAACTATTATTTTCCGTGGCGTGCTTCTGTTTTGGTCATATCTGTTTGGGGTGCGGAATGCCTCTTGTATATGGATGGGCCTCTCTTTTTTTAGATGAGGAAAGTTTTCCTTGATGATCGTTTGAAAAATTGCCTCAGGGGTGGTATTTTGAGATTCTTGCTCCATGAATATGCATGTTAGGCTTCTTCAGGGTGTCCCATATCTCTTGGATATTTCTCTCAAGTATCTTTCTGGCTTTAACAACCTCTTCCATTGAGCTGGTTAGTACTCCCCCTTTATCATCAAGGTCTGAAATTCTGTTTTCTGCTTCATTAGTTCTGTTGATAAGACTCTCTGTAGAGTTCTGGGTTGAAAATAACTTGTCTTGTAGCTCAGTTTTAAACTCTGCTTGAATCTAACTGCTCTATGCCAGTTTTTGTTTCTTGCACTGTTTTTCTCAACTCCTCCAAATGTCTGTTGGGTTCCTCTTCAAAGCAATTGATTCGATTATGTAATTCCTCCCTGATTTCCTCTTTCATAGTATTGAACATGGTAATGATCATATTTTGAAAGTCGTTATCCTAGGTCAGGCTTTCTTGGCCTTTTTCCGTGGGTTTGTTCTGGTTGGAGTCTAACATTATGGGATTAATTTCTTCAGTGGGAAATTTGTTTACTTGAGTGTTGCTTCTCATGGATTTGTACTTTGACTTTGGCATTGCCTTTTTAACTCTTAAGATCTTTCAATTTCACTAAACTGAGTTATTTGGCCTGGGGTTCTGGGGGTGGGCAGGGACAGAGCTTACCTAGGTCACGGGTGAGGCCTGGCTGGACCTTGAGCGGGTCCGACCAGGGGAGTGGGGAGGGGAATGGGAGGATGGAGGCATAGGCGTGGAGCTATTTAACCCGAGGGCAGCTGGGCGGGGCCCGGGCACAGGGGGAGGTGCTCCTTATCCCTAGGCCCTGTGCGCAGCTCTGGCTGGATGGCGGGAGTCGGAGCCGGGTCCCTTTGGGCTGACCTGGTGTTCTGGTGCGTGGGCGCAGCCGGGGCTTACCTAGAGTCGTTGGGTGTCCCACTCATTTTCTATGCCATACTTTTTTTTTTTTCGAAGCAGTCTCCCTCCTATGCTCATATATTTCTGCATGCATGCTCCACTGGGTTTGATCTGTGAATTATGTACTGGCAAATGTCTGAGCACTTTCTGGTACACAGATGATCTGTCAGTGGGCAAATCATTGGAAAAAGTAGCTCCCTTTCTCCTATCTGGCATTGACCCGTATTAGTCTCTTAAGGTGGTATAAACACATCATACCTGCTGGTACTGTGAAAGTTGGCCAGCAATGAGAAAACTTCCAGATCCAATATGGGGGAAATCAATTCCTGATAGAATGGCTCATAAAAGCCATTAGGTACACATGGCTATTGCTAGCTGATGTCCCCATGAAAATCAAGTGAGACCACATTAAATAGCTAGTGGATACTGGAGATTAGATCTATAGAATTTTTTGCCACTTTCAAATTCTTTAAAGTATACTTTATCCTGGATTGTAGTTTAAAGTTTTTATATTAGCTTTAAGAAAAAACTGAAAACTTGTGTTTACTAGAACATTACTTTTAAGACAAACTTCTTAGTCTTAGAGAATATGAGGCTCAGACAGCAGTTCACACTTAAAAAATCACAAGGCTTCTTTTACATACACACAGTCCATTTGATGTATCATTCTATAATGACTCTTGGGTTAAGGTTAACAAAAGTCTTTTTACATATTTTACTAATTCAAAGGAATTTCTCATTTTCACTGATTAGAGTTCATTTTCAGTTTAACGTAAAAAAAAAAAAAAAGAATGAAGAACTATTCCATTCAGTTGTACCTTGCTAAAGCAATGAGTTCATTGGGGTTACAACATGGATGAGTCAAGGGCAACTGCATCATTGGAAAGCCCACCACAGTATGACAACTCAAGAAAGCTGCATCCCTTGACTTTCATGCAAAACTGAATGAAGTTCCACCACAGAATCTCCTCCTTAAAAGTTGTTCACTATATTTATTATCTTGGGGAGGAACCTCATGGACCTTGTAACTTTCTGAATTTTCTAAGTTTTGTAAGTTTTGTTATATCCTTGAGTTTTCTTTCTTCCTCTAGGAAGGGATGCTTCAATTCAAAGGAAATATGTACACAGAAATTCCCTGGATTTTCTGTTCTATTTTATCATTCTTTGAAATGTTCGATTATCTGATCAGATGATTTTAAGAAGTATGCCATCAAATTCACATAAAAGAAGATTTTAATTCAAATTTGCCATTAAAATTCTTCAGTAAAACTTTCAAATAATTTATCATATTCCTCCACTAAAAATGTATGCTTTGCTCCTTTTCAGTTTCTTTCTGCTAATATGTGCATTTGTTCATATACCATCACCTTCAAGTCTTTGAGTATTTTTTAAAGTCTGTCTCTAAGACTTTACCAGGTAATTTTTATACTTTCATACTTTCAACATTTTTATTCTTTGACAATTTCATAGGTGCATATACTGAATTCTGATGATTTTGCTCCTAATTACCCTCTCTCATCTCCTCTCTGTCCTGCTGAAATGCTTCTTCTTCCCAATAAGTCATCTTTTATATTAGAATCTTTGTTATGGAACACTGAGCTCAGTTTTGATGGCAATATTTAGTATCGATAAGGGGTTATTTATTGAAACATAGATAACATCACAGTGGCTATGCAAATGGAAATAAAATGGCATTACCTCATATTCCTCATTAACTACCCATAATTCTTCAGGAAGAGGTGAAGTTTCATGAGTCACTTTCCCATGAAGAAAGAAAAGGTACATTTTCCTAATGATCAATAATGGTGATCATCTTTTCATGTGAATTTTGGCCCTTTGTTCATCTTCTTTTAAGAAATAAATGTTTAAAGTCTCAGTTCATTTTTTAAATGGTGTTATTTCTCCCAGTTGTTGAATTGTTTTTTAATTTTGCATAATAAGCCTTAATCAGATATATAATTATGCACATTATTTTCTGATTCTGTAAGTTGTTTGTTCACTTCACTGATTGTGTTATTTGGTGCATAAAAGTTTTGAGTTGTTATGAAGATTAATTTACTGTTCTTCTTGTTCTTTCATTGCTTATTTTTCATGCCATATTTGAAAAAAAGAAAACACTTGTTAAATCCAAAGCCAAGCACCTGTACTACTAAATTTTATTGTAAGAATTTGATCATTTTTTCTCATACTTAGGCCCTAAATTTTGTTTTAATTGCTCCAATGTCATTTATTGAAGTGTCTGTTCATTTCCTATTTAAAGGTTTTAGAATCTTGGACAAAACTAAGAGATAAATCTATGGTTTTAATTCTGGGTTCTCATCCCAATCTATTGCTTTTTAGTTATATTTCCATTACAGTGCTATAATTTTTTGATTACTGTAGATTTATGTAAGGTTTGAATCAAGAAGTCTGAATCCTCTCAATGTTTCCATGGCTTAAGTTTTTTTGGTATTTGCAGGATAGTACCTGGCCTCTTCTGTACATAGTATCTTGGATGCATGTAAGCTGGCTCCTTAGTGCTGGATATCAGCATCACCATGGGCTTTGGAGCATGTAGAGAATGACAACTATTGAGAGATATGTAGAGTGTTTAGCTTCCATTTTCTCAAAAGTCCTTTGTAAAGACAAAGTAAAAATTTCTAACAAGATAGAGAAAATTGAATTTCCCATATCTCCTCTTATAGATATCATTGTAGAAAATAGAATCAATCACTGCTTTTCTCTTCAGAAGACACATATTCATTCTTGAGAGTGTTTATGTTGATTTTACTGCAAATTGTCTACATAAATTTTATTTTTAAACCACATTTCTCAACATCATTTTTAAATGGGCTTGAATATGTGATAGACTACTTACAATTAGATATAAGAGAAACTTTTGTAAGGACTTTTTAAAGTCTCCTTGAAAGAAAATGACATGCACATTTTTGTCATTTTAGTTTCTACAACGCTAAAATAATGAATAGAACTATGCCTGTCATCTTGAGTATATGCAAATAAAGGATGCACCTTAGTTGAGGAGACAGAGTGGAAATTTAGTTCATAACTCTGTCTTGATCATAATGTAAAAATCTCTCAAACAAGACCTGTTTGGGATAATGTTCATTTCAACTTACATGAGTGAAAAATAACTCTTTTTCTTGTGCAAAAAATAAAACTTTCAGGCTAGAGAGATAGCTCAGGGGTTTAAGACTCTGCCTTGTCCTAAGTTTGGATCCCAGGTCCCACGTAAAAGCAGAAACCTCAATGGCCTGCACTTCTGGTCTTAGTGGGAAGAGTCTGGGCAACCCCAGAGCAAAACAGGAAGGGGGTAAAACCAATCCAGGATGATTCTGGAAGTCACACTTGGTCTTCCACAGGGACACGCAGTGCCCTCTGATACACACACACACACACACACACACACACACACACACACACACACACGGAGAGAGAGAGAGAGAGAGAGAGAGAGAGAGAGAGAGAAAATAAATAAATAAAATATTAAAAAATGAAACTTTCTCAGTGAACATGCTATATATCTTGATCTTGGTCACTTCCATGTATTTGAGTAAATACTTATAAGCATGATGGACAGGATCAGAGATGCCAAAGGATGTGTTGAACTCACAGCAAATAATCCATCTATATGAGGAAGATAAGTTTTCTTGAACTCAAAATCTTTTATTTTCTAATCTTCTTCATGAACAAAATATTCTAGTTTAATGCTACAGAAAATTATTTTGAATATTATCTAAGTGGGCATCAGTGTTCTACAAAGACTCAGAAACGTAGAAATGTGTGCAGAAAGAATGTAAGAAGAAGCAAAGTGTGATAGTTAACCCTGAGTGTCAATTTGACACACTTGGCATTAACTAAGATCAGCTGAGACCACACATGGCAAGATCAGCTGAGAACACTTGAAGAGATTATCTGGATAATTCAAAGATCAGCCCTAGATCACATCAGAACCTCCCCAGATCTCATTGGAACCTCTCAGTAGTGGACCAGATAAAAGGAACCACAAAATAGAAGAGAGACCCTCCAGGAAGCCTACTAGCTTCTCAGATGGGTGTGAGGTAGCCTGTCTCCAGCTTCAGCCAGCCAGCCATGCCGTCTCCACTGTGAAAGACTATTTCCCATCTGGAACTGGAAGTTGAATAAATCTCCCTTTCTCCCTTAAGTTGTTTGACTTTGAGTGCTCTCTCACAGCAATAGTTAAGACTAATCTAATTGTTACTCAAGAATAAAGGTTAAGATAAACCATACTATGAAAGAAAACATCATAATGGCATCCATGAACTCACCACACAGGTGGTTGCTGACATTAAGCACACAGTGGAACAACCTTGTCAGTGGTCAGCTATGAACTGAAGAGTTCTGATGAGTATACTGATGAATGATAGTGAAGTAACAAATTTGAGTACAAAAAATAAAAATATTCATTTTGCGCAATCATAGGTTGCCTAGTTGACTCCAAGGTGTGGTCCCCACACTACAATTAAATAGGCAGGGTAGCCTTATGAAATTCAGTGGAACACTGAACAGGGAGAAAAGACATGAATGAGTTAGAAATAATTGCAGGGAAGGGAAACTAGTAAATGGTAGAAGTGAAATAGGGAGCAAAGAGGGAGTAATTCAGAGTGTGCTGGAAAGATGGATGAAATTGTCAGAAAAAAAGTTTATCAATAAAAAAATCTGTGGAGCTAAACAGAGGCAAAGACACATTTGCTGTACAAAACATATTAGATATGGGTTTGTTGAGGTGTCTGTGCTGTATGCGTATATGTGTGTTTTTGTGTGTGGTGTGTGTTAATCTCAATTTTCATACATCTTGACAAATCATCAGCAAAATTTTACAACTTTCAATAATTATTTCCTAAACTATTTTATGAAAGTAGCTTTGAAGATAATGGATATATCTGCAGACAATGAGTTATAAATCTCACTTTTATAAGTAGTAAACACTGCACTATTTTGTAAAACAGGGAATTTAGTTGAGGAAACTTGAAAATTGATAATTCACTGACTTACTAGAAATAATAAATCACAGACGTTTTTAACTTTTCATTTACTCATGACATGTAAATAATGAAAAAATAAAATCTGTTCAAAAAATTTTATTGAAAATTATCTCTGCATGCAAAGGAATAAAATTGGGTCTTATGTTACATCACATACAAAAGCCAACCATAAATGAATGAGAGATATGGAAATATACCACAAGAATCATAAAATGTTTAGAGGACATAAAGGAAAACAGTACCCACAGCCTGATTCACCGTAACACAACCTACACTGAGATTCAGCTCCTATCAGCCATCTTGCCTGATTTTCCATCAGCCATTGTGCTTGATCCCACATTGAGACAGAATAAACAGAATTTCAGTCAACCCTTTAAGAACCTCCCTGCTGCCTGCTAATTTTAAGGAGGATAAAATCCTGGAATCAACCCCACAGATATCAGACTCCTGAGCACTCATCCCAAACAGAGGATCCTGAGAACACCACTGCTCAACACAAAGTATTCCTACCATCAAGAAATAAGTACACTTTTTATTTCCTATCTACATGTACTTAACTGTCATTGCTAAATAAATCTCAAAACAGTTTGGTTTCAGATAGCATAAAATTCAAATAAGTCTTGGAACCTTACCTAAGAACAATCACAGACTGAAAACCTCATTTGATGTGGGGAAGAAAGAAACACACGCCAAAGAAAGCAACCAAAGATCAAACTGAAGATGCCCAAATCACATTATAAATACACAAAATATACAAAAACAAGAAGATTTATTCACTCTTCAAACCATCGATCCTATAATATCAGATCCAAGTAAGTATAACCTCTTAGAGGACAGTCAAGAAAACAACAATGGAGCAATAAATTTTAAAAAATCAGTAACAAATACAGTCAAGTCTTCAGAAAGAAATTGCATTAGGAACTCAAAGAGGACCTCCAACAGAGACTCAGAGAGAAAATCCAACAGGAACTATGAAAGAAAATCCAGGAGAAGATGAATGAATGCTTGGACAAACATGTAAAGGAAAATAAGAATGAGCTAAATGAAGTAATGAAGACAGTGGAGGAAGCAAAAATAGCACAGAAATGCTGAAGAAAAACCCAAATTAAATACAATTTGAATTCAAAACCACAATAAGTATAATATAGTATAAGTATAATCAAAAACTCAGTACAATGTCTAACCGACAAAGCAGACCAAGTGGAAAATAGAATTTCAAAACTGAAATATAAGAAGGCAGAACTTGATCAATCAATCAAAGAAGTTGATAAGGTAAAAAATACAATCAGAAGATGGGAGACGCCATGAAAAGGTCAAATTTACATATCCAAGGAATCCTAGAGTAAGAAACCCAAAAAAAATTCCAGAGCACATATTCCAAACATTATACATGAAATTTACCATTCCTAATGAAAGTGATATTCACTCAGTTACAAGAGGCATGTAAAATACCAAATTAATAACACCAAAGTAAAAACATCCCCAAGACACATAATAGTCAAAGCATTACAGATGCACACTAAAGAAAAAATTATTGAGAACTGCAAGCAAGCAAGTAAAACCAAATTACATACAACCTCTAGTCTATCAACATAACAGCAGACTTCTCAATAGAAAATGTAGAAATCAGATGAGCTTGGAGAACTATACTTCAAGTTATAAATGAATATAAGCGTCAACCCAAACTTTGATGTCCAGGAAAACTATCAATCATAATTGAAGGTAAGAAAAGTTTTCTATGACGAAGACTTGCTGAAGGTCTTCATATTTACAAAGTTATGCCTATAGAAGATATCAGAAGAAATACTCAAGACTGAAGAAATTGATAAACTCACACAACAGGACTCAAGGAAAAAATACCAGGACTATCACTAACCAAGAGACTGCAAATATAACTACCAAAAATTTAAAAAATGACAGGATTCAATAAACATTTCTCAATAATACACTTACACAGCAATGGATTGAACTCCATAATCAAACATAGTAACAACATCGATTAAAAAAAATCACAATTCATCAATATGCTGTCTCCATGAGTAGTCTTTCTGGTATCTGATAAAATAGACTTCAAACCAAGAAAATGATGAGACAAAGAAGGTCATTGCATTTTAGTTAAGAGAACAATCCATCAAGAAGTTTTTACAATTCTTAATATATAAGCACCAAATGCAGGCTCATCCAAACTCATTAAATAAACACTACTGATATAAAACATCGAATCAATCTAAACACAATAATAGTAGGTGAACTCAATACCCATTTCCCATTAGTAGACAGGTCAACAGGACAAAAACTGAACAGAGTCAGTCTGGAATTAAATGAAGCCATTAACTTATGTACTTGATTGACATATATAGAACTTTCCATGCAAATATCAAAGAATGCACTTTCTTTTCAGCAGCCCTTGGTACTTTTCTCCAAAATACACCACATATTAGAACACAAAATAAGTTTCAACAAATACATAAAAATTGAAATTATATCCTGATCCTATATGCTACCCAATTACCATGGAATAAAGCCAAACATGCTCAGTATGGGAAACAGCAAAAGCATGCAAACTCTTAAAAACTTAACAACACATTATTAAACAAGCATGAACAGAGTCAAAGAGAAAATTTAAAAATCCCTAGAGTTCATTGAAAGTGATTAGACAGCATAACAAAATCTATGGGACACGATGAGAGCAGTTTTAAGAGAAAAGTTTATAGCATACAAGTAAGCAACTTAATAATATAACTTAAACCTTGAAGAAAAAAGAACAAAGCAATCCTAAAGGGCTTAGAAGGGCAGAAATAAACAAAATCAAAATTAATGGAATAGAAACAAGAAAACAATACAAACAAACAATGAAACAAAGAGTTGGCTATTTGAAAAGGTAAGTAAGTTTGACAAACCTTTAGTGAAATTAGCCAAAGCCAAAAGAGGGAAAACTCAAATCAATAGAATCAGAGACCAAAGGAAAAACATTCCAACATATCCTAAAGAAATTCAGAGAATTATAAGGACATACCTCAAAATTTATACGCCATGAAATTGAACACTCAGAAAGAAGTGAATGAATTCCTAAACACATACAAACTACCAAAATCGAATTAAGGTGAATCGAGCATTTAAAAAGACACATAATAAGCATTGAAATTAAAGCAGCAATTACAAACCTCCCCACCAAAAACAGCAAAGGGCCACATTGATTCAGTACAGAATTCAATATTCAAGGAAGAATTAATGCCACTACTCCTTATTTCATAATAATACAAATGGAAGGAACACTTCCAAACTCCTTCTATGAATCCAGTATAATCCTAATTCTAAAACCAAGTAAAGACACACAAAAAAAGAAATCTATAGGCCAGTCTCACTAATGAACACAGATGTAAAAATACTTAATAAAATACTTGCAAACTGAATACAAAAACAGATCAAAAATATCATCCATAGTAATTAAGTAGGGTTTATTCCAGAAACACAAAGATGGTACAATATACACACAAATCAAAATGTAATGTAATTCACCATATGCACAAAGAAAAAACTATGTCATTCAGTCTACAGATGCAGAAAAATCTTTGACAAAATTCAACATACCTTCTTGATATATAGACTATAGAAATGGACTATATAGAAATGGAAGGAACTTATATTACTACAATAATAGCCACATGTGACAAGCCTATAGAAAAATCCCACTCAGATCAAGTACTAGAAAAGGCTGTCCACTCTCATCACTCCTGTTTAATATTATGCTTGATATTTTAAGTACAGCATTAAGACAAAGATGGGAGTGATAAAATGAATGCAAATAGAAAATGAAGAACTCAAGCTATCTCTATTTACAGATGAAACAATTGTATACTTAAGAGACTATAAAGGTCCACCAGAAAACTCCTAGAAATAATAAATATGCTCAGCAGACTGGTAGGGCAAAAAATTAGTACCTGAAAATCATTGTTTTTCATATACAACAAGGATGAACAAAATAAGAAATAAGCTAGAAAAATAATTGCATTTCACAAAGCTCCAAAAGAATGAATGTATTGGAATAAACTTAACCAGGGATGTGAAAGATCTGGACAATGAAAACTATAAAACACAGAAAAAAGAAATTTAAGATTACAGAAGCTGAAAAATTGTGAAAAATCATCATACTAACAAAAGCAATATACAGAATCATTACAATCCTATTCAAAATTCCAGTAAAATCCTTGACAGAAATTGAAATAATCTTGAAATTCACATGGAAGCATAAAAGTCCTTGAAAATCCAAAACTACCCTGAGCAATACAAATTCAGCCAGAGGCATTGCCATATTTAATTTAAAACTATACTACAGAGTCATAGTAATAAAAACACCATGGTGTTGGCACAAAAAGGCACACGAGTCAATTAATTAAAATTGAGGACCCAGAAATAAACCCATTTACCTAGACTCAGTTTGATATTTGACAAGGATGCTAAAAACAAATTGGAGAAAGACAATATCTTTAGCAAGTGGTGCTGAGAAAATTGTCTCTCTATATGTAGGAGAATGAAATCGGACCCATGTCTCTCTTCCTGCATGAAAATTAATTCCAAGTGGATCAAAGACCTCAGTGTTAGAATGGAGACATTGAATCTCCTAGAAGAATAGGGAATACATTCTGTTTTGCATAAGAAATTGTTAATTGTGCAAAAAGGCAGCTCCCAGAATGGGAAAATATTAACAGGCTACATATCTGATAGAGCATTCACATGACAGTATACATAGAACTCAAAAAGTTAAACACCTAGAAATCAAGCAATGCAATTAAAAAGTATACCTCAGAGTTAAAAAGAAACTTTTCACAATGTGAAATTCAAATATATAATAAGTACAGTATAAAGTACTCAACCTCCATGGCCATCTGGGAAATACAAGTCAAAACCACTTTGAGATCATCTTATTTCCTTAGAGCAGCTAATATAAAAAAATGGAAATAACAGCAAATGCTGGCAAGGATGGAGAGGGAAGGTGTTTCTTAAACACTGTTCATGGGAGTGCAAACTCACAGAACCTCTTTATGAAGGTTTCTCAAAAAAACTAATAATTGAGTTACCATATAATCCAGGCACACCACTATTAAGATTATTCCCAAAGGAATTAACACAATGTGACATGATGCTTATATAGCATAATATAATACAGACACATGCACAATCATGTTCATTGAAGCTCTATTCACAATAGCATAGAAATGGAGTCATGCTTGAAGTCCAAAAATAGATGGACAATGAAAATGTGGTACATATACATAATAATGTACTACTCAGTTGTCAAGAAAATGAAATTTTGAAATTCACTGGTAAATGGATGGACCTAGAAGAGATAATAAATATTGGGTAAAATATCCAACACGGAAGAGAAATGCAACATGTTCTTTTTTATAAGTGGATGCTCACACTCAACCTTCAGAATGACATGCTTAAAACGAAACCTCTATAATAATTGTAACCCAGAAAGGAATGTAAGATAAGGAATATGGGAGAGGTGAACACTGAAATGGGTAGCTCACAGGAGGCCACAGGGAGCACACACTCAGGCAGTCATCTGCTCTCTGATGGACATTAAAGACTGCTACAGGGTAAGAAATGCAAGCCAGGAATTGGAAACCAAACCAAGTACACGAGGGAGCAGCAATCATGGGTCCCAGGTGGGAACAAAACTCTTACTGATTAACTTTAAATGCCTGTCAGTAAACTACTATCTGAATGAACACTTGTCATAGTTTGAAATGTGAGTTAGTCCTTACACAGGCTCATGTGTTTGAGTCTTCAGCTTTTTGTGACAGTTTTGCCTTTGGGAGGTAAACCCTTGCAAGAGGGAGGCAGTTCATTTAGGGGGAGGGGATTGTGGTTGGGTATCCCCCCAGCTTGATTTAGTAAGCTCTTACAGTAGACAATTTGTAGCTCTGAGCCTCCGTGATGGAAGTGACTTAGATTGCCTCCAACTTCTACCAACCAGTCATGCCTTTTCTGCCATAATAAACTGTATCATCCCTCTGGAATCATAGACTGAATATCCCATTCTCCCTTAAGTTGCTTGAATTTGAGCATTGTCTCACAGCAATAGAGAATAGTAACTGCTGCAATACATATCTTTATAATCTCAGATCAAAGAAGCACTCAACACTCAATGGAATCCTTCTGCAATGGGGAAGATTTAATCCAGACAACCACAAAAGGCCAAAGTGCCAAGCAAAAGCAATTGTGAAATGCATGGACAGAAACAAGACAGTTAAATCACCAATGATTGTATGACTTAGGGAATCTTGCAGTAGATGGAGGTTAAAAGCAGGAAAATGGGTAGCAATACTTACATAGAGAAACCTCCATTCATATCGGGACAGCCATAGCCAAGAATTCAATATAGTGACATCTACTTCCACCAGCCTTCCACAGCAATTAACCTATCAAAATATCACTACAGAAAAGCAAGACTCTAAAGAGATTTGGTGGCATCCTGAGAAACTGTGTGGGCTGTTACAATTTATAAGAAAGGAAGATTATTAGCTCAATGATTAGCCTAATTGTGGGCCAATCAGGCCACAGAGGATACCCAACCACGTGTCAGTGACAGTGTCCTAGATCAGATCCAGTGCAGCTCACAAGCAGGGAGGTAGGGGATTGTGAGGGAGACTGGATGAAAGGAGACCATGTAGGGTAGGATGAACGATGGTAACGAAGTAGTAGAGGATAAAATATACTTGTCCATGAAAACTTCAAAGAATAAGAATAAATAAAATGACAAAGGAAAGCTATTCTTGGTCTTGTCATTACCTTTTTTTATTCAGACTCAAAAAATACAAGGAACAAGAGCATAAATAAATATGACAATACAGTAAACTAAAACGTCTTTTTTCACAACAAAAAATAATCTCTAAAATGTAAAGTTATAACAAACTGAAAAAAGCATTCATAAATCAAATATCTGATGAATGAAAAATGAATAAGTAACTTATACTACATCAGAATTGACAAATAAATACTCAGACTAAGAAACTGGGAAAGGGACTGAACAGATTTCTCTCCAAAGAAGATTAGAAAATGTTTGCTAGGTACTTGAAAAATTGTTTAAATTCATCAACCAGAGAAATTCAAATTTAAACCAGAGTGAGATATTCATCACTTCACACTAATTAGGGTGATTATTGTGAAAAATAGGGTTGATAAGGGTGTATAAAGAAAGGGAACTGCTGTATACTGTTAAAAGGAATATAAATTGCTATAGCCTCTATAAAGTTAGGAAGTTCTCTAGAAGAAAAAGGAAAACTAGAACTATCCCATAAGCTAGCAATTCCACTTCTGGCTACATCTCAAAGAAATGAAATGAGCATCTCACGCAGATCACTTCACCCTAATATTCATTGCAGCATTTGTCACAATAGGCACAAGAGGGAAAAAAACCAAATATCTGTATATGAAATTCAGATATTTAAAAGGTGTGATAGTTGTGATGGTGGCAGTGATGTGTATACATGAGAGAGACAAAAGAGAAAAAGGAGAGAGAATACCATTTGGCAAGAGTAGAAGGAAATCCTTTAATTTTTATGTTTTATTATTTATTTATTAACAGATATAAAGATGAGTACAATAAATTTAAGTTAATTTTCACTCCATATTATCCAATTCCATCCCCACACCTTCTGTCATCGAAAAATTTCTTTCTAATCAGTCTCTCTCCTACTTTAAAGTTTTTTTTCTGTGTGTAATCCACAGTGTTTCTTCAGGGTTATCTGCACTGGCATAGGCCTGAATGCCTTTGGTAGTATGGGCAACATGTCAGTGTAAATCCTTGTAGTTTAAGCTGATTTCAAAATCCTACAATTTGCAACAACAGCATAAATGAACCATGAAATCATTATGTTAGCTGAAGTAAAGCAGACAAAAAATTTTGCTCAGTATCCATGAAAGATTAGCTCCAGGATCTCCTACATGTAATAAAAATTTGAAGATGCTAAAGTCTCTTATATACAATGTTACAGTATTTGCATGTAACATCATTTATAATCTAAATCAATGTAAATGTCTAAGAATAGTTTTTACACTGTATCTTAAGGAATGACAAGAAAAAAATCCATGCTTCTGTAATACATATGAAAATTTTCTAAATATTTTGAGTACACTGTTGAATTCACAGATCCAAAATTTACAACATGAAGGACTAATTGACATGTTTGACCTCACATGCATTATCAAAATTGTTTGAATATATAGAACCAGAGTATAAGAGTAGTTATCTGGAGGTAATGAGAAATTGGGAGATGCTGATTAAAGTTTACAGAACTACCATGTTTTTTTTTTTTAAAAAAAAAAGACAAGCTTTACTTAAAAAGGAAAAAAACCACTTTAAAAACAAGTGCCTACGTCCTTCTGGAATGTGAATGCCTTTGAAGGGTTAAGTGGGACTCCTTCAGACTTCCAAAGGTTGCAAATCTGATGCCACCAATGATTCTGGATCTACGGGATGGCTGGTGCATCTGTAGGTACTGCTGGAGAACTACCATGTTAAGATTAATAAATTCTGATATTCTAGGGCTGGATAGATAGCTCAGGGGTTAAGACCCTGCTTCATGAGCAGAGGGTCCTGAGTTTGGATCCCAGGTCCCACGTAAAATGCAAGGCAAAAATGGTGGCGGCCTGCATTTCTGGCCATGGTGAGCAGAATCTAGGAAATCCCAGAGCAAAGCAAGAAGAAGGTAGAAGCAATCCAGGATAGTTCCCGAAGTCACCCTTGGTCCTCCACAGGGACACCTTGCCCTCTGACTCTCTCTCTCTCTCTCTCTCTCTCAATGAATGAATATATAAAGTTTAAAAAAACAAATTCTGATGTTCTAAAATGCAACATGATTACTATAGCTAGTATTAGATATTATTAGTTAGTATTAGTGTACTTACTTCTTTACAAGTAGATTTTAATCATTTTCCTCCCACAAAAAGTCACCATATCAACAGATGTGTATGGAAATTAAATTGATTGTGGTAATTCACAATGTAATATGTATAGCAAAATCATCACTTTACACATCTGTGCCAGATTGGCTACCATTATCTGACTGAAAGTTAAGAAAAAAAATATTTAAGAAAGGCTTGGAGATCTGAAGCTTTGAAACTGCTAGAGATCAGCGCAGATGTAGACAAAGGAAGGCATCTCTAAATGGGAATCCAAGAACTTACAAAATAATAAAAACTTAAAGTGAATTAGCATGATATTAAAGAACATCTCAATTTCAAATTAAACAATAAATACAGTGAAGAGAGTGTACAAAATATAAGAAAAAGTTTGAAAACTATACATCTGACAGGGAATTGATTCATATAAAGGATGTTTTTAAAAAATTAATCAAAAAATGCTAACCATCCAATCAATAAGATAAATAAACTAAATTTACCACTCTCCAAAGAGAAACAGAAAAAAACAACAAATTTATCAGAAAAATTTTCATCATCCATAATCATAAGAGAGATGCAATTTAAAACCACATTGAGATTCCATCTCATCCCAATCTGGGTGCTAGTGAGGATGCAAGGAAAAAAGAACTCTTATATACTCTGTTACCAATGTTGACTGGTTCAGCCTCTGTGGAAATCAGTACGATGACTCCTCCAAAAACTAAAAATAGAAATTATATATGATTCAGTTGTGTTATCCATTGGCATATATACTTGAAGAGATCTAAGTCTGCTTGCTATAGAGATTCTTACACATTCATTTTTGCTATAGCATTGTTTGAACTAACCAAAATATGAGACCAGTCCAGGTTTCTATCAACTGATGAATGGACAAAGAAAATGTGGAGCATATACATAACAACCTCTTATTTAATCATGAAAATTAATTATTTAATTTGAAAAGTTGATGTACCTGGAAATTATCATGTTAAATAATAAAATAAGACTTTAAAAGATTACTATCCCATTATTTATTTCTTGTGTGAAATGCATATTTAAATACATGCATATGTATGTATGCACACATATTTACATACACATATGGCAAGAAAGAACAATGAGTGACAATATAGGTAAAGGAAGGGATCTAAAAGAAAGAGAGAGGTGAAGAAGAGAGGGAGATAGGAGCAAAGAAAGAAAAATACTGCATGTGTTCATATATGTATATGAAAACAGAAGACATACTATCACTTTTGAGGAAAGGGTACCCATGGAAGGGGAGGAGGAACAAGAGGATAAAAGTGAAATCAGTTACTATGAAAATCATACAGTGACATACATACGTGAATATGTTACTATAAGCCCCATTACATTGTATACTTACAAAAACTCTTAATTATTTTGTTTTACATTTTTATGTGTGTGTGTCTGTGTCTTCGTGTGTCTGTGTGTGTAAACACAAATTGCAAGAATACGTTTTCCTTCCCCCATGTGGGTTTCAGATATTGAACTCAAATGATCAGGTTGTTGGCAATTGCCTCATTCTTGAGTCATGGCAATAGTCCCGACAACTCTAAAATTAGAAAGGCTTAGGGATGTTATCTCCTGCTGAGATTGCTTCTTCAAAGTCATTATGTAGAGTCAACTAAATTTTCCATTTTTAATAGGACCTCGAAAGTAACAAGAAGCAGCTAACACATAAAAACATAAAAATTTTCAACAATTACCACAATGTTAGAGGCTATATATGGCCTGCCTCACAGTGTATAACAAGCAACATCATTAATAAATGTATGATGTGGCATAACTAGGGTTACTAGACTTATAATCTATCCTATTTGTATTCCGTCTGTGTACAACTTATACTAAATTATCTAGCAATGCTTCAAGTCTGATACTACTTTCTGCATCAGTTAAGATACATAATGTGAATTATGCAACAGAGACATCCCAAAAATACACTATGCTGCAAGATAAGAGCTGTTTATTTCTCATATAAAATTCGAGCATGTATAAAGTGCAAGGAATAAGTATCTATGGACTGCTAGGCCGTAAATAAAACAGATAAATAATCCTTTCCCCAAGGCTCATGAATAATCATGGAAAAGGGAGTTGATAAGAATGTTAGAGACAGAGAATTCCTGATAGTATCTTCTGGATATGACAGTTTGCTGAATCCATAAACTCACTGCAGCTGTGTTTACTTTCACAACACCTGCCCAAGATTTGGCCTATCAACATTTCACCATGGAAGGGACAAGATCTCAAAAGATAATATACCTCCCTGAAATACTATTGAGGGTTAATACTGGACAGGCAAAGGGAAACTAAATTCCTCAATGATTTTCCCACTGATAAGTCTCCCATTTCCTCCAGCAATTGTTCAGGTCACCCACCTTACTATGGCTCAGGCACTGTTAGCTGGAATGGAAATATAGAAATATACCCAGTTGAAAATGAGACAAGGAAATGCACTCTTCACTTTGTGCAACTATGTACCCGTTTTAATTTAAGAATGATGTTTTAAGGAAAAACAGAAGGAGTGGTTGGAGAGGATATTTGGCAGTCTGTAAACAAAAAATACCATTATCCCATATTCTTTATTATGATAAAAATAGATTTCTATCTCTAGGACAAAAGGTAATTCATGTGTAAAGAAGTCAGCTTTCTGAGTTTTGTCTTTGCAAACGCTGAGAGCACTGGAGTGTAGAAGCAGTTTCTTAGAGGGAATAGGCAGTTAGGTGAATGACTTTTTTGAAGATGTGTAAAAACATCAAGACAGAGACAAATTTTCCTACACTAGGATCGGGATGCAATTCTGTGGTCACACAGGTAGATAGACTCCCCAGTTTATTTACTGGTTGAGTCCTAGAGTTGTAGAACTTTATAGAGGTACAGTAGTACAAAACACATTGGGAGGCTGGACTCATACACAAAAAATGCCACATTTCCATTAAGTTTTCAATTTTCAGGCATAGTGATTATGAACCTGAAGCATGAAAATGCATGAGCAATGATGTGGCAAAGACTGGATGCTTTCATTCAAAACACAGACACCAAAAAAAATTCTAGATTCTTGTGAGGACTTAGGGAAGATTGGAGAACTTTCTTGAAAATGAGAAGAGAATTTACATAACTCCATAGGATTTGACCTTAAAATGACATATTTTTATAAGCCAAATGTGCGGCAGGATTGATTCACACAAGAATGAAGAGAACCTCTGAAGTGCACAGGGTCAGGAGATATTCCAAGGCAAGGATTATTTCTTTTTAGGACCAAAACAGAGCTGTTGATACATCTAGTCACAAGGTTATTGAAAAGAAGGGGTGCTCGAAATACATTTTCACTGACTAAACCAGAAAGCACAATAGTAGATGTTCAAGGCTAGTTATACAATTGAGGACTAACTAATCTCTATCTCTACAGACCATGACCTAGAAGAAATAGAATTGAACAACTAATGAAATGGAGATCAAGGACATGAAAGATGTTGTTTGGCAGCAGTACTTCAAAAGGCCTGATTCTCTCCCCATTCGTATTTTTCCTGTTATATTAGAACCTCCTATTTCTCAAGCATCTTAGGAAAGTTACTGCCTTATGTTTCCAGGGGTTTCTGGAGTTTTGATATTTCAACAAGACATTGTAATCTACAAATACGTTAGACCTCATTCATAGTTTTCCCAGGATACATGAGGCCCATAGGTGGCAGGTTGGGCATGCTTGCAAGCTTTTTCCATAACTGTTCCTTTGTCTGAAAGTCTCTTCCTATAGGAAATTACGTCTGCCTCCTCCTCCTCCTCTTCTTCTTCCTCCTCCTCCTCCTTCTCCTCCTCTTCCTCCTTTTCCTCCTCTTCCTTTTAAGCTACTTTCCAAATGCCACTTACTTAGTGAGACTTAAACATTGTCGAAACTGTAATGTGACTTTTTCTCAGAAATTCTGATCGCCTTCATCCTCCTTCTTTTTTTATTGCATAAATCACCTACTTCAATAATATATTATAGATTAAGTGGTTGGTTACTTTATTGTTTTTACTTTTACCATGTACTGGAATACAAATTGTTTATAGGTAGGATTCTTGAGTTCCTATACTATCAACTCATACATACCAGATACTCAGCAAGTTTTGATAAATTCATTATTGAAACTGACTTTAGCCTAAAGAAAAAATATAATCTACTTGAATTGAGTCTATGAAAATGGGGTAAAACATAAGAAACCACCTTGCTTTATACAAATCCGTTATCAAAGTAACTAATCCAGTCTTGCAAGAATTGATCCACTTCTATAGGAAAGACATTTATCCTTCTTAATGACTTAATCATCTCTTAAAGAACCCACTACAAAATACTGTTACATTGGGGACCAAATTACAACATGAACTTTGGAGAAGACATGACACAAACCTGTGTACTGTACGAAATTCCTTTTGGAAATGATCTACATTTCTAGTCAATACCTCTGCATAAGTATCTTGTATATACCTTAATCTGAACATGTTCCAAAAAGACCTCTTGGTGAATAATCCCTCAAAATTCCAATTACCTGATTGTTCTCTTTAAATAATGCTTTTTCCTAGCAATTGCTCAATACAGCAATCTGGAAACTCCAGAAACACCTGGAAACATTGCTTATAATTTGTCTTTTCTGTCTTTTTTGCAGCAGGATAAAGTGCCTGCTGCATTTAACTGCCACATTATAAGCACAGTAAGTATCATAACTAGAAATTAGATAGTAGTTCTGTGCTTTAAACCCCACAGTAACTTCCCACTGCATCTTGAATAAAGCTCAAATTCTATATGCCTTTGTTTAAAAGCTCCTCATGGTCTAAATAATCTTTCCCCTTCCAACTTAATTTAGTATCAATATCATTCATTAGTTCTTCTTTAACTGCTTTTAGTATTTTTACTTTGAATGGTCATACATGTACCTAATGTATTTCAATCATATTCTTGCACATTCCCTTCTCTTTTTTATTTTTGCCATGAACAAGAAATGAAAAAAGTTTATTGACTATGTAGATCTATGGTGACATGGACTAATTCTTTTTATTTAATTTTATTTTTCTAGTTTTATAAGCATGTTGAATACTTATCTCTGTTTCCCTCCATCTCCCTCCTACCCATCTCTCTTCCTTTCCCATCCTCAATCCATCCCACTCCCTCCCAGCCCCCTGCCTGTCTTCTACTCTGGACACCAGAGTTCACCTTGATTTCTTTACTTTTTAAATTTTTTTCTACTTTTACAAGCATATTGAATACATGTCCCTTTTCCCCTCTATCATCTCTCCATCATCTCTCACTCCCATCTTTGCATCAATCTTGCCCTTCTGCCTGTCTGCTTCTGTGGATCCCAGGGTTGCCTCTATCATGTCTACTCTTATGGGGGTTCACGTCTCTGTGGCTTGCCAAATTACTGCTCTTTAGGCACCCCACTGATAGGGGCATTTCTCTTCACTCATCCAGCTTTAGTCCCCAAGGTTTCTTCTGCTTATTCTTATCTCTCTTAAGCTCCTCAATATTTTATGGGGACATGTTGGTATGTTAGTCATTATACATGTCTGATAAGGATAAGTCTCACTGTACTGAGTTCCTAGATGCAGCAGTCCTGCCTTGAGTGGGATATCTTGTCCAAACGTGAACCTTACCATCTTTACATTCTCTTCTGTGAGGTTCGCAAAGCCTTAGGATGGGGAGATTCGGTTGGTCTGATTTTGGGTGTGCCTTGCTGAGTTGCAATTATGCTCATATATTGGAAGAGCACTTAGTACTCAGCCTAGAAATCTTCTCCTACAAAAAAGGTAGAGAATCTCAACACCCTGACAAGATTCAGACTAGGGCACTAGAAGAGCAGTGAGGTGGACAGCAATGGCCAGCCACAATGCACAGTACCAGTGAAATGGACTAATTCTTAGAAGAGAGATGATAAGGAGTCTGAAGCAAGAGGGAAGGAGGTTAGAGCTTTATAGTACCTGGGCTTATAGGCAGGGTGAATAGCAGAGGGGAGAAAGTTATCCCTGTCCCCATGAGGTATGTGACAAAACACAGGCTGTACAAGTGCCTGCTGGCCATTAGAGGAGGGGGAGTGACCAGCAATCGGAGCTTTTGTTCTGAATGTGGGGGTTAGTGGAAAGGAATCTATCATTCCAGCTTATCAAAGATATGGGGTGATACATTCATTCTTTGCTACTTTCTGCTGAACAGGTTGGAAAACGTTACAGGCCAGAGTGAGAAAATCATGTCCTAATGTCCCATGGTGAAGAGGATTATCAAGAATTTGGAAACTGATGGATCTTAGCCTACGAGAGACAAGTTAAGAAGTTAAGAAGACAGCATCCACATAGAAGGACTAAGAATATTATAATTGATATTCTCTTCTCTATACAAATCCTGCTCCTATTAAAACCCACTTTTCCACCAAGTCTCCCTATTACACCTGTGTGTGTGTGTGTGTGTGTGTGTGTGTGTGTGTGTGTGTGTGTATTCCACTGAATTTAATTAGACTTACTTGCATCAGCACGTTTGAGGGATTATATAATGGAACAAGGCAATTTACTAATGACTACATACCACATCAGTGAAGAAAATGGCTCCAACTCCTCTAGCAACCAGTAACTGTCAATAGTTCCTCAGGGAGGGGAAGACCTCATGAGTCCCTCCTGCATACATAATGAGATGCTAAAGAGCTCAACATTGTACAGGTTTTGTGCAATAAATCATAGCTTCTATGAGTTCCTGAGTGCAACAGCCGTGTCATGTCCAGAAAACAGTATTTCAAACCAATTTTCCACATCCTTCAGCTCTTATATTCTTTTTTTAAATTTTTATTTATTTATTCAATTGTGCATGTGTGTGCATGTGTATATGTGTGTGCATGTGTATGTATGTGTGTGCATGTGTGTGTAGAACCACTGGTGAATTCGGGAACCACCATGGACGCCTCCACCTCCTCCTTGTTTACTCTGCCCCGGGATTCACAGGCTCCACCCTACCAGGACCAGAAGCACAGGCCGCCCCCACTTCCGCCTGGTGTCTATATGTGGAGTCTAGGATCCGAACTCAGGACCTTCTGCCTGCAAAGCAGAGGCTTAACCCCTGAGCCACCTCTCCAGCCCCAGCTCTTATATTCTTATTATCTCTTCATTCTCAATGTTCTCTGATTCCTGGAAGGGCATTGTAGATGTTTCATTTATGGATGAACCCTCCACAGTCACTTATTCTTATACTTTTACTACTTTGAGTTTCTCAGTTACCCATTTGTGCAGAATAAAAGGAATCTTTTCTGACCAAACCTGAAAGCAGCATAGATATATGGACATAAATATAAATATTTAGAAAACAGTTGCAACTGTAGCAGGTTACTTCCTGGGCATATAACCTCTTCATCCATAGGCTTTTGATCAGGTTTACAACACCAGGCAAGAATTACTTCCTGTCATTGGTTACCAACCTAACAGTCATGCCACTAGTGAACCAATAGACAGTTCTTGCTTGCCAGGTCAGTATTGTAAAGTACAATGTCCAAAACTGGAAAGACCTGTGCTGGTTACTGTTTGTGTTGCTGTGAAAGAGAACACCCAAAGAAAAAAAAACTTAAGGGAAAAAATTTACAGATGGGAGAAACAGTCCTTTCATGACAGAAAAGGCCTGGCAAGTTGGCAGAAGTGGGAAGCAGGCTAAGTCACTGCAAACATCTTAGAGGGTGAGGGCTACCAGACCACTTGCTGCAAGAGCAGGCCTCTCCCAGAAGTAGGCTGGCAATAATGCACCTCAAGGCCTACCCTCTGTGTCTGCCTTCTTCCAGCAAGTCTCTACCCTCTTAAAGGTGCCAAGCCCTTCCCAAACACACAAGACTGTGGGGAACGCATTTCAAATCATGACAAGAGCATTGACATTTTTTCCAATAGCACCTTGCATAGCATTTACCTGAAGTATGAGAGTTGGTGAAAAGGGCAGAAACTTTCTTTGACAAAGGGACCCAAAAAAACTCAATGGAAAAAGACCAGCATCTTCAACAAATGGTGTTGGCAAAACTGGATATCCACATGCAGAAGATTAAAACTGGACCAGTACTTGTCACCGTGCACAAAAATTAATCCCAAATGGATCAAGGATCTTAATATGAGGCCAGAGACTATAAAAAATCCTAGTTTAAAGGGTAGGGAACCCCCTCAAGTAGATTGGGCTAGGCCGACAGTTCCTAAACAGAAATCCAATAGCATAATCACTAGAACCAACACTCAACAAATGGGATCTTATGAAATTAAAGAGCTTCTGTTCATCTAAAGAGATTTTAAACTGAGCAAAAAGGCAATGGGAGAAAATCTTCACTAAACACATATCTGATAGAGCTCTATTATCCAGAGTGCACAAAGAACTTAGAAAACTAAACACCAAGGAGACAAAAAAGCCCAATTACAAAATGGGCCTCCAAACTCAAAAGAAACTTTCCCAGGGATAAAATCAAAATATCTAACAAATATCTTTAAAAATGTTCCACATCCCTAGCCATCAGGGAAATGCAAATCAAAACTACCCTGAGATATCATTTTACCCTGGTCAGGATGGCAAAAATCCACCATAGAAACAACACCAAATGCTGGAGATGATGTGGAGAGAAGGGAATTCTCACACATTGTTGGTGGGAATGCAGGTTCATACACCACTCTGGTAATCAGTAAGGCTATTTCTAAAAAAGTTAAGGATTGAAATACCATATGACCCTGCTATACTACTACTGGGAATTATCCCCCAAAATGCAGCAATTCACTATATTGACACTTGTACAACCATGCTCATTGCAGCATTATTTACAATAGCAAAGCCATGGAATCAACCCAAATGCCCAAGAGTTGAGGAATGGAAAATGAAAATGTGATACATTTATACAATGGAATACTACTCAACCATCAAAAAGATGAATTAATGAAATTTGCTAGAAAATGAATGGAATTAGAAGATATCATATTGAGTGAAGTATCCCAGACACAGAAAGTTAGACCCCATATCTACTCCCTAATAAGTGGATCCTAGTTCCAAATACACTTAATGATATATTCAAAGGAGAGGACCTTCAATACCAATCGGGATGCAACCAAGGGCAGTGCAGGAACAGCAAAACTGAAACAACAAACCATCAATTTAGAATACCTATGACCTTACATTATTCACTTGGAACCAGACCAGCCAAATCTCTCCCCTTCCTAAAACTCAGGGAACCTTGTGGAAGAGGGGGTGGCAAGAGCCTAAAGATGGGGAGGACCAATAATATGCAAGATACTCCACACAAGACAGGGCTTTCCACACAAGACAGGGCTTTAGCAATCAGGATATAGCCACAATGTGATTGGACTTTGACCTGCACAATGGCTGACATGTCAATGACCCCCCCCCCCAAATCTAGCATAGATCACAGAGGAGAAGTCTTCAGGAAGTAGAATACTTAGAGGCAAAGGGTTCAACAGTCATAATAGAGTTCTCATGCAAGTGGGCAGCCCAAGAAGGGGCCCCAAGTTATGCCACTGAGTCCTGAACCCTCACTAGGATAGAGGACTCCCAGGGAGGTTCAGTACCCACATAATAGGATGCTCTGGGGGATGGGTGGGAGGAAGCGTTAGGCACCAGGAAAGGGGAAAGGAGGGAAGGGGATGAAAGGGAAGGGTGAGGGAAAATGCAATGGGGGATGATGGGGACGGGAGGGGAGAGGTGGAGAAGGGAGATACCTATTGAGCTTGTATGATTAGGCAAAAATTAAATGTGTAATAAAAATTATAGTGGCAAAGGGAGGGGATGAGAGGGAAGAGAAGGGAGGGCTGAATACTTAATATGTTTGTAAAAGTAGAAAAAAAAAGAATCTGGCAAGGATGTTCCAAGGAATTCAAGATAAGTATTTAAAGGATGCCATGCAAACTTGTCTTATTTTCAAGATTAAGAAGAGTATATTCACCAGCTTAAATCAATAAGTTATGATTCTTTGGAAAGAGAGCAGAGTACTTATACAAGAAAATGTATGTACATTAGGCAAATGAAGATTCCCTGAAAGATCTAAATTTAAGTCCAATGTCATATCTCTAGGAAATGAGACCCTTGTGGGCTCCCAAAAGAAGAGAAACAGTAGGTAAAGACCCAGTCAATGAAGCTCATTCACTAAACCCTAGGTGGCAGAGACATTTCTCCTGTGGGAGCAAGTGGTCTTACAGACCAAACTGCAGCAGTACCAAAAGGTAGCACAATCTTAGACAAAGAAGTCTCCTTAGGAATTTGAGAAAGTAGCTGAAGACCTGACTCAGCACCCTGCTTGAATCCATTCTTGACCAAATTCTGAATATCTTAGGATCCAAAGCAAAACCCCATTTAAATTTTGAAGCATCGAATGAGAATGCGGGTCAGGTGCCCTAGAAGTTTGAGTCATTCAGGTCATGGCAGCAGCTAGATTTGAATTAAAAGCAATGTTCTCTATAAACATCATGACCTCTCTTTTTTATTGTTTTCTCTTCCTTTAATTTCCTTATAAATGTCCCTTTTGAAAGATTTCAACCCTGCCATTGTTGAGCTAAGTGGGAAAAGATTTGGACACATTTCAAATGGCCTAAGATAGTGCCAAAGCTTCCTAAGTTCCACATCTTGGGAAAAGTTAATGAATGTGTGTGTGTGTGTGTGTGTGTGTGTGTGTGTGTGTGTGTGTTGTGTGTGTGTGTTACACATGTATGTATACATGAATGTTCACAAATGTGGGGACACACATATTTGTGAGTACATATGCACCAGTGAGTGCTTACACAGACCAGAATTCGACATTATGTGCCATCTTAATCACTTTCTACTTTATTGACTGTGGCATGATTTCATGATGAACCTGAAGCTCACTGATTCAAATAGACTTTCTTTCCCTGGGTCTTCCCTGTCTTTTCCTTCCAAACAGTGAGGTTATAGACAAGACACCACTTCCACCAGCCAGGCATCATATTCTTTTTTTTTTAATTTTTTATTATTTATTCAATTGTGCATGTATGCGTGTGTTCGTGTGTGTGTGTGTGTGTGTGTGTGTAGAATCACGGACGAATTTGGGAATCACCACGGACGCCTCCACCTCCTCCTTGTTTACTCTGCCTGGGGATTCACAGGCTCCGCCCTACCAGGACCAGAAACGCAGGCCGCCTCCGCTTCTGCCTGGCGTCTGTACGTGGGGTCTAGGATCAGAACTCAGGACATTCCGCCTGCAAGGCAGAGGCTTAACCCCTGAGCCACCTCTCCAGCCCCTGGGCATCATATTCTTAAAAGTTCATCGTGAAATTCTAACATGTAGTCTTGGTTAAGAACAAGTACAGTCCAAACTTTTCACCAAGATTCACATACAGAATAAGGACTGTAAGAAGGTGCCATAACAAATAAGTGAAAAAATCTATAATATAGGTAGTATGATTATTTATTCCATACTCATTCTCCATGCCACTTCTTTACATAAAAGTTAGTACAGTTCAGCATTACTTCTTATCCTTACAGATCCTTCTATATGGTATAAGCCTAACAACTACTCTTTCAATCAAACACCTTCACACACATCTCATAAAATCCTAGATTGGGATTATTTCTTGAGAAGTGTTTTAAAATGCTATATATGTGAACTTTAATCTCTGCATCATAATACTCCTATACCTCAGGAACACACAGGATACTCATTTGCGAGATAATTCCAAACATCTGCTTATGAAAATATTATTTCCCTATGTGTTCAAATATGTGTGTATAGTCTAGTTTATTGGTAATTTTAATTTAATTGATAGTCCTACATTACTATATACTCATTCCTTTTTAAATCATTTTGTTATTTCTTTTTTTTCAGTATTTTTTTTATTTCCACTCATACAAACTTAACAGGTACACCGGTCCCCTCCCTCCCTCCACCGCCCCCACCCCCGTGTACCCCTCTTCCATCCCCCCTCACTCCCCATCCCCCAGTGCCTCCCCCTCCCATCCCCGGAGCATCCTTTAATGTGCATGCCAAACTCTCCTCTGGGTCCTCCTCTCCAATGAGGTGCAAGAACCCAGTGGCATTTCCCAGAACCCTTTCCTGTGTTCCCCTTAAGCATAGGAACACTACTGTGGCTGTCAATCCCTTGCCTCCAAGGATCCTAGTGCCTTTAGCCCATGCTAGACTTTGTGGGGTCAATAATGTGCTGGACATTGCACAGGGCATGCAAAGTCCAATTAATTCATTTTGTTATTTCAAAGAGAACATTATTTAACAGTTTTATAATTAAATTTTGGACAGTTTCCAAATTTTGGACAGTTATGACCATTCCTTCTAGAGATAGAAATCCAATTATAAGAATGTGAATTAAGAAAATTCGTAAAATATTTTTCTTTATTCTTTGATAATTTCATACATGACTATTTTGATCATACAGATCCTTGCTACCTTCTTATTACAATTCCCACTCCACTGAACCCTTTTTCTCCCCAAGTACTCCTCCTACTTTGGAACATTTTTTAATTATCAACTGACTTTTATTAGGGTGACCACGTGAAGATGTAGGTGTGTTATTTACTGGAAAATGGACAATTTACCAACAGCACATTACTTAGGAATTATTTTCTCCTTTCCCAGCAACCATTAACTACTATAAATATTTAGAGGGCAGTTGGATGATTTACTCACTTATCAAAAAATGGTAGTAGATTCCTAAGCTAGGACTTTTGACCAGTATTACAGAATTAAGCATGAATTCCTTCTTGTGAAACTAGCCTAAAATTCAAATGAAATGTGGTTGGTTACCACTCTAATAGTCACACCACTATTGTACAGATGGGTGCATCGGTGTTATGAAATGTAATGTCCATAGCTGGTTAAAAACATTGGCTTTTTTTCCCCTCAACAACCTCCAAAGAGTTTTCCAGCACTATGAATGCTAGCCAACAGAAAGAAAACTTCAGTTCAATCACAGCTTGATTTCTCTATGTCCCTCAGCCAAATTGTGTAAAATGTATAATATCATCAGCAATAGGTTCTTACAATCTGGTTCTGATAAGCAACCAAGAGCAATGACAACAGTCTGCATTATTGTAAGGATTCTGGGAGCATCCTTGACCATTAAATAATAGGGCGGTATCCCAATCCTGGCATGGGAACTTATTTAATAAATTATGCTGAAGCCAGCAGTATTCACTCATTCAGAGTACCCTTGTTCAAAATCCTTTGTTTAAATTACATTTTAAATGATCTAGCAAATTAATGGTTTCTATTAACTTTTCTTGAACATCTTTACTTTTGGATAATCTTTTTCTCACTTCCTCATCTTCTCCCAGAGAATGCTTTTTAAATTGCATGTTGTCCTTCACAGTGATTATATTGATTTATGCTGCCAAGAATAGTATATAGGTGTGACCAGATATCTACATTTTGCCTCATAATGTCCTATCAACTTTTAAAACATTATTTATTTCATTGGAAAAATAGTAACTTATTTTAAATCATATTTATTATTTATATCTTTTTTCTATATAATAATGAACCTGTTGTATTTTTATGGTTTTCCTCGTTACATCCTTGGCCATTTGAAATATACGAAATTCTAAAATGACCCCCAAGATTCCCAACACTTACTGTATATGTTTTCCCTTAGATTGTGGGCAGAATCTGGGATTATTGTGGTAAAGTTACATTCTTGATGCAGTATGTTCTAATGTAAAGGTGATAGGATCGTCAATATCATGATTACATTATAAAAATACTTTAATTAAACAGTAGAAATATTCTCTGGTTGCATTTGAAGAAGCTACCTCCACATTTTAAAAACTTCACAGCTAGGACTTGACACATACATCTAAGAATAGAGAACAGTCTTTTCTCCCCAGTTGACAGAAAGTAAGTAAAGGAAACTCAGTCTTTTGACTACAAGGAAGTGAATTCTGTCAGTAATCTTGATTTTAGAAGAAGACACTGAGCACCAGTAAAGTGACTTCACACGCAAAATTATTTTTGCCAAAAAAAAGTTCTGTAGTTTCTACCTGGTTTTCATTTAATATTTTCCATTGTAACTCTTCATCTAAATCTAACTTTCAGGTTGTGAGAAACTCATGTTACATAAATAGAGTATGTGTAGGCACCCTTCATAACGCCTGCAGTTGTTCAAGCAAAAGCTGCAGCTTATATTAGTGAGATACCTTAGTTACTCTAGGCATGCTGGATTCCTAGAGTGTCTCACACTTTGAGCAACAAAATGTGTGGGAAGATAAATACTCAGCTGGGTCCACAGTATTACAAGACAATTATTAAAATAATTTTGAGCCAATGAATTTTGTGATTTTCTATGCAGCAAGAGATAGGAGAAACAGACATTGGCACTAGACGTATGCTATTTAAATGAAAGTACACATATGCCAATGAATTTGTTATGAATTGCAGAAAACCAAAGCATATATTCATGCATGTAATTCCTTTAACCATATGGAACATTGAGTATTATCTTTATTTGACAACTAGGATGAAAGAACATTAATTTGCTTACAAGAATGCTTATTATTGATTTAATAATATTTAAATTAGCTTCCCATATTACTAATCAAAACTCTATGTTTCTATTTGGTGAATGCAAAAAAGTCTAATAAAGTATTGGCAAACACCAGCATATTAAAGCAATAATATAGCATAAAGCTACGTGAAATTTAGCAAAACAAGGATAGTGTAAGAAAAGGTGTTACATTTAGTACATTAAAGAACAAAATAACATTCTATCTCACAAGATGTTAACAAAATCCTTTAAGATTCTTACATCTACTGCTTTATTAAACAAAAAACTTTAGTGTTAAGAGATAAAATACTTCTGTTAAAACAGTTTTCTGAAAAACTTGCAGAGTATGTGAAGACTAAGAAATAATAGTGATTATCATTACACTCAAGAAAGAATATCTACTACAGCACAGAAAAATCTTGGTGGTAAAAGATTGGAAACATATCTATTAATGTCAGGAATACTACCAAGATACTTACAGTCAGCATTATTACATTATATGATAGGTGGCGAGCCAAGAAATAACACAAGAAACCAAACATAGATTCACAGACTAAACAAGAAGGGAACTGTAGTTTAAGAGGAACAACCATGCATCACATTTTCAAAAAAAATAGTAACAAAATACAAAGTAATTGCTCCCATGTAAGCTATTCATTATCCAATAAACATGTAAGGGTCAGAAGATTGTATAGTTCATAATGATACATCATACACTTTGTGTATAACTAGAAGAAAGGATATTGAAAGCTCCAAACATAAAATAATAAGTAGAATTAAGTGCTATTTTGCCTATATATTCTCTACATATTTTAAGTAGCAATATTACATTTTACTGAATAGTGTGTACAAATATTACATGATATCTTTGTTCAATGTTTAAAAAAAGGGATATGGGACCAGATCTAAACAATGGCTGACATATAAATATTCTCCCTAGGACTAGTGAGGATCTCAGGCGAAACAACTGCATTCAGAGAGAATCCTGAGGCAGGTGCTATACAAGAGAAGAGAAGTCTCCCTACTCTGTAGTTTACTCACTGAACAGCCATATATACTAACACAGATACCTGGTTCTTTGCTAACACAGGTGCCCCAAAGATAGCCCTGTGGGAGAAAGAGAATAAGAAAGAGACAAAGAAAAAGAGAAACAGAGAGAGGGGAGAGAGAGAGAGAGAGAAAGAGAAGAGGGCAGGAGGGATATGCCTGAATTAGTGAAGAGAAGGGAAGTTGGGAGAGCAGGAGGATAGGAGAGGGGGGTTTAGGAAAGGAAATAGATTCATTTTTTAAATATAAATAATTCTCAATAAAAATGAGATGAGGATTGGGAATATGGCTCAGGGGTTAAAGTCTTTGCCTCACAAGCAAAAGGATCTGAATTTGTATCCCAAGATCCCATGTAAAAATGCTGGGCAGATATGGCAGTGGTCTGTAAGTACCACTAGAAAGCAGAGCTCAAGAATACCCCCGAGCAAAGCATTAAGATGAAAGAACAATCTGGAATGATTCTTGATATTACCCTTGTGCCTCCACTGGCACACACACTCAAGTTCACTCTTGTATACACACATGCACATAAAAAAAGAAAAGGAAAATGTTGATTATTTTTATTTTATTACTAAACGGTAATCATAGGATTCAAGTTATAACACTATGTTTCAAAAAATAAATAAATTTTAATTATAACAACATAATAAAAACAGAGCACTTTTGGGGGAGATGGCTCAGAGTTTAAGATTCTGCCTTGAGAGTTTGAACAGGTGGGATGGGGTAGGAGGGCCACACCAGAAGCAAGGAGAGAGGGGACCATGTAACAGCAGAGAAAATAGACCTCCATCAAGGACTGCGAGTAAGCAAAGAGACATCTGGTTAAGTTCACAGACTTTTCGTTCCTGATCATCTACAACTGAGGGGGTGTGATCTCACCAGAAGGGAAGGGCATATAGTCTGGCAGATAATAAGTAACCATTTTTCAAATGGGTGATTGACCCCTCCCTCACTGTGGTTTCCTACTTTTATTGCATCTACCTTTGAATATACTCTTATAACAAGAATCTAGTTTAACAGTTTTTTATCTCTGGCCAGGGGGTGACATCAAATACCCATTTGGATGGAGTGAAGGGCATTGCAGGAGCAGCAAAACCGCAAAAGAAAATCAACAAACCATAATCCAGAACTTCAGAGACTCTGTATCAACCACCTAGAACTAGGCCAGCCTAATCTCTCCCCATCCTGAAGCTCAGGGAAATTTGCGGAAGAGGGGGCGCTAAGATTGTAAGAGCACAAGGATGGAAGGAGCAATGATATGCAAGATACTCCACACAAGTTAGGGCCGAAGCAATCATAATTGGACTTTGCATGCCCTGTGCAATGTCCAACACATTATTGACCCCACAAAGTCTAGCATGGGCTAAAGGCACTAGGATCCTTGGAGGCAAGGGATTGACAGCCGAAATAGTGTTCCTATGCTTAAGGGGAACACAGGAAAGGGTTCAGGGAAATGCCGCTGGGTCCTTGAATGTCATCGGAGAGGAGCACCCAGAGGAGAGTCAGGCATGCACATTAAAGGATTCCCCGGCGATTGGGGGAGGGGAGGCACTGGGGGGTGGGGAAGGAGGGGTGAGGGGAGGGCGAGCAGAGGGGTGGGGGGAGGAGGAGGGAGGGAGGGAACTGGTGTACCTATTAAGTTTGTATGAGTGGAGATAATAAAAAATGTTAAAGTCTCAAAAAAAAATCACAACCTAAAAAAAAAAAAAGACTCTGCCTTGAGACTCTATATCAACCACCTGGAACTAGGCCAGCCTAATCTCTCCCCATCCTGAAGCTCAGGGAAATTTGCGGAAGGGGGGGCGGTAAGAGTGTAAGAGCACAAGGATGGGAGGAGCAATGATATGCAAGATACTCCACACAAGTTAAGGCCGAAGCAATCATAATTGGACTTTGCATGCCCTGCGCAATGTCCAACACATTATTGACCCCACAAAGTCTAGCATGGGCTAAAGGCACTAGGATCCTTGGAGGCAAGGGATTGACAGCCACAATAGTGTTCCTATGCTTAAGGGGAACATAAGAAAGGGTTCTGGGGAATGCCACTGGGTCCTTGCACCTCATCGGAGAGGAGGACCCAGAGGAGAGTTTGGCATGCACATTAAAGGATGCTCCAGAGATGGGAGGGGGAGGCACTGGGGGATGGGGAGGGAGAGGGGAGAGGAGAGGGATACAGGAGGGTGGGGGCGGTGGAGGAAGGGAGGGGACCGGTGTACCTGTTAAGTTTGTATGAGTGGAAATATAAAAAAAAGAAACAGAAAAAAAAAAAAGATTCTGCCTCATGAGCAGAAGGTCCTGAGTTCAGACCCCATAAAAACAACAGACGAATATGGTGGGAGACTGTACTTGGGCCTGGTGGGAGGAGGATGGGAAATCCCAAATTAAGGTTAAAAGAAGGTAGAAGCAATTCAGGATGACTTCCACAGTCACCCTTGGTCCTCCACAGTGCTGTATGTTACACAGCAAATAAACACACACAAAAACGCACACACAAGAAAAGGGAACCTTTTATTATGTCAGGTGGGAGGCTGCAGGGAAGAGCAAGAATGGGAAGGAGAAGAGGAATAATGAAAGTGTTAAAATATTATAAATTCACTGTATTTATGTATGAAACACTAACAGAATATATATATATATTAGAAAGACATTCAAGGAAGTCAAGTTAGCCAGAAAGTTATAGGATAAACACGGATTCTGTAAAGACCTACAGCAGAAACCAATATAGAAGGACTGGGGAATAAAGAGGCAAGGAACTGAAGATTGTGAACATGTGTGAACTGCAGACCTGGGTTTCATCCTAACGTTGCAATAAATGAAAAAGTAAACAAAGCATAAAATATGCAAGACTCTAAAGGAGAATACTGTAAAATTATACCAATGGATAAACAAGACAACCTGAATAAGTGGAAAGGTACACCACATACATCATTTAATTGAAAATTAAATATTTTAGTCATTCCATATATAATACTAAAGTCAAATATTGTTTTTTCTGCAATTTGTACTATACATATTTGGTCTAATTATTCTAAAAATGTGATTATTCGTGGACAGAAGAATAAATTTTACTCTTATCCCTCACCCTATACAAAAATTGACTCAAAATGCATTAAAGACTTCAATGTAAGATGTAAAACCATAAAATTACCAAAATAAAGCATAGATTAAACTTTTTGAGATATTGGTATTGACAATTAGTTTCTTGTTACGATGACAAAAGCACAGGCTAACAATTTCAAAATTAAATAAAAGATTAGTCTATGTCAACCTAAAATTCTTCTGCACAGCAAAGGAAACAAAGAAATAGAGACATGACCAGTAGGATGGAAGAACATATTTGACAGCTATTCTGTGAAAGAGATCACTCTATCCATGATATATAACAATCTATGAAAGTAAGCAGTCTAATTTTAAAATAGGTGAATATGTGAAAATAAATACCTAAGTACTGAACATATATTAAAATAATAACAGAAATAAGAAATCATACATAATCATTGTGACTGTTTCTAGAAAGGAAAGAAGTGAATGGGAATGATAACAGACCTAAAGAACATTATCTATAAAGGTGTACATCATGAATTTTTAAAATTTACTTTCTTATTGTTTGTTTTAATCTTTTCCAAAAGAGTCAATAGCTAGCAAGTGATTCTCAAGAATACACTAATGAAGACAGGTATGAATAAAATGCCCAGAAATTCATATACTATCTCAGAGACATGTCCACAGGCAGCAGGGAATTGCAGATGTGAGTGTGCACAGGGATAAAGGAGCCTGTTATGATGGTAGGCTGGGGCCTGAGGAGGTGGGCTTTCACTATCTAGGACCCTTTCCAAACTATAGCCAACACACATTTCATATTTTAGAACTTCAAATTACTCATTAAATATAAAATGGATGTATGTGCACATCTGCCAACAATTAAAAGAAATATTGGCCTTGACTATAGTTTTGCCTCTGAAGAGAAAAGATGTTGGCTGGAACCCCAAAATTCTAATTCCTTGACCAGCTGTAGACCATCATGCTGAGTCCTCAAAGAACATGCTGTTCAGAGAATAGACTCTGTAGGCTGACATCCACTTTTTATTTCATTTCAGTGATCTAGGCTCAACTTCCTGTGTTCTTTCCCCTAGTATCAGACTTGATGTAGTTGGAGATGTCAGAGAGAAGAGACTATGCTAAGCAGCCTACTGTGTTATCTCTTGCTGCAGAAATTCATCAAAATCTTATGGAGGATGGATCTTTATTACTTAAATTGCCAGTAGAACTCCTGAAAACTGAGTCTAAAGAAAGAGCCTGTATTCAAATTATGACCCCTGCTCTGTGTCCTCCATCACTTCATTCTTTCCCTTTCTCTTTGATGAAAAAGGGAGGAGCATGAGAAATTTTCAAATCACTGTAGGCATTAGAGAATGACACTGTTAGGATTTATGTAATGAGAAGCTCCTAGAAGACACAGAACATGGAAGCTACCTAATTTGAGAATTCGACTGTTGGATTCCCATTATATTTTACTTTATTTTTCAGTTCTTCTTGCTTACAGTCATTTTCCACATGGATAATGGAAACCAAGGCCTCAAACATCCAATCCAGGTGTTTTACCACTAAGTTGATGACTCAGCCTTACTTATTTTTTAATGTCAGCCACATAAGAAATAGAAACTAGCCAATATTGCAAGTGCCAAAATCTCCAGAAATATTGCACTCTGATAATGAACTGGTATATAATGTATAACATGCGGCAAGAAACATAAAACAGAAGCAAAAGTAAACATTTCCTACCTTCAGGAAAAAGGTAGTTTAACAAGGTATAAGTATAGGAATAGATGATTCAGAGGCAGTCCTGGGACCCATATAAGCTGGGAGGAAGCAGGTTGGATACACCAAGAGAGGGAAAGGAGGGAGGGAAGGGGGGAAAAGGGAGGAAAGGAGGAAGAAACGGAGATGGAGGGTAGTGAGGATATCTACTCATTGAGCATGTATAACTAAGAATTTTTTTTAAAAATGGAAAAGGTAATATAACAAGGTCATAACATTGAATTTCATTGCAAACTGAGCAGATATCAGAGTGTAAAAGAGTTGTATGGCCCAGCATTAACAGAAAAATGGAATCTGTGCTTCCAGGCAGTAGTCATTGCAAGAACTGCACCAAAGTCCAATTTTCTTTCCATGAGAAAGAGAACAAGATCTAACTTTATTATCAGAGAGCTAAGAAGATCTGGGTCAAAGTTTTGGATCATCAACTATAGATAGAACTTTGCCTAACTAGGAATTTTGGCCAGTATGCAAGGGCTTAGGAAACTGACAACACAGGCCTGATCAGCTAGAGTATAATAAGAGAGTTCAGATATCAAATTGACATACATCAGCAGCTTCCAAAATAGAAAATCTTCTAGGAAAAAAATAATACTTAATGTCAACTAAAACTAAAATTTAAAAAAAATCTAAGATAAGAATAAACTTAACATTAAAAGTATAATACCAGTATAGAATAAAAACCTATAAAATATTACTTAAGGATGTGTTTTAAATCTGAATAAGTGTAAAGGTATGTATCAACATGAACAGATGACTCAGTATTAATTCAATAACCATGCCTCCAAATTGTCCTATAAATTTTAAAGACCTCAATAAATCTAATGTTTTATTCAAGTAACATTTAATAGGATCATTTTTAACTTAGTTGGAAGAGAAAATGCATAAATATATCCAATAATTTTGGGGGAATAAAAATATCAAAGAGTTGTACTACTAAATACCAAAACATGCTATGAAGCTATAATTATTCAAATTTTATCATTGGCACAAAACTTTAAAAAATAACGCACTAAATGGGCAGGATATTAGGAATGGACTCAAGAAATACAGATATAAGTAGATATAAGTCACATATAGATTGATTTGATATGTGAGAGAGGTAATATTTCATTTTTGTATCCAAAGAATAGTAATACATAAATTGGGAACAGCTGCTTATCTAGAAAGAGATTCTTATCTGATCCTATTTATCAAAATAATTACTTATTAGTTAAAGATACTAATGTAAAAAACTAATTTTACAAACATTTATAAGAGAACATATTTATAAATTTGGAGTATTAAGTTTTTATACAAGAAGTAAAATATATTCAGGATAGATTTGAGCATTTGACATTAAAATGGAAATATTTTTAAAGCAAAATAAACCAACATAAGTAAATACAACGACAGATGTAGAGAAAATGTTTTCCAAAAAGTAGTGTCTGGACTAGAAATAGAAATAATTAAAATACAAACATTCTTACAGAAAAATGGACAAAGAAGAAAAGGAAGAGCAGAGTAAGAAATCCAAATGGCCAAGACGCATATCTTTAATTATCAAATATGACTTGGGCAATTCTAATTTAACAAAAGTAGAACACTAAGTAGGATACTTTATCCATCAAAATGACAATTTTCAATTCATTTTTTAATTTTTTAAATTTCTAGTTTTGCTCCTTTGATGCCATCCTTCTCCCTCCCTTTCTCCCTCTCTTCCCTCCCATTATTATCCCTCTTAATCTTCCCTCCCTTCCTTTCATGAGTCCAGTCTACTCCCTCCTACTCTCCTGTCTTATGACTCTATGTGTCCTGGGGTTCCCTCTGTATTATCTGTTCTAGTGGTGGTTCAGGCCTATATGACAGACCAAGAGGCCCTGTCTTGGGCAGCCCACCGATATGGGTACTCCCCTATCTGATCTGATCCCTTCCCCTAAGGATCCTACTGCCTGAAACTATTTCTCCAACATCCATGCCAGTCCATAGGGGTATGTTGACATGTCCACCACTGTGCAACTCTGATGAGGTCAAGTCCCATTGCCATGAGTTCTTGGCTATGGCTGCCCTATCAGAGAGTGACCTGTCCAGCAACAGACCTCCCCACCTTTAGGCTCTTATCTATCTTACCACCCCCTCTTCTGTAAAGTTCCCTAAGCCTCAGGATTGGGAAAGATTAGGTGGGCCTTGTTCCAGGTGAAAATTGTAGGGTTGCTGGTGCTCTGTATTCTGGCTGTTTGTTGTCTATTTTGCTTTTCTTGCACTGCACAAGGCTGCATCCTCTCTGGATGCACCTATTCAACAATACAGAAATTGTTAAAGAGAGGCCTTTATATAAGGGAAGTTTTGAAGGAGAGGGAGAATCAAGAGAAGGACATAGTAGTAGTGAGTGGGGCCAACCTCCAGGACATCATCTGACATCATCAATGACTATCTACTGACCACTAACTCTCCCTTCCACAGTGGAGAACACATGTCCAGTGCTATGAACTAATCCAAACACTAAATAGGAAGGAGACTGACTGTGGGCTGGATCAAATATCTCACTAATTGAGTCTTTCTTGATGGTCATATTTCTCTAATGAACTGTGCTCCTTTGGCCTCATTCTTTTGGGGGGAGTGTCTTCTTTGCCCTGCCTTCCTAGTTCAAATCCTTTGTGTTTGTATAATGTGTAATAAAAAGATTTTCCCCTGAAAATGTCATTATGACGACTTGGAATTAGATTCCACTTATAAAGGAGAACATGTGACGTCTGGCTTTCTGTGCTTGGGATACTTTGCTCAGTATGACTTCTTCCAATTCCATCCATTCACCAGCAAATCTCATTAATTCATTTTTTAATCCTATGTAGTATTCCATCATATATATGTGCCTCATTTTAATTATCCATTTGTCAACTGAAAATGGAAAATTTAAATATTGGTGAATCAATACTGATGAATTTGGCAAGAAATTATTTGATAAACTATTGAAGTGATTATAAATTGAGCAGACCATTTGTAAGACAATTTAATAGTGTTAACTAAAATATAAAACATCATTAAACAATAATTCTGCTTCTGAGTGAATAAGTGAAATATTCTTTACATGCACAGAGAAGTATGCTTAGGAAAGTTAGCTGCACTATTGGTTGTATTAGTGAAAACTGGAAACAACTATAAAAAATGGTGTATCTACTCTAAGGACTATCACATGGGAGTTTAAAATAAGGCACTGTTAATTTAAAGAAATCAAATTCATGCTTCAATGCTGTATTAAGGATATACCAATCATATATAACAATGGCTTTCATTGTGACATTTTCATGCATGTCATTTTATATTTTGATCATATTCACCCCTATTATCATCTCTTTGCCCTCTCCCACTTTCGTAGATTCTCTTACTCTTCTTAACTAGTTCTCATCATGGCTGGACTGATTTTTTTTGTGACCCACTGAATTTCATTAGGGTTGCTAACACGAATTATTTGCAAGAACATGAGAACCATAATAGCATACCAGTGGCCACATCACTGAAGAAAATCAGTCTCTCTCTCTCTCTCTCTCTCTCTCTCTCTCTCTCTCTCTCTCTCTCTCTCTCTCTCTCTCTCTCTCTCTCCCCCTCTTTCCCCGCCTCTAACTAAGAACTGAATATAGATTCTCCACAAGGAGTATGTCTTTGTGAGTCTTTCTCCCAGTCAGTAACAGGGTGTTGACAATTCCAGATTTGTAGAGGACTTGTGAAGATAATTGCAGTTTCTGTGAATTGAATAATACTACAAACATGTTATGCCCAGAAGACAGTATCCCATAGCACAATATCCTTTCCTCTGACTTTTACATTCTTTACACCAGATAATGGTATTTTTATGAAAACAAGTTGTAGAAATGTGTGCATATAATGATACAAAGCACTTATAAAAATCACACATTAAAAGAATACATTTGTACTCTGATTTCGGACAATCAGAGAAGCTGATGACAAATAGGATTGGAAGACCAAGAAAGATGTTGCGTGTAACATTTGCATGGGATAAAAAGAAGAGAGACAGGACTGGCTAGTCAAATTCAGCATTCAAACTTTATGTAAGTTTAACATGTGTAAAGGAAGAGAGGTCATGAAATTCTGTGAACACTTTGTCCAGGTCAATTTGGAGTCCCTAAGCAAAAGTTGTCTGTTGGAACCTCCATGCTCAGTCTTGGCTCTGAACATCTTAGAGGAACCATGGCTTGAATCATTATGATGTGTTGAATCTACAGATGCTGGAGTTGAGGGGGTCCACTCTCCTCTCTGCCACATACTTCTATACATATTTGTCTGTAAATGCATGGAAAATGTAACAGCCTTTACTGAGAATCTATGGGGGTATCCATAAAATGAATTAGCATGTAGCATTAAAAAGAAACAGACAAATTTATACATTTAACTTGGAGAGATCCCAGTAGAATTATGGTGAATGAAAGAAGTTAATGTGAAATAGATTCTGTCCCATTAAATTCATTAAATGGAAAAAAATATATAGTGATGAACTTATCAGTGGTTGCCAAGGGTTGAAGTAAGGAAGTAAAGTGACTATAAGGAGAATAGAATGAGAGAGGTTTGGTGGCAGATAGAAAAAAAAATCTGTTTTCTTATCACAGTAAAATAATATTATCCTAATCGAGCAGTAAAAACCCATTCTATTTTACATACACATGCGTTTGAATGCCTGTAAACAAATAAATATAAGTCTTGGTAAAATATAGATAATATCTGTAAAGTTAATACTGTGGTGCCAATGGAAATTATTATCTTAATAATTTCACTCTGTTTATTAGACACTTGCAAGAGCAATGGTAGAAGTAATGGAGGCAGGTAAGATAACAAGCACCAAAATACAGTTAAAGTACAGTTTTCAACTTATGAAGAACTGTAGAAGACAGGAGGTTGAAGATCCAAGCAAAAAGAAATGATGAGGACATGGAAATACTAATTATCCTGAATTTATCAACACACACACACACACACACACACACACAGCAATAATTATAAATATTTTTAAAGTAAAAAGTTCATCCTTACTCTTTTTTTTTAGCAATGAGAAAAATTTTATTGAAAATGGGAGATAGATGGGCAGTGCTTATTGGATCAAACTCACATCCATAGAGGCTGACTTTTTCTAGGTATAAGTTTATATACCTTCTGAAATACTCTTCTGAAAACACATCCAAAATTTTTTTGAATAAAAGTATTCTAATATCACATCCTGCTTTACAGTCTGTGACTGACTTCCCTTAGAATAAAGCGATAAAAATGAAGTACTTACCCCCCACATCGATCACTTTCTCCAACTTTAGATTCCTGACTTAAATATAATTCCTTTTGTGTGCTCCCTACAAACCGTGAATAGTTGCTTTGTTGTATTTTTCCCAGAAAGTACTGCTGTTACTTCAAGAGTTGAATTCTTGGAAATATGTTTCTCTATGAAAAGGGCCAGGTCTAAAATACTCAAGGCCACATAGTTATTATGTGATAAAGTCTGTCCTCGAAAACAATTCTTTATCCATGTATGGTATACACCTGTCACCTCAACATTCAGAAGGATGAGATAGCAGAACTGTCACAAGGACAAGGCCAGACTGGGACACGTGGCAAGACTGACTCAAAAGGGAAAAATTGTACTTTTTATTTTATGCAATAATTCTCAAGTAACCCTCACCAAGAAATATATAAATCATTACTACCGAGATATGTTTTACAGGGAATTTTTGTGATATTTCTATCTTGATAGAATTTCCCAGCCATTTTTTTTCAAATGATTCTGGAAATCCAGAGAGCTTGCATTCAAGTTTTAGAATCATAAATATCATCCATTATTTTCATTGTCGAATGAACTGCCCTAAGGAATTGATTTATACTCAGCCACAAGAGACATACTTAGGAACCAGCATGTTTTTTAATTTTCAATTTTCAACATCACTTCTGAGCAGATAGAGAAATCCAATCAACTTATTGAAAGCTCACTTGGTAAAACATATCAAGATCCAAAACGTCTGAAAAGAAAAGATTCTTGGTGAACACAGTCAAAGCAAATAGAGTTGGAAGAATGGAAATATCAATGAAATCCTAACATTTCTTAATATTTTGCCTTCCTAACAAACTGTCCCTGAATTTATGAATGCCTTTCACCCACTCCTAAAATGGGAGGAAAGTTTCAATTCAGCAGAGTTGAGATAGAGAGTTAGAATTCTTTCTTGCCTTTTAAATAGTGTTTTATCTAGATACCATTGAATCTGAGACTTTACTCTGATAGAACCCTGTTCTGTCTAGTCATGTCCATATTCCAGGACCACTTTATATTATTGATCTAATTAGTGCGTAAAATATGGGTTTCGCTAATGACATCTCTGCACATGCCTGACATATGATCTCATATTCACCATTCATTATTACCCTCTGTTGTTCCTTCTCATCTGAAGTTTTTCATCTATTTTCTTAGGGTGACAAGGGTAGAACGCAGTTCATAGGCAAACATTTTGCTATGGAATTGTGGCCCTATCCTTTTCAGGACTATTTTCTTCTGTTATTTACTTTACCCTAGCCAGACATTGCCTGTCTGCAATCAGGGCTCTCATTGTTAGCAACTATTCCTTCATCAATTGAGTTTACACAAATTTTGCTACAGATACGTTGCATTGATTTTCTCCACCATCATTACCATTATTATCATCATTGTTACCACCACCACCACCACCAAAAGGGATTAAGATTTAACACACACTTTGGTAAAACATATTTTTTAAAAAATCCATAGACTTATACCTTTGAGTCACATAACTTTTAAGAGTTTGTATTCCTTGATATGGAGCACTCTAATTGGGGAATTATTTTTATTTAGATGATAAGCCAGTGGCTCCTTAGTTATAGTTTTTATACACTTTTCTTCCAGAAGTTTCAATTGAAAAAATCTATAAGCTAGGTAATTCATTTCAACTCTTCTTTTACATCTATTCTAAATAATTAATGTTATTTTGTCTTGTTTTCCCAATGTGAAAACATTTTTCTTCCAATGTGATAAATATGGCATTCAGCTATTATTCCATAACCCAGGTCTTGGATTTCCTATTTGACTAGGGAATTTATTGTAGTTTACCATGGATTTTTACCCTCAATCTCCGTGCAGAAGGGTTTAGAAGCTGCTGTCATTTTAAAGAGAATTGAAGATTACATGTTATGAAACATTATTTGACATTCCAATCAAACCTGGCTCTGTCAGATTCAGAGCTTTTTCTTTAAGAAAACATATACTTATTTACTTTGGGGACTAGTTCCTTTGCCTAGCCTATTAGAAAACCAAAGAGATCATGTAAAAAAGAATATACAAGTACTAGCATGCCTAGTCTGGAGAAAACTGGGGTCTACTTGTCTCTGAGTTCTCACCTTGTTCAACAGGGTTAAAACTGGACAGAAGATTTGATTCTCAAGTCTTTCTTTTCCATAAACAGATCCCTTATCACATATTTTTCTCTGGTACTTAGCAGAGCTGACATAGGACAAGATTTTATGATTTTATGCCATCTCTCTTTGTTTCTTTCTCTCCTCTTCTTCTTCACTCTTTTCTCTTCATCTCCTTTTCTCCACTTCCCATTTAATCTATTCTGACATTCACAAGGGCATGTTCACACAACCCATTCTTCTATAGAGGCTCATGTCTTCCTGAGACCATTCCCAAAGATTAGAACAGACTCTTGCAGTCCTTTCTTACATATATGCATAGCTATCACATCCTTTCTAATCCTTAAAACAGAGTTAACAATGATAAGTCCCTGACCCCTCACTAAGTTGGGAGCTGGCTAAATTGTGCACCAAGCTAACCTTCATATTAATGAGCACTGATCAGTATGTATTCCATTTTCTGTATTTATGGCTTTAGCCAAGCCAAGTAACCTCTCTGAATTTTGCATTAATTTACTATATAAGGAAGTACTATTTGTCAAAACATTCTACAATTTCTGTTGTCTACAGAGCTCTGGAAGTATCACACTTCATTTTAGCCAAAGCAACTATATATATTATTTTTCCACTCATACAAATTTAATAGGTACCCCAGTCCCCTCTTTCCCTCCATACCTCCACACTCTTGCTCCCTCCCCCCATTTCCCCTTCCTTTCACTCCCCCTCCCTCCTTTTCTCCTAGTGCCCTCCTCTTCCCCCTACCCCCAATCACTGGAGCATCCTTTAGTGTGAATGTTAAACTTCCCTCTGCGTCCTCCACACTAATGAGGTGTAAGGACTCAGGAGCATTGCCTAGAGCTCTTTCTTGTGCTCCCCTTTAGTAAGGAACACTATTGTGACTGTTATTCCCTTGCCTCTAAGAACCCTAGTGCCTGTGATCCATGCTAGATTTGGGGGGTCATTGATATGTCCGTCATTGCACAGGTCATGCAAAGTCCTATTATGGCTACTTTGGCTCTAACTCGTGTGTAGTATCTTACATATTGTTCCTCCTCCCTATCTTTAGGCTCTTACAATCTTACCACCCCTTCTTCCACAAATTTCCCTGAGCTTTAGGATGGGGAGAGATTTGGCTGGTCTGGTTCCAGGTGACTAATGTTTTGTTGTTGTTTTTCAGTTTTGCTGTTCTTGCACCACCCTTGGTTCCATCCTGATTGATATTGGAGGTCACCTCCTAGCCAGAGATAAAAAGCTATTAAAATATTGTCTTACTATAAGAGTAGATTCAAAGGTACATGGAATAAGAGTAGGAGACCATGGTGAGGGGGGTCAGTCTCCCATTTGCAGGATGGTTACCATCTATCTGCCATACTCTATGCCCTCCCTGACTGGTGAGATCAAACCTCCTCAGTTGCAAGTGACCAGGAAGGAAAGTGAGTGAGCTTAACTAGATGTCTCACCACTTACTTGCAATACTTGATGGTGACTTATTTTCTCTGCTGTAGCATGATCCCCTCTCTCCTTGTTTCTGGGGGGACCTCCTTCCCCTTCCCTCCTGCCCATAATCTTTGCAATTACTGTAGGTATCACAGAGATTTATCTTTGAACATGTCATTAAGTGGGTTTGGTACTAGAATCCACCTATTAGGAAGTACATAGGGTGCTTAATTTTCTGTGTCTTCACTCAATATAATTATTTCTAATTCCATACATTTCCCAGCAAATTTCATTAATTCATCTTTTTTGATGGTTGAGTAGTATTCCATTGTATAAATGTACCACATTTTCCTTATCCACTCGTCAACTATTGGGCGTTTGGGTTGATTCCATGACTTTGCTATTGTAAATAGAGCTGCTATGAACATGGTAGTGCTTGTGCCATTGAGGTGAATTTTCGCTTTATGGGGGATTACTTCCACAAGCAACATAGCAGGGTCATATGGCATTTCCATCTTTAACTGTTTTAGATATCGCCAGACTGATTGCCAGAGTGGTTGTATTAGGCTGCATTCCCACCAGCAATGTAGGAGATTTCCCTTCTCGCCACATCCTTTCCAGCATTTGGTGTTGATTCTATTGTGGATTTTTGCCATCCTGACCAGGGTGAGATGATATCTCAGGGAGGTTTTGATTTTCATTTCTCTGATGGCTAAGGATGTGGAGCATTTTTTAAGATATTTGTTAGATATTTCAATTTTATCCCTGGTAAAGTTTCTCTTGAGTTCTGAGGCCCATTTTTTAATTGGCCCATTTGTTTTCTTGGTGTTTAATTTTCTGTGTTTTGTGCACTTTGGATAATAGAGCTCTATCAGATATGTGGTTAGTGAAGATTTTCTCCTATTCTGTGGGTTGCTTTTTTGCTCAGGTTACAATCAATTTATCTGAACAGAAGCCCTTTAATTTCATAAGATCCCACTTGTTGAGTGTTGGTTGTAGTGACTATGCTATTGGATGTCCGTTTAGGAACTGTTGGCCTAGCCCAATCAGCTCGAGGGAGTTCCCTACCCTTTCAACTAGGGTTTTTATAGTCTCTGGCCTAATACTGAAGTCCTTGATCCATTTCGAATTAATTTTTGTACATGGTGACAAGTACGGGTCCAGTTTTAATCTTCTGTGTGTGGACATCCAGTTTTGCCAGCACCATTTGTTGAAGATGCTGTTCTTTTTCCATTGGATTTTTTGTCAAAGATCAAATGGCTGTAATTGTGAGGGCTTATATCTGGGTCTTCAACCCTTATTCATTGATCTATGTATCTATTTTGGAGCCAGTACCAGGCTGTTTTTATTACTATGGATTTGTAGTATAGATTAAGGTTTGGTATGGTGATACCTCCAGCAGTTTTGTTTTGTTTTGTTGTTTTTTTTTGTTGTTGTTGTTACTCAGGATTGTTTTTGCTATCTTAGGTCTTTTGCATTTGCATATGAATTTTGAAATTGTTTGGTCAATTTCTTTAAAGTATTGCTTTGAGATTTTGATTGGTATAGCATTTAATCTGCATATTGCTTTTGGTAGGATGGTCATTTTTATAATATTGATTCTGTCAATCCAGGAACATTGGAGATATTTCCACCTTCTGGAGTCTTCTGTAATTTCTTTCTTTAGGGTTTTAAAGTTTTCATTGTAAAGTTCTCTTAATTCCTTGGTTAGGTTTATACTGAGGTATTTCATTTTTTTATGGGCTATAGTGAAAGGGATTGTTTCTCTTAGGTCTTTTTCACTTATTTCATCCTGGGCATATAGGAAGGCTGCTGATTTTTGTACATTTATTTTGTATCCTGCCACCCTCACATCAGCTATATTTTTCATTTTTAAAAATTTTATTTATTTATTTATTATTTGAGAGATGCACCATGTGGGTTTTTGGGAATTGAACTCCTGTCATTGGGTTTTGCAAAATGATGCCTTACCTGCTGTGCTATCTCATTGGCCTTTTTTTTTTTGTATAAAGATTCTCCAAAGAATTGGAGCACTATAACTTCTATAAAGATTTTGAAAACCTTAATCTAAAAAGTTCCTTTGACAGCTAACTCAGTTCTAACTTGTTTCCTAAAAGCTCTCTATAACTACCACAGAAAAATGGGCACCTTTGTGTTTGGTTTAGGTAAAGGACAAATTCAACAGGTGAGAATTTCAATCTGCATAGTTCAGTAATCCAATGTCATGAAAAAATAGAAGAATTATTTGAAGACTATTAACAAATTGTTAAAAGTCTCATAACCAATTCTGATATTATGTATTATGTCCATTTTGAGCTCATTATAAGCTGTCTATAACATGCTGCCTCACATTGGACAGTACTATATTTGACTGAGATTCACATGTAACAGGCAGAAGTACCATTAAAAAATGCATGTAGATAAACCCCATTATACACCTTTTACTTTTCCTGTTACATTTATTGTATATTATATTAGATACAGCAAAGATTTCTGAGTCTTTATTTTATGGTTAAAATGATCAAGAAGTTATGGGATTTGTCAAAAATGTTATTTTTTATTGTTTATCTAATACTCTCATTCAAAGTACTGATGAATGATGGATCTAGAGCATAAATCCTATTTTTCTTTATCTATCAAAACATTTTATTAATCATCTTCTTTCATTAAAATTTGGTTTCCTTCATTAAAAGTTGTGTTTCACTTACTCAACTTTTCCATCTATCCTTCCCTCCTTTTTTCCATATCCATTATCTTAATTTCCACTCAAAATCTTATTGTAGAAGTCAGTGGTGAGTTCATGGCTTATTACACTTTACTCTTTCAACATATTCTTCACCTAGTTACAATAGTTTTATGTAGCACAGATATGACTATTTAATTTCCCTTCTTAAAGGTCTTCAATCTCCCATATTTATAAAGAAGTTCACGTGACAGAGCTACTGAAATAAATCTTGATTCAGCTCAACCTTACAAATGGCAAGGAAAAGCACATATACTTCTAGGTCATTGGGAAGAAGCAGCCCAAGTTCGGCTGTTTCCCAGGTGGTTTTCCTGGGGGTTGCCTGGCAATTTTCCTGGAGGGATGCCTGGAATGGCAGGGGGCATGCCTGGAATGGCAGGAATACCTGGACTCAATGAAATTCTCAGTGATCCAGAGTTCTTGCAGTCATGTGGGACCCAGAAGTTACAGACCTTCCAAGATGTAGACCAGATTCTGGCAAATATGTCAAAATATTAGAGCAACCCAAACGTTATGATTACCATCAGTAAATTGTCAACAAATTTGGAGGTCAAACACAATCCCCACTTGACAAAGAAAACATTTCCTGAAGAAAAAACAGCCTGGATCACTAAATGGATGTCACAATAATAAAGACCAGTGTATCTCTGACCAGAGAGCTGGGGTGCTTGAAGATGATCCCTCCCCTGTGCAGCAGAAGCATTTTTCAATGGTTTCCAGATAGAATATACATCCAGATGATGATTTCATGCTAGAAATTACAAAATTTAAACATTTTTAAACCTTAAACCTTCTCACAGACGTGAGAAGGAGGGGGGAGAGCAGAAATGGAGAGAGAGTAGAATGGGGGACAACAGGCAAGAAGGGAGGGAAGAGGGAAAAAAGGGGGGTACCTATTGAGCTTATATAACTAGGCAAAAATGTAGTAAAACAAAAAAGAATAAAAAAGATTCACTCTAAAAAATATTTAAACACATTTAAAGGTGTTAATTCCTACCTTTTCATGAATCCTTGGGTTTTCCTTTGAATTACTGGAGAAGGAAAAAGATATGGAAGATTTACTGTTCTGATGAGAATGGGCTGAAAGTGTGTTAGTAGGAAGCAAAGAATCTCATTAAAGTTGATTTTGAGTTGGACATAGTTACTGAAGAATTTTGATTTATCTTTTAAATTTTTTATTTCCAAAAATGATCTATTTCAATAAACCTATTGGGACCATCAGTATGTAAATATGGGTAAACACTGGAAGCAGCAATCTTACTGTGTCTTATTTGACATAGTCCCTTGCACAAGTTGCATTTAAATCTTGCACTGAAAGGGTGACTTTTATTATTTATGTTGCAACAGTATTAGGTTACCTAATTCTGTTATTGTCCAGTATATCAAATAAATGTTTCATATCATTTTCAAAAAAGAAAAGAATTCCAACACTATGACAAACATGAGCTAATTGTTTAAAAAAAAATCTTGGGAGTCATCCTTGAGTTTTCTCTTTTTTTCAATCCACTTTATTAGTTACTCTTCAGTTGCAGTGCTAAATATATGAGCCAAACAATTTTTTTCCAAGTTACAGTTCATTATGATGGCAAGAGAATACATCAAGAGCCAAGGGAACTGGACACAACATATAGACAGGAAGAGCTGAAAGAGGCATACTTTCTAATTTGCTAGTCTGCCAAAAATTCCAACCGCATCTCTCTCCATCATAATCATCTGTCCAGAAAATGGTATCACACAGTATAAGCTGGGTCTTCCCATATCAATTAGATAAATTCCTACAGTCTTGCTTTAACTACATTATTCTTCATTGGTATACCTGAAGGCTAGGCTGTCAATTGTATTTACATCTAAAACAAGCTGCCACACTCCACTCCTTAAAAGTTTGACACATGTCATGGTTTGAAATATAAGTTGTTCCCTATGGGCTTATTTGCTTGAATTTTTAGTTGTTTGGAAAAGTCATGGCACCTTTGGGAGGTGGATACTTGCTGGAGGAAGATAGTCAAAGGGGGTAAATTTTGAGGTGGATTTATTCCATCCTGTTTCCAGAAGAGGTCTGCTTTTGCAGTTGGCACTTTTGTAGTTCTCAGTCTCCTTGATGGATATTACTTAAGCCTCTTATAGATTCTGTTGCCAGCCATGCCTTTTCTGCCACAATGTGGTGTATCTCTACTCTGGAACCATAAGCTAAATAAATCTCCCTTTTCTCCTATTAAATTGCTTGACATTGAGTGATGTCTCACAGCAACAGAGAACAGCTGATGAAATTGGTACCAGAGAAGTGGGGTGCTGCTGTGAGACTGTGAACCCAGTAACAGAAAGAAACAGGAAGTTTTTATGAAGTTGAGAGAAGTTGATACCAATAAGTAAAAAATTATGCCCACTGCTGAGATGTAGCTTATGATACTCTGGAATTATTTGTTTGGAGAAATATGGACATCTTTGAGACTTTGTTCTGGGACAGCCTTTGTGTCTTGGCAACCAGACCAAAAAGGCCATTCTGTGAAAGCATAGAAGAGAGTAATGTTGTGAGAGACTGGACAATGAAAGCTCACCTTGGTCCAGGGGGGAGCAAAGACAGCGTTTGGAGTTGGACAAGGGTCATATGGAGTGATGCTTTGGCAGAGAGTTTGATTAAGTTTTTCCCTCGTCCTGAAAGCTTTCCTGAAGTTAAATTTGAGTGTCCAATTGAAGAAATTTCAAGGCAATGTAGTCTTGAAAAGTGTCATGGCTATTTTTAGCACTTTTATTCAGACTCATGAAAAAAAAGAGCAAGAAATAAGACAGAGACAGAAATTGTGGTTTGATAAAAAAAATGTGAGAGCAAATTTAAAAAGAATGTAGATAGTGAGACAGTAGCTATTGCTAAACATATTAGTTCCATTAGTGAATCAAAGCTTGTTCTTCATTTGTATAATAGGAGAGGCTGCAACTTGAGGAAAAATTCCTCAGAGAAATATCCCACCCACTGAAAATTCTTTTGAAAGGAAAGAATTAAAGGACAGAGTTCCAAAGGAAAGGTCTGTTCCTTCTCAAAACCAACTTCCCAAGAAAGAGAGGTATTTTTCCCAGCATCAGCACAGAGAAATTCAACAAGCTGTGATTCCAGGGGACCAATCTTTACTTGGAGGTTATAACAGAACTTGGAAAAGTTATTCACATGGTCCTGGTTTTAAAGACATCAAAGATACAAGAGAGAGGATGTCATGGATCCCTCCGTCTAGGCTTCAGAGAATGGAAAAAGCCAAATAAAGTGTGGCAGAAGTGGTACATCCACCAAGAGACTTAAGGAGAGCATTTTGTGCTGTGGAGTTAAAACCTGATTTGCCATTGAGAAGTGAAGACGTTAGAAACACCAAAGACAATGTGGGAAATTCTCTGGGAAAGAGCAGCAAAGAAGAATAAGGGTTATCCTACTCCCAACTCTGTATGGAATCGTTTCTTGAGGGACAGGGTATAGTTTAGAGGAGAGAGAATCAAATTAAGAATCTAGAACCTATGGCAAGGAAGATGAGAAGAGCTGGATAAAGAGATACTTTCAGATGGAAAGCAATGTGATTCACAGAAGCTTGTGTTCTCCCTGCTATGTGTAGGCTACAGAATAGTCCCAAAGATATTCTTTGATTAGCAGTAAGCCACAGATTAATTATATCTGTGCATATTCACAAGGCAATACCTACCACAATACATTCATTTTTTAGTCTTATTGAATACCTTTCAGACCTTTCCTGACATAGCTCTACAAACTGCTGGCTTTCTTTTGCAGTAATTCAACCCCCCAAAAAATCACCTGCCAAATTTTTTCAGGTAACATATCTCTTCTTAGCTATAGCAGGCAACATTGTTTGCTGAAAATACAAGATTTTTTTTTCAGTAGTAAGACTTTTCTCAAATGTATACTCTGTCATTTATTAGTTGTATAAGTTTGGGCCAGACTCATCTCTCTGAACATTCCCTTCTGAATTTATAGCATTGCAATTATTGCACATTACTTATGGAGTTGTATTTAGGGCCAAATAAAATGGGATGCATGGAGAATTTGGGGAATGATGACTGACTGAACAGATACATGTTATTTTACTTCTCTGTCATGGTGAAGAGTTGAATAGTTTCAGAAACAGGCTGTCATAGTTGGTGATTCTGTGAGTCAGCTTCCCTGATTAAAACATCACATTTATAATAAGCATACCCTGGTTTAGATTCAAACCTTGTTGTTTATGATTTATTTTTCAGTTCTAAAACAAAGGAGGCAATTGTGGTGATAACACTTGCAAATGAGCAATGTGAGAATTAAATGAATTAAAATCAAAATGTGCAAATGTTTAAAATGATATCAAATATATAGTACGGGCTCTATAACCATCACTTTACTCAATTTCTACTATAATGTAAACTCCATAAGGGCAAAATTCCTTTCTACCTTATTCAACACTATTTCTTAACACCTATTCCAGGCATGGAACATAGCAGATGCTTAGCCTACATTGATTGGATGAATGAATGGTTTTTCCCTAACGCCAAATCTGTAGATGGGTTTCTGTATTTGATATGATAGTTCAGAGCAACAGATGGAAATCTTCAGAATCCTCAGAATTCTGCCCTTCTTCCCCTCCAATCCAGCCTGTTAACATTGCTGTGTCAGGTACTCTTGTTAAGATAGATCATATTAGTTTTGACATCAGGAGATTTCAAAAGCTCCCATGTATACTTCTTGGTATTTGCTAGAAGGAAGATAAACAGCATAGGGTGTTGTCATAGGCACATGGTTTAATGTTGTTTGTCTCCCTCACATGCATCCTTTCCTAAGAGGAAATACTTTGACAGAAGCTGGTTTAAAGTCATCCTTAGGTAGCCACACTTTCACCACATGATGTGATCCTGCTCTACCTCAACTATAACTGTTGGATACCAAGGAAATACAATCCAAACCTAGATTAGACAGCTGCAAGACTCTCAGTATCTTATCTGGTAGCAGATATGTTCTAAGACAAGGAGATTTTGTGCAATAATTTAAATTGAAAAAAATTAAAAAAGCATTTAGAATCAGAAACTGAGAAAGTTTATGATTATTTTTCAGCTAGGCTTTTTATTAAAGATCTTTCTGGAATTATATTTAGTATACTTGTCTCACACCACCCTCATCATTCTCTTAGCCTTCTCCTTTTGTCTCTAACTCTACCAACAGAATTTGGACTCCATGATGTGACAATGAGGACTTTCCTTTTAAAAATCATGTGCCACCCCATTGAATAATACTTGCTACTTGTCAAGGAAAAATAACATGGCAGTCCAGGAAGATGGCTCTGGAGAGAAATGACTACACAAACTTTTCCTCTGACTTCCCTTTGTGCCATGGCACACACAGCAAACATTAATATATCATGCCCACCGCCCTTTCACCCCACCCCATTCCTCTGGTAGCCAGGCCTCACCCACTGACTCTAGGTAAGCCCCGCCCGCGGCCGCCCACCAGAACCCCAGGTCAGCCCAAAGGGACCCGGCTCCGACTCCCGCCATCCAGCCGGAGCCGCACGCGCAGGGCCGAGGGACAAGGAGGACCTCCCCCTGCGCCCAGGCCCCGCCCCAGCTGCCCTCGGGTTAAGTAGCTCCACGCCGACGCCCTCATCCTCCCTTTCACCCCACCCGGCTCCACTGGTCAGGATGCGCGCGGTCCAGCCGGGCCTCACCTGCAACCTAGGTAAACCCCGGACGCGCCCGCCCACCAGAACCCCAGGCCAAATAATTCAGTTTAGTGAAATTGAAAGATCTTAAGAGTTAAAACGATAATGCCAAAGTCAAAGTGCAAATCCATGATAAGCAACACTCAAGTAAACAAATTTCCCACTGAAGAAATTAATCCCATAATGTTAGACTCCAACCAGAACAAACCCGTGGAAAAAGGCCAAGAAAGCCTCACCCAGGATAAGGTCTTTCAAAATATGATCATTACCATGTTCAATACTATGAAAGAGGAAATCCGGGAGGAATTAAATAATCGAATCAATTGCTTTGAAGAGGAACACAACAGACATTTGGAGGAGTTGAGAAAAACAGTGCAAGAAACAAAAACTGGCATAGAGCAGTTAAAACACACTCAAGCAGAGTTTAAGACTGAGCTACAAGACAAGTTATCTTCAACCCAGAACTCTACAGAGAGTCTTATCAACAGAACTAATGAAGCAGAAAACAGAATTTCAGACCTTGAAGATAAAGTGGGAGTACTAACCAGCTCAATGGAAGAGGTTGTTAAAGCCAGAAAGATACTTGAGAGAAATATCCAAGAGATATGGGACACCCTGAAGAAACCTAACATGCATATTCATGGAATACCAGAGCAAGAATCTCAAAATACCACCCCTGAGGAAATTTTTCAAACGATCATCAAGGAAAACTTTCCTCATATAAAAAAAGAGAGGGCCATCCATATACAAGAGGCATTCCACACCCTAAACAGATATGACCAAAACAGAGGCACGCCACAGCAAATAATAGTTAAAACAGTCCACATTCAAGATAAAGAACTGGTGCTGAGAGCTTCAAGGGAGAAAAAACAAGTCACTTTTAAAGGTAAACCTATTAAAATAACAAATGACTTCTCAGTCGAAACAGTAAAAGCAAGAAGAGCTTGGAGAGACATACTTCAAGTATTGAATGAGCAGAAATGTCAACCCAGGCTGATTTACCCTGCAAAACTATCAGTCATGATCGAGGGAGTAAGAAAAACTTTCCAGCACAAAGACAACTTGAAGGGATACAAGTCCACCAAACCAGTCCTTCAAAAAATGCTAGAAATGATACTCAAGTGTGAAGAAAAAAACAGGCATATCCAGGAGAACAGAAGGCAAATATAACACCATTAAAAGCGAAGCAATATACTTATAAAAACTACTAAACATAATAAATGTCTGGAATTAAAAATAGTTTCTCCATTATAACACTAAATGTTAATGGAATTAACTCACCGATCAAGAGACACAGATTACAAACTTGGATTAAAAATCACAATCCATCAATCTGCTGCCTGCAGGAAACCCATCTCACCACAAAAGATAGGCATACTCTAAAAATAAAGGGCTGGTCAACTCTTCTACAAGCTAATGGAAGCAGAAAACAGGCAGGGGTAGCCATTATGTTATCAGACAAAGTGGACTTCAAACAAAAGAAAATTATAAGAGACACGGATGGATACTACATTTTAGTCACAGATACAATTCACCAGGAAGACTTCACAATACTGAACATATATGCACCCAATACGGGCCTCTCCACATTCATTAAGAAAACCTTACAGCGTCTAAAGGAAGAAATCAACCCCCAAAAGATAATTCTTGGGGACTTCAACACCACCCTCTCAACATGGGATAGATCAACAGGTCAAAAGCTTAATAGAGACACTTTGGAACTTAATCAAACCCTGAAAGAAATGGACCTTACAGATCTCTATCGAACTTTTCACGCACGTACCAAAGAATACACATTTTTCTCAGCAGCACACGGAACTTTCTCCAAAATAGATCACATATTGGGCCACAAAACGAATCTACACATATACAAAAAAAGTTGAAATTCTAACCTGTGCCCTATCAGACCACCACGGCCTAAAGCTGGACATCCAGAACACATCAAACAAGAGAAAATACACTAACTCCTGGAAACTTAACAATATGATGCTGAATGAGAACTGGATTCAGGAAGAAATTAAAAAGGAAATTCAAGAATTCCTGAAAGTGAATGATAATGAAAATACAACTTACCAAAATCTCTGGGATACAATGAAAGCTGTCCTAAGAGGGAAGTTCATAGCTCTTAATGCCTACATCAAAAAAAATGAAACATCAGAAATAAACAACTTAACAATGCAGCTTAAAGCTTTAGAAAAACTAGAGCAATCTGATCCCAAAAGTAGTAGAAGAGAGGAGATTAGCAAAATAAGGGAAGAAATATCTGAAATCGAGATTAAGAAAACGATAGAAAAAATCAACCAGTCAAAAAGCTGGTTCTTTGAAAAAAATCAATAAGATTGATACACCCCTAGCTAAATTAACCAAAAGCAAGAGAGAGAAAACCCAAATTAACAAAATTAGAAATGAACATGGAGTTATCACTACTGATACCCAAGAAATCCAGAGAATCATAACATCATATTTCAAAAACTTGTACTCTGTGAAGTTTGACAACACAAATGAGATGGATGAATTTCTAAGTAAACACAACCTACCGAAGTTGAATCAGGAAGTTGTGAATTATTTAAATAGACCTATAACATACAAGGAAATTGAAGAAGTAATCTCGAATCTTCCCACCAAAAAATGTCCTCAGTCAGATGGAATCAGCACAGAATTCTACCAGACATTTAAGGAGCTAATAACAACAATATTCCTTAAACTGTTCCATCAAATAGCAAAGGAAGGAACACTACCAAATTCCTTCTATGAAGCTAATATCGTTTTAATCCCAAAACCTAATAAAGATTCACTTAAAAAAGAAAACTATAGGCCGATCTCTCTGATGAACACAGATGCAAAGATTCTCAACAAAGTCTTAGCAAATCGGATTCAAAAACATATCAAAAAGATCATTCACGGGGATCAAGTAGGCTTCATCCCCGGCACACAAGGTTGGTTCAACATACGCAAATCAATAAATGTAATTCATCATGTAAACCAGTCCAAAGTCCAAGACCACATGATACTCTCGATAGATGCAGAAAAAGCCTTTGAAAAAATCCAACAGCCTTTTATGATCAAAACGCTAGAGACTGTAGGAATGAAAGGAACCTTTATCACTATAATAAAAGCTGTATACAACAAGCCCACAGCAAGGATTATGCTCAATGGAGAACAATTGGAAGCACTCCCACTTTGATCAGGAACTAGACAAGGCTGTCCACTCTCACCACTTCTATTCAATATTGTACTTGAAGTCTTAGCTGAAGCCATAAGACAAGAAAGGGACATAAGAGGGATTCAAATCGGCAAGGAAGAAGTCAAGCTATCCCTATTTGCAGATGACATGATCTTATACCTGAGTGATCCCAAAAACTCCACCAGGAAGCTCCTGGAACTAATTGAGAAGTTCAGCAGGGTGGCAGGATACAAAATAAATGTGCAAAAATCAGAGGCCTTCCTATATGCCCAGAATGAAAGAAGTGAAAAAGCCTTGAGAGAAACAATCCCATTTACTATAGCCCCTAAAAAATGAAATACCTTGGTATAAACCTAACCAAGGAGGTAAAAGACCTTTACAATGAAAACTTTAAAACCCTAAAGAAAGAAATAGCAGAAGACACCAGAAGGTGGAAAGACCTCCCATGTTCCTGGACTGGTAGAATCAACATTGTAAAAATGACCATCCTACCAAAGGCAATATACAAATTCAATGCTATACCAATTAAAATCCCAAAGCAAATCTTTAAAGAAGTTGACCAAATAATCTCAAAATTCATATGGTGGCACAAAAGACCCAGGATAGCAAAGACAATCCTGAGTAACAAAAACACTGCTGGAGGTATTACCATACCAAACCTTAGTCTATACTACAAATCAATAGTTATAAAAACAGCCTGGTACTGGCTCCAAAATAGACAAACAGATCAATGGATAAAGATTTAAGACCCAGATATAAGCCCACAAAAATACAGCCATTTGGTCTTTGACAAAGGGGCCCAAAGAATCCAATGGAAAAAGAACAGCATCTTCAACAAATGGTGCTGGCAAAACTGGATCTCCACATGCAGAAGATTAAAGCTGGACCCATACTTGTCACCATGTACAAGACTTAATTCCAAATGGATCAAGGACCTTGATATCAGGCCAGAGACTTTAAAAACCATAGTTGAAAGGATAGGGAACTCCCTCGAGCTGATTGGGCTAGGCCAACATTTCCTAAATAGACATCCAATGGCACAGTCACTGCTACCAACTCTCAATAGTTGGGATCTTGTGAAATTAAAGAGCTTCTGTTCAGATAAAGAGATTGTAACACGAGCTCAAAGGCAACCCACAGAATGGGAGAAAATCTTCACTAATCACATATCTGACAGAGCTCTACTGTCCAGAGTGCACAAAGAAGTTAGAAAAATAAACTCCAAGTAAAACAATGGCCCAATTAAAAAATGGGCCCTGGAACTTAAAAGAAACTTTACCTGGGATGAAATTAAAATGTCTAATAAATATCTTTAAAAAAATGCTCCACTTCCTTAGCCATCAGGGAAATGCAAATCAAAACTTCCCTGAGATATCATCTCACCCCAGTCAGGATGGCAAAAATCCACAATACAAACAACGACAAATGCCGGCGAGGATGTGGAGAGAGGGGAACTCTGCTACATTGCTGGTGGGAATGCAGGCTCATACAGCCACTCTGGCGAGCCGTCTGGAGATTCTTAAAGAAATTAAAGATTGAAATGCCATATGACCCTGCTATCCCACTTTTGGGAATAACCCCCCATGTAGCAGAGGTTCGCCTCGATAGCACAAGCTCGACTATGTTCATAGCAGCACTGTTTACAATAGCAAAGTCATGGAATCAACCTAAATGTCCAACAGTTGACGAGTGGATAAGGAAACTGTGGTACGTCTATACAATGGAGTACTACTCAGCCATCAAAAATAATGAATTACTGGAATTTGCTGGGAAATGGATGTCATTAGAAACAATTATATTAAGTGAAATATCCCAGACCCAGAAAATTAAGTGCTGTATGTACTCCCTAATAGGTGGCTCCTAGTACCAAACTCACCCAGCCCACATTGAGACACTCAAAAGTAAACCTATGTAACACAGTAATTGCAAGGATTATGAACAACAGAGATGGTGTAGGAGGGCCACACCAGAAACAAGGAGAGAGGGGACCATGTTACATCAGAGAAAATAAGCCTCCATCAAGGTCTGCAAGTAAGTAATGAGAAACCTGGTTAGGTTCACAGACGTTCTTTCCTGATCTCACCAGAAGGGGAGGGCATATAGTCTAACAGATAAAAAGTAATCATTTTGCAAATGGGTGGTGGACCCCTCCCTCACTGAGGTTTCCTACTTTTATTACATCTACCCTTGAATGTGCTATTATAACAAGACTCCGGTTTAACAGCTTTTTGTCTCTGGCCAGGGGGTGACATACAGCAGGATGGAGTGAAGGGCATTGCAGGAGCAGCAAATCTGCAAAAGAAAATCAACAAACCACAATCCAGAACTTCAGAGACTCTATATCAATCACATAGAACTAGGCCAGCCTAATCTCTCCCCATCCTGGAGCTCAGGGACATTTGCGGAAGAGGGGGCGGTAAGATTGTAAGAGCAAAAGGATGGGAGGAACAACGATTTGCAAGATTCTCAACAATAGTTGGGGCCAAAGCAATCATAATGGGACTTTGCATGCCCTGTGCATTGTCCAGTGCACTGTTGCCCTCACAAAGTCTAGCATCTGTTAAGGGCACTGAGATCCCTGGAGGCAAGGGATTGACAGCCATAGTAGTGCTCCTATGCTTAAGGGGAACAAGAGAAAGGGCTTATGGAAATGCCACTGGGTCCTTATATGTCATCGGAGAGGAGGACCCAGTGGAGAGTCAGGCATACACAATAAAGGACTCTCTGGGAATTGAGGGGGAGGCACTGGGGGATGGGGAGGGAGAGGAGGGGGAGGAGGAGGTTCGGGGGGAGGAGGGGGGAGGGAGGGAACTGGTAAAAAATTTTAAAATGTATAATTACATGTTTAATAAAAAAAGAAAAAAGAAAAAAATATATCATGCCCACCTAACTCTGTGTACACAAATAACAATAACAACTTTTTAAAACTGGGTTTCACCTCAACATCACAAGAAAGAGAGAGAGAGAGAGAGAGAGAATGGGAGGGAAGGAAGGGAGGAAGAGAGGAAGGGAGGGAGGGAGGGAGAGAGGGAGGGAGGGAGGGAAGGAGGGAGGGACGAAGGACTTGACATTGATATCCAGAACTGATGTGATGCTCAAAGTTGGAGTTCACTCACAGACAAATCAATTTTGTTCTCTTATTAAAAGAAATCTCAAAGAAAACAACCTTAGACCAGTTTACTTCGAGACAATGAGAAAATGGAACAAAGCAAGGAACCTTCCTAATTTAGTCTCAGAACAAACAAAAAGCAACTGTACCACCCATAACATAACCAGTTATAAAATCGGGCCCAGTTGGCAACAGCACTCATTAAATAACAAACCTTTCCCTCAAATCACTCAAAAAGCCAAATCCTTTGGTTGATTTTTTTCTAATATTTTATTAAAGCATGTCATGATATGTGTTTTTTTTTCCTGCTGCAGTGAGTAATGAACCAAACTTGTTTAACTGTAAAATGTCCCTGGTTGTTTTTGGTTAAAGGGCTTTGGCAGAAGGGGAGAGTCCATTAAGGTTCATTTGAAACTTTCACTACCTTGGACTGGGAGCCTTAGTAAATAACAGTAGGCACATCTGAGAGCCATTGTCTATCTGTTCATAGTACCTCATGTCTTTGGTTAAACAATAATCTCATTCTTGCTATATTCATCAAGAATGTTTAGTCCCCAGGAATGGCTAGAAACTTGCAGAGATGAGGGGAAATGAACTGGAGAGAATGGGTGTGTGTGGAGGTTAGCTGATAATTCTCATGCAATCTCATGGTAGTTCTCAGGAGAGGACTAAAATAAAGGAAGCAGTTCTGATGATCCTGAACTCTTTGACTTCCTCTATGGTGATAAGACTTTTGGCTCCTACACAGACTCTGGCCAAGAATCTCCCCGACCTCATCAGGCACAAAATCAATGTGTCCTCATGCCCAATCTTAAATTTTGATCACTCCAAAACTGTGAGTTAAAAACATATCATTCTTATAAAATCAGCTTGTTTCATGAATTTCACTAAGGTAACGAAAAGCTGATTAATACCATGCTGAATTGTGCTTCTTCTTTCACAGATATCTTTGGGGACCATATTTATTTTGTTTTCTTAGGAATAAACTCTGAGATTTTGATTGCTTGAAGAAAATATAATTTCTTAGTGAATTGTTCCTACTTTCTAATATCTAATAGTCTAATACTTCGTCACATACTTAACTAATGCCTTGAATGTCTGTAAGCTAAAAAGTCTCTAGGACGGGGAGGACAGTGACTCAGTAAGTCTAACCTCCAAGTAACCTTGAGACTGGGATGTTCTGCAAGTTCCTTCTCAGACCAAGGTTCTTTGGACAAACTTTGCCACAGGTCACAATTTAAAAACCTTATTAGGTGTTCTTCAGTCTTGTTTTTGTGTCCTTGAGAATTTTTAGTGTTTTCATTCCCAGCTGCCCAGAATCATAGGTTTAGACTAGCATCTGATCAGTGACTACTGGAATATAATAAAATTCTTGAAACACAGGCAATATGAGCATCATTCTCATGGATGTAGTACAATTCTCCTGTGCCTTTTTTAAATATCTGAACCTGCACTTTCTGAAAGCTAAATATCAATTCCCATTTTCTAATTATAACTCTTGTATGCACCTTTTGAAGTAATACAATTTATCAAAAGATAAGCTTAGAATAATAAGTGTCACATTCAAGGAAATTTGATATGGATAAAGATTAATCAAAAAGAAAATAAAACTGCAACTGGTCAGTAGTCTGCTTTTTTATGGAAAGAGGCTTCTAATTGCTCTCTTAAGAATTTTTTTACTTTTATGTTATTATATTTTACAAATACAATGAATTTATATGTTTTCAACTTCTTTTACCCACCCCATCCTACACCATAAGTTCTCCCTTTCAATCAGTCTCTCTCATGTTCCCAAGTCCTCTGTATATGTGGGCTTTGTCCAGGACATATGCATTGGCAAGTGACCAGTTATTCACTAGAGCATGAGTACCAGTGGTCAGACCTTCAAGTAAGGAAACTTCCCCTGCCTTGTCTGGCACCAGTCCCAAACAGTCTCTGTCAGGGTGGCACCTTGTCTCTTGAAATCCTCTCATTGTGTAGTAGACATGGTCATCACTGCATTGAGCTTCTGAGTGTGGCAGCCCTGATATGAGCATAGGCTAATGTATGACAATACTTCTCCCCAACTTCAGGTTCTTATATTCTTACCATTCCTCTTCTACAAGCTTCACTGAACCATGGGTACCGGGAGATTTACATGCCCTGTTTAGGGCCTAGCTGTCCACTTTTTTTCCTTTTAATTTTGGTCAGTTGTGGTTCTCTGTACTGTACATCCTCCATTGTGAGAAGGATGAATTTTGTTCCCATTTTGGGCCTATGGTGTCCCCTTCTGTGAGTATTGGGCTTGGTTAACAGTATCTGGCATGAGTTCTCTGCCATAGGCCGATCAGAAAGTAATTGGTGACCTGAGTGTGATGTTCTTTAACGAAAGGCAAACATAAGACACAGCCCTTAAAATCAGAACTTTTAGACTGCACTGAATAGTGGGTTTGGTACCTTTTCACAGAAACAAAAACTTTGCACAATTGCTTCATGAAATCATTCAATATGAAGATGATCATTGTATAGATAATGTACACAAGCAGAGAGAAATAAAAGCACATGAAAAATGTGTTATCTTAAGCACATATTTTTGGTTAACATTCAAAACACTTTTTCTCTATACTTTGGGGTTTAATTTGTACAGACTCATTAATTTTAATTCATACTGATAAAATGGGTAAAGAACCAAATTATGTCACATTTTCTATGGAACACTCATTTTTATGCACAGATGTCAGAATATATTTTTCGGCATCAAGCTAGCTAAAAAGGCAGATACACTGGCACCCTCTTATTTTTGTAGTGTTTTCTCTCTTTCCCATCTCATAATATTTATATATTTCAGATAAACTATCAAAGTTCTAAAAGGAAGTAAAGAATCTATGTGCTTTGTGAATAATAAAAACATAGTTATAGAAAAAATTTTAAAACTGTAGTCATAGGGTTGGATAGATGGCTCAGAGGTTAAGCCTCGGCCTTCAAAGCAGAAGGACCTGAGTTGGCATCCTAGATCCCATATAAAAACATTGAGCAGAAATAGAGGCAGCCTGTACTTCAGGCCCTGGAAGGCAGAGCCTCGGAAAGTCCAGAGCAAAGCAAAGAGGAGATAGAGCAATCCAACATGGTTCCTGAAGTCTCTTTTGGGCCTTCAAAGGCACACACAGTGTCCTCTGATGCACATGGACACACACACACACACACACACATATACACACACACACATGCATTTCTCACGATTCAAATTTCTCTAATATCCTACATTTAGCACTATGAGTTAAATTAGTTTTCAGTATTGCTATAGCTTTTTAAAAGTTTGATATTATATTTAACTAAATAAAATACACATAATGGATTTTTTTAGATTTCACTTACAAAATTTTATAATGCCACAAGTCATAAGTATTTAACCAACAAACTAAACTTTATAGATTTAGAACTAGCCAGTAAAAGAGAAAATGGGGAAAAGTAATAGAGGAAGAATTTTCTTAAGGAGTTAGACTTTATCAAGGAAGCAATATGGTAGCCTCCCTGGATAAACCTTGGATTTTGTCTTTCAACTTACAAATCTTCAAAGCACCATTCCCTTTTACGAAGTAATGTATTATTAGGGATACAGAATGCCTAAAGAAGCAAACATATGACTTTGGGGAACTTTCTGGAAAACAGGTAACTTCTCCCAGTACTGGTTCAATCCTTATAAAGCAAGGAATTTCTGCCAATTTCCCGGGAAAAGGCTGAGGATGGACAGGACCCACCTTAAGCAAAACTGCATTGTTCTTGCCCTTGCAAAACCCAGATCCCACATCTGGAGAGATGGATATAATCAGAAATTATATATACTCTTCCCAATGTGACCATATAGAATAAATTTATTTTGCTTTTTATAATGAATTTGAATTCTTAGCAATTTAATGAGGGTAGGTGATCAAATCTAAGTACAAACCTGGCTCTTGTGGCCTGAAACAGTTAGTTCTTAACTAACTTTCAAAACTTTTAAATGCCTATACAATATAAAATTTTAATCTTTATTTCTTAATATGTGAGAAGTTTATATGTGCAAATATGTTTTCAATTTATTTGATAGAAGGAGAGAGAGAGAGAATATGCACATGCCTTGACATGTATGTGAATGTCAAAGGACAACTTCAGATACTGGTTCTTTACTTTATGTAGGCTCCAGGAATGATTTTACCAGCCGAGTCATCTCACCAGTGTGATACATGCATATTTGTAACCATGCCATGTGCCAGACTCTCAAAGAATAAAAATATTTTTTTGTAAAAAGATGCTTGTGCTGCTTCTGGCTGTCTGGATTTTTGAAACAAGGGACCCCCCAGGGAATTGAAATTTCCCCAGGAATTTCATGCTGAGAACAGGAAGAGGCTTCAGCCAGAGAGGGGAAGGAACTTCACAGAGTATCCAAGATCACCTTGCAGGAGAGAGAAGAGTTTTTAAAACAGTAAAGAAAGGAGCCATACCTTCATCAGAATTCCTTAACCATGTATGGCTCTTGCTCCTTAATTTAAATCCATGCATGTCTAAGACAGACTAGCAGTATCCTTCTTCCCAATGTGGAAACACTGAATGAATTTCCTTTTCTCCTTTTCCTTGTTAATTTGGATTTTCATTGTTTTATTGAGGAAAAAGGCAGTGGCAAGACTAAAGCTGGTAGTTGTCCCAGGTTTGGTAATGACTATGTTTGTCTTCTGAAAAAGTAATATGAAATAAAGTTTACTTGGGAAAGTAGCCAAACAGTTTCTAGCATCCCCAAATATTTTTGTTGTTTAGAGAAGGGAGGATAAATTAGCTACTTTAGTTAATCATACTACTTAATGAAAACGGTTGATTATACTGACCATACTGATGTTGGGTTCTTGTGTTCGGGAGTCAAAGATTAAAACCAGAACACGTGTAGAGGATTAAGGTAGAGTTTATTAGAGGAGAGAATGGCTGGAACTCATGGACTCCAGACATGGAGTTCCGTGAGGGGCTAGGGTGCCCTGGAAAACTCATGGAGCTAGAAACAGACTCATAACACCCTGAATGCCATGAGGGGCAAGTGCCTTGGAGAACTCGTGTAATCCAGGCATGGAACCCATGAGCAGCAAGGAGCAAGAAATGGACTCATGGCACTCTGAGTGCCATAAGGGGCTAGGGCCAGTCTAATGGCTGCCAGGGCCAGGCATATTTGTACACCTACTTGAGACTGGAAAAGTGGCTTTTTCTCATTGGTTAACTCCCATTGGGGCCCAACCCAGCTGCTCCTGGGCCCATGTAGGGGAAGCAAGAGACCAAGTTGTTCATTGGATATGAAGGGCTCATCTCCATGATCCTTTCATAGGAAAGTTGGCCATCTTATCACTGGGAGGACTGGAGTCAGTTTCTCAGCAGGGGTGTTCCTTCAGGGAGATTCCAGCAGTGGCCTTCCTGAATTCCAAAGACCTTAGAGATCTTAGAGACCTATCCCAGAATGCCTGCTCTAATCCTGCCTTAATACTACATGACAGTTCTCAATATGAATGCAATAATAGATGTGACTATCTGTTTTTTTTTCCTTTCCTTCTGAAAGTTTCATATACAGACAACATGAGTTTAGGTCATTGTCCATCAGCATCTCACTTTTCCCATCATTTCTCTCCCACCCTCCCTTTGGTGTACCAATCCAGCCATGTCCCTCCCATTCTCACGTTCCTCTGCAAATGTGGACCAAAGGTTTCTTTTTGGGATATTTATACTGGTACAAGTCTGGGCATCTGTGATAGTGCAAGCAACCCTCCATTAGACAAATCTATGGGTGGGGATGCTCCCTTTCTCATGTCCAGCACTTGCTCCAATGATTCCCTTGGTGTAGTTGTTTCTCCTGACATCTGGCCTTGTCCACTGGGAAATGAATGATAAAAAGTCAGCCTTTGTGAAGTGGAAGTAAATTTCACTGCAGTAAGCTCTCAGATGTAGCAGTCCTGTCTTGACTAGAATACCATGACAGGTAGTGCATCTCCATTACCTTAGGCTCTTCAATCTTACTATGATTTAGATGTCAAATTGAGCATGATACACTTATAACCTATGAAAACACTTGAAAATATGAAAAACTATAGTTAAATTTTATTTTATTAATTAGTTGCATATTTTTTCTGTTTATGTCTATGTACATTGAAATACAGATTTATCAACAAATCCTTTATTATAATTTGTTTGGTAAATAATTTATCAAAGTAAAAAATTAGAGTTTGTGGTTTTCTATTTAATTTTAAGTTTATCCTTTTCTTATATCGGTAGGGTTTCCTTTTTCTCACTAAATCGTATTTCTAACTCTCAGTGTTTTTAGCACAATCTTAAGTTGTTTTACTAGAGATTCCTTTGGATAACCCTGACCTACTTCTATTTATTCATTTAAAAATGTTATCATAGACCTAAATTCTCTTAAAGTAAAAACCACTTTCATAAGTTAAATCATCTCATCCAAAATGATTAAAATAATTACGCATATACCATCTGCCAAATAGAGAAAGCAAAAGAAAGTATTTATGTTGATAATAAATATGTGTTGAGGGTTTAGACATCTTGGAAACCAAGCAAAATCAAGGTTTCAACCTTGAGTTTAAAAAAAGGTGACAAATTGAAGCAATTTTAGACATATCCCTCTTACTGAATAGAATAACCTATCATAATATTTGCATAATAGCTGGCCTATCAACGTTTCACCACAGAGTGGGGAAGATTTAAAAAGGCATTAAACCTCCATGAAAGGCTGTTGAAGGCTAATGCCAGACAATTATTTTCTCAAGGATTTATCCACTTACAAGCTATCCATGCCCCAGCAAGCACTAAGACACATGCCAGTTCAGGCATTCCAGATGAATACCAGGGGCCATGCAAAAAAGAAAAAAAAAAGATGTAGAAGATGGGGAGACTGGCTAGAAAGGAGAAAACATGCAACATGCAGTGGGATAGGAAGGGGGGGTGGGATAAGATAGTAAGAAATAGAAATGACATAAATTCATTGTATTCAGTATGAAACTGTCAAAAGATCAAAGTAAAAAAGTTCAGGAAATAATACCAAGTTTTTAACTGACCACAATGGCAAGTAACCAAGATGATTATTTCTCTCATCACACAAAGAAGACACTTTGGAAAAATTCAATCAATTATTATTAACTATCAGACACAGACATCTGACTCAAAATAATAAGGAATTGTGGACAGTTAGGATGCTTATGACATAATAATCAGGAACATGTAAGGCAACTCATGCTTTTACTCCCAGCCCCAGGGCTTCAGGCTGAGTCAAGAGGATAATTAGCATTAATTCAAGGATAAACACAACTATCTCAAAGTATGGAAAAAATATTTCACTCCCAGGGTATCTTAATGACACACCAAACAATTTTGAATGAAATTCAGCAAAAAGCAAATGAATAAAAAGTGATTTCTAGCATTGCCTATAATAACAAAGATAACCTAGCAAAAATAACATTAAGTGGTAGACAATTTTAGTTTTAAAATTCTATTGATCTTGTTTTTTTGTTTTCCTGAGAACTACAGATTTATAAGAAAAGGCAAAATTTTTCAGAATTCTTTAATGCCAGCACTAGTAAAATAAGCATTTTTTATATCAAAAAAGAAATAAGTGCTCCCTTTGGTGAAGAAAGAAAATTAACAGTTTTTGGTGGTCTTGAGTATATTGCAAACTATGTTATATTTGCCAACAACACAATCCTGGTAAAACTGAAGAGGTGGTATGTAGACAGGAAACAGTGCCTCAAAGACCTTGGAATACTTCCAAATGGAATTCCTTCAAACATCTCCTGCAATAGACTATGAATACATTCTGATTACTAGTTGTTTATTCTCAGGCAGAGCAAACCTCTTCTTAACTAAAGAGCTATCTGTAAGTACCCCATTATCTGGCCGCCAATCCCCATCGTTCTTTCCACCTCATCCCACTGTGCCCCACTACAAAACCTCTCGATTTTCTTTCTTCACCAAAGGGAGCACTCATTTTTTGATATAAAATGCTTCTTTTACTAATGTTGGCATTACAATACTCTGAAAATTTTTGCCTTTTCTCATAAATCTGTATATCTCAGGTAAAAAAAAAAAAACAGCATCAATATGATTTTAAAACTAAAGCTAATCAGAATCATTTGACTCTCAGATCCTAAAGTATTAGCTTTAATATACAAAACATCAACCTATACTGGGATCCAGACTACCTTCTTATAAAATGATAGTACACTACTCCATTCATTTGTTATAACAAGCAAATTGATTGTGATTGTTTATTTCAAGGGAGACATGTTTCCTCCAGCTTTATCATCAATACACACATGCTACAGTTCCAAAACACTCACCTAAATAGCCTCCAAATAATTCAGAACACTGATAACTAATCATTTGCAACACATCAAAACAAGCCTGCCTTAGGCCTCAATTAAAGGACTTCATCAGATAAGCATGGTAATACACAACTGTAATGTCAGCACCATGGAAACTGAGGCAAGAGGACCTCAAGTTGGAAAGCAGCCTTTACTGTATGCCAAGACTTTTTGTCTCAAAATCAACAATAACCACAAAAAACAGTTATTGACAGTTACAGACATAGTGATAAGACACCAAGATATAGTTCTTTATATTCATGCTTCTTGGATCAAAATGCCTATGTGTTTTGAGAGAGACAGGAAGAAAGAAAAAGAGAGAAGAAAAAGTTAGGGATTAAACCTATGGCATCACACATACTAACCAAGTGTTCAACTACTCAGATGCATTACCATCTCTCAAATATCTGCATCCTTTTCTCATAATTATAGATTATTCACTCCATGTAGAAATCAAGAATCTGTTGTCTAGTTCTTTAATATGTTCTTTTCTCTTTACTTGTTAAAACATAAATTTCTATACATTTTCTTTTTTTTATTCAATTGTGTGCGTGTGTGTGTGTGTGTGTGTGTGTGTAACCACGGACAAATTCGGGAATCACCATGGACTCTGCCCCGGGATTCACAGGCTCCACCCACCATGACCAGAAATGCAGGCCACCCCTGCTTCCGCCCGGCGTCTATACGTGGGGTCTAGGATCTGAACTCAGGACCTTCCACCTGCAAGGCAGAGGCTCAACCTCTGAGCCACCTCTCCAGCCCCAAATCTCTATACATTTTCATAGGACAGAGTTACAACTCTAAACTCAACATGGTGCAAGACCTATCACTACTCCTCTGATTCTCATGACAAAATTTTAGAACAATTCTTTTAAATATTTCAAAATAAAGTTCCCAACAAACAGTATCTTTCTAGTACTTAACTTTTTCTCATTATCATCCCCAAATTTTACTTCTGTAAAAATAAAACCTTTACTTTCCATATTCAAAATATTCAAGTCAATCCTATCAACAAATTTTGACCAGAAAAAAGGCGCTAATCAGGTCTAGCCTAGTGCAATACTTCATTTGTTGCATATTTTACAGAAATGGTTCAATTGTGTTGAAGAAGGACACAATTTAGAAGTTTCCTCACTTCTAAACAATACCTATGATCTCAATACAAATTGTGTTTCACCAGGATAGTATTCCTTGCCTGAACATCAGGTTTATACCTGTCTATTAAGCACTAATTCATTCTATACATTATGTCTTAGGAATAACTATTAGAAATTTCCAAATATCTAAAACTACCATCCATCTAGTAAGCTACGTCACCTTATAAAGAACGTTTAGAAATCTTCAAATGAAACAATGAGGAAAATTATTTTTCTTATGTCAGCTATAATTTGCTCAATGGAAATAGTACAACCAGAAAGGGCCTTAAAACTCTTCTCTGACTCTAACAGAAGTCATTAGATGACAGTATTCTTCTGTGGAAACCAAAAAACTAGTCTAAATTTTTTAGCAAGAGTTATCATAGACAACTATATAACTTTTGGTTTCCTCCTTACTGGCAAAGTGAATGTCTGTGTTGTCACAAACATATTTTGTTTCATCTATATAAATGCTAAGAACAAGCAGAACGATATGTAACCAAACTAAAAGGAAAATCACATGGCCGTTGAACACAGGGCCTACTGAATTCTAGATGTATTCTACTGCTTTGATTTCATAACCTAAAACCATGGCTTCAACATTTGACTAATAGATGTCTATGAAAACTTTCTATGTTATAGCTGCCTGATCTAATCTGTCCAAACACTCTTAAGCAATGATAAACGGACAAAGTCTTGCCTGATTGTCCAAAAATTCATCCTGTAGTTGAAGAAGAGAATATGACTATCGTTGGGCTATACATGATATCCAAGGGACATTCTTCTGGCTAATGAACAAAATATTGACAATGGTGAAACATGGATACTATGTATTAATAGCCCAATTTTGTATATTCTAGTATACAAGGAAAGACTGAGAAAAAAAATCAACCTCTTATAGTCAGAATTGATCTGGCATTCACAGGTAGACCTCAAAATTATTTAAAGTTGATATGACATCATAACCAGGCCATTTTGTTCTGCTGTTGCACATAAACAATTCTAAAAGAATACAGCTTCAGACAAGGTTACTCTGAGACCACAATAAAATGAAACAAAGCAAGAGCACTTCATAATTTCATCTAAGTACAGACTGAAACAGGGTCATAAAATTACTGCCACTTTTTGGCAGCATCTAATCTGGAACAGACCCCTACTTCCTTCAGTCCTTGCCAAAATCACTCAACAAAGCCCAAATCCTGTAGTAGTTTCTTTCTGGTACCTTTTTTTTTTTAATTTTTTTTTAATTTTTTTTTTTATTTCAGCTCATACAAACTTATTAGGTACACCAGTTCCCTCCCTCCCTCCTCCTCCCCCCGTACTCCCTGCTCCCCCTCCCCACCCCTCTCCCTCCCCATCCCCCAGTGCCTCCCACCCCAATTCCCAGAGAGTCCTTTCTTGTGCATGTCTGATTTTCCTCTGGGTCCTCCTCTCCGATGACGTACAAGGACCCAGTGGCCTTTCCCGAACCCTTTCCCGTGTTCCCCTTAGGTATAGGAACACTGCTGTGGCTGCCAATCCTTTGCCTCCAAGGATCTTGGTGCCTTTAGCAGATGCTAGACTTTGTGAGGTCAACAGTGTGTTGGACAATGTGCAGGGCATGCAAAGTCCAATTATGATTGCTTCAGCCCTAACTAGTATAGAGTATCTTACATATCATTGCTCCTCCCATCCTAATGCTCTTACACTCTTACCGCCCCCTCTTCCGCAAATTTCCCTGAGCTTCAAGATGGGGAGAGACTAAGCTGGCCTAGTTCTAGGTGGTTGATATAGAGTCTCTGAAGTTCTGGATTGTGGTTTGTTGATTTTCTTTTGCAGTTTTGCTGCTCCTGCAATGCCCTTCACTCCATCCTGGTGGGCATTGTATGTTACCCCCTGGCCAGAGACAAAAAGCTGTTAGAGTCTTGTGATAAAAGCACATTCAAAGGTAGATGTAATAAAAGTGGGAAATCACAGTGAGGGAGGGGTCTATCACCCATATGCAAAATTGTTACTTTTTATTGCCAGACTATATGCCCTCCTCTTCTGGTGAGATCACTCCCCCTCAGTAGTAAATGATCAGGAACAAAAGTCTGTGAACTTAATCAGATGTCTCATTACTTATTTGGGTCCTTGGTGGAGGCCTATTTTCCCTGCTGTAACATGGTCCCTTCTCTCCTTCTTTCTGGTGTGGCCCTCCTACCCCATCCCTCCTGTTCATAATCCTTGGAATTACTGTCTCTAGGTGGGCTGGGTGGGTTTGGTACTAGGAGCCACCTATTAGGGAGTACATACGGCGCTTAATTTTCTGGGTCTGGGATACTTCACTTAATATAATTGTTTCTAATGACATCCATTTCCCGGCAAATTCCAGTAATTCATCATTTTTGATGGCTGAGTAGTACTCCATTGTATAGATGTACCACAGTTTCCTTATCCACTCATCAACTGTTGGACATTTGGGCTGATTCCATGACTTTGCTATTGTAAACAGTGCTGCTATGAACATGGTCGTGCTTGTGCTATCGAGGTGAACCTCTGCTGTATGGGGGGTTATTCCCAAAAGTGGAATAGCAGGGTCATATGGCATTTCAATCTTTAATTTCTTTAAGAATCTCCAGACGGCTCGCCAGAGTGGCTGTATGAGCCTGCATTCCCACCAGCAATGTAGGAGAGTTCCCCTCTCTCCACATCCTCTCCAGCATTTGTCGTTGTTAGTATTGTGGATTTTTGCCATCCTGACCGGGGTGAGATGATATCTCAGGGAAGTTTTGATTTGCATTTCCCTGATGGCTAAAGAAGTGGAGCATTTTTTAAGATATTTGTTAGACATTTTAATTTCATCCCTGGTAAAGTTTCTTTTAAGTTCCAGGGCCCATTTTTTAATTGGGCCATTGGTTTCCTTGGTGTTTAGTTTTCTAAGTTCTATGTGCACTCTGGACAATAGAGCTCTATCAGATATGTGGTTAGTGAAGATTTTCTCCCATTCTGTGGGTTGCCTTTGAGCTCGCATTACAATCTCTTTATCTGAACAGAAGCTCTTTAATTTCACAAGATCCCAACTGTTGAGAGTTGGTAGCAGTGACTGTGCCACTGGATGTCTGTTTAGGAACTGTTGGCCTAGCCCAATCAGCTCGAGGGAGTTCCCTATCCTTTCAACTATGGTTTTTATAGTCTCTGGCCTGATATCAAGGTCCTTGATCCATTTGGAATTAAGTCTTGTACATGGTGACAAGTACGGGTCCAGCTTTAATCTTCTGCATGTGGAGATCCAGTTTTGCCAGCACCATTTGTTGAAGATGCTGTTCTTTTTCCATTGGATTCTTTGGGCCCCTTTGTCAAAGACCAAATGACTGTAATTTTGTGGGCTTATATCTGGGTCTTCAATCCTTATCCATTGATCTGTGTGTCTATTGTGGAGCCAGTACCAGGCTGTCTTTACAACTATGGATTTGTAGTATAGACTAAGGTTTGGTATGGTTATATCTCCAGCTGTGTTTTTGTTACTCAGGATTGTTTTTGCTATCCTGGGTCTTTTGTGCCTCCATATGAACTTTGAGATTGTTTGGTCAACCTCTTTGAAGAATTGCTTTGGGATTTTGATTGGTATAGCATTGAATCTGTATATTGCCTTTGGTAGGATGGTCATTTTCACGATGTTGATTCTGCCAATCCAGGAACAAGGGAGGTCTTTCCACCTTCTGGTGTCTTCTGCAATTTCTTTCTTTAGGGTTTTAAAGTTTTCATTGTAAAGGTCTTTTACCTCCTTGGTTAGGTTTATACCAAGGTATTTCATTTTTTTAGGGGCTATAGTAAATGGGATTGTTTCTCTCAAACTTTTTCACTTCTTTCATTCTGGGTATATAGGAAGGCCTCTGATTTTTGCACATTTATTTTGTATCCTGCCACCCTGCTGAACTTCTTGATTAGTTCCAGGAGCTTCCTGGTGGAGTTTTTGGGATCACTCAGGTATAAGATCATGTCATCTGCAAATAGGGATAGCTTGACTTCTTCCTTGCCGATTTGAATCCCTCGTATGTCCCTTTCTTGTCTTATGGCTTCAGCTAACACTTCAAGTACAATATTGAATAGAAGTGGTGAGAGTGGACAGCCTTGTCTAGTTCCTGATCGAAGTGGGAATGCTTCCAATTGTTCCCCATTGAGCATAATCCTTGCTGTGGGCTTGTTGTATATAGCTTTTATTATATTGATAAAGGTTCCTTCCATTCCTACTGTCTCTAGCGTTTTGATCATAAAAGGCTGTTGGATCTTGTCAAAAGCTTTTTCTGCATCTATTGAGAGTATCATGTGGTCTTGGACTTTGGACTGGTTTATATAATGAATTACATTTATTGATTTGCGTATGTTGAACCAACCTTGTTTGCCGGGGATGAAGCCTACTTGGTCCTCATGAATGATCTTTTTAATATGTTTTTGAATCCGATTTGCTAAGACTTTGTTGAGAATCTTTGCGTCTGTGTTCATCAGGGAGATCGGCCTATAGTTTTCTTTTTTAAGCGAATCTTTATTAGGTTTTGGGATTAAAATGATATTAGCTTCATAGAAGGAATTTGGTAGTGTTCCTTCCTTTGCTATTTGATGGAACAGTTTAAGGAGTATTGGTGTTATTAACTCCTTAAATGTCTGGTAGAACTCTGTGCTGAATCCATCTGGTCCAGGACATTTTTTGGTGGGAAGATTCGAGATTACTTCCTCAATTTCCTTATATGTGATAGGACTATTTAAATAATTCACAACTTCCTGATTCAATTTAGGTAAGTTGTGTTTACTTAGAAATTCATCCATCTCTTTTGTGTTGTCAAACTTCACTGAGTATAAGTTTTTGAAATATGATGTTATAATTCTCTGGATTTCTTGGGTATCAGTAGTGATAACTCCATGTTCATTTCTAATTTTGTTAATTTGGGTTTTCTCTCTCTTGCTTTTGGTTAGTTTAGCTAGGGGTGTATCAATCTTATTGATTTTTTCAAAGAACCAGCTTTTTGACTGGTTGATTTTTTTCTATCGTTTTCTTAATCTCGATTTCAGATATTTCTCCCCTTATTTTGCTAATCTCCTCTCTTCTACTACTTTTGGGATCAGATTGCTCTAGCTTCTCTAAAGCTTTAAGCTGTATTGTTAAGTTGTTTATCTCTGATGTTTCCATTTTTTTGACGTAGGCATTAAGAGCTATGAACTTACCTCTTAGAACAGCTTTCATTGTGTCCCAGAGATTTTGGTAAGTTGTATTTTCGTTATCATTCACTTTCAGGAAATCTTGAATTTCCTTTTTAATTTCTTCCTGAATCCAGTTCTCATTCAGCATCATAGTGTGAAGTTTCCAGGAGTTAGTGTATCTTCTCTTGTTTGATGTGTTGTGGACGTCCAGCTTTAGGCCGTGATGGTCTGATAGGGCACAGGTTAGAATTTCAACTTTCTTGTATATGTGTAGATTCATTTTGTGGCCCAATATGTGATCTATTTTGGAGAAAGTTCCGTGTGCTGCTGAGAAAAATGTGTATTCTTTGGTGCGTGGGTGAAAAGTTCGATAGAGATCTGTAAGGTCCATTTCTTTCAGGGTTTGATTAAGTTCCAAAGTGTCTCTGTTAAGCTTTTGACCTGTTGATCTATCCCATGTTGAGAGGGCGGTGTTGAAGTCCCCAAGAATTATCGTTTGGGGATTGATTTCTTGCTTTAGACGCTGTAGGGTTTTCTTAATGAATGTGGAGGGGCCTGTATTGGGTGCATATATATTCAGTATTGTGAAGTCTTCCTGGTGAATTGTGCCTGTGACTAAAATGTAGTATCCATCCGTGTCCCTTATAATTTTCTTTGGTTTGAAATCCACTTTGTCTGATAGCATAATGGCTACCCCTGCCTGTTTTCTGCTTCCATTTGCTTGTATAATTGTTGACCAGCCTTTTATTTTTAGAGCGTGCCTATCTTTTGTGGTGAGATGGGTTTCCTGCAGGCAGCAGATTGATGGATTGTGATTTTTAATCCAAGTTTGCAATCTGTGTCTCTTGATCGGTGAATTAATTCCGTTAACATTTAGTGTTATAATGGAGAAACTATTGTTAATTCCAGACATTTATTATGTTTAGTGGCTTTTATAAGTATATTGCTTCGCTTTTAATGGTGTTATATTTGCCTTCTGTTCTCCTGGATATGCCTGTTTTTTTCTTCACGCTTGAGTATCATTTCTAGCATTTTTTGAAGGCCTGGTTTGGTGGCCATGTATCCCTTAAAGTTGTCTTTGTGCTGGAAAATTTTTCTTTCTCCCTCGATCATGACTGATAGTTTTGCAGGGTAAATCAGCCTGGGTTGACATTTTTGCTCATTCAGTACTTGAAGTATGTCTCTCCAAGCTCTTCTTGCTTTTACTGTTTCGACTGAGAAGTCATTTGTTATTTTAATAGGTTTACCTTTAAAAGTGACTTGTTTTTTCTCCCTTGAAGCTCTCAGCACCAGTTCTTTATCTTGAATGTGGAGTGTTTTAACTATTATTTGCCGCAGCGTGCTTCTATTTTGGTCGTATCTGTTTGGGGTGCGGAATGCCTCTTGTATATGGATGGGCCTCTCTTTTTTTAGATGCGGAAAGTTTTCCTTGATGATCGTTTGAAAAATTTCCTCAGGGGTGGTATTTTGAGATTCTTGCTCTGGTATTCCATGAATACGCATGTTAGGCTTTTTCAGGGTGTCCCATATCTCTTGGATATTTCTTTCAAGTATCTTTTTGGTTTTAGCAACCTCTTCCATTGAGCTGGTTAGTACTCCCACTTTATCTTCAAGGTCTGAAATTCTGTTTTCTGCTTCGTTAGTTCTGTTGATAAGACTCTCTGTGGCGTTCTGGGTTGAAGATAACTTGTCTTTTAGCTCAGTTTTAAACTCTGCTTGAGTTTGTTTTAACTGCTCTATGCCACTTTTTGCTTCTTGCACTGTTTTTCTCAACTCCTCCAGATGTCTGTTGTGTTCCTCTTCAAAGCGATTGATTCGATTATGTAATTCCTCCCTGATTTCCTCTTTCATAGTATTGAACATGGTAATGATTATATTTTGAAAGTCTTTATCCTGGGTGGGGCTTTCTTGGCCTTTTTCCGTGGGTTTGTTCTTGTTGGAGTCTAACATTATGGGATTAATTTCTTCAGTGAGAAATTTGTTTACTTGATTATTGCTTCTCATGGATTTGCACTTTGACTTTGGCATTGTCATTTTAACTCTTAAGATCTTTCAATTTCACTAAACTGAATTATTTGGCCTGGGGTCCTGGTGGGCGGGGCGGATGGAGACTTACCTAGGTCTTGGGGTGAGGCCTGGCTGGACCGCGCGCGGGCGTCCCGACCAGCGGAGCGGGGTGAGGTGCAAAAGGGGGGATGGGGGCGACGGCGTGGAGCTATTTAACCCGAGGGCAGCTGGGGCGGGGCCCGGGCACGGGGGGAGGTCCTCCTCGTCCCTCGGCCCCGTGCGCGGCTCCGGCTGGATGGTGGGAGTCAGAGCCGGGTCCCTGTGGGCCGAACTGGGGTCCTGGTGGGCGGTGCGCGCGAGGGTAGGTGGTACTCACCAGCTAGGGCGCGGGGTTGAGGCCCGGCTGGACCGCGCACGCGTCCCGACCAGCGGAGCGGGGTGAGGTGCAAAAGGGCTCTGGTACCTTTTTTGCTAACATGTCCCACTTCACCATGGTGTTATAAGGAGTAAAAAATATAACTTGTTTAATATAGATTTATTTCTAATGAATTTTGAAAAAGAATGATTAACATCACATAGTAGGTACCCAATGATTATCTGTTGAAAAAAATGACATTATTTTTTTCTTTCCCACTGGCACTATTATAAATGAACATGGGATTGTCGAGTCAAGTGACTTCTCTCAAATTAAATAAACTATAACCCTTTGTAGCCTATCACACTGGCTTTCTTTTACCCTTCTTTCCATTCATGATTCCACTCTACCCTAGCTGACCTCTGATATGGTAAAACTTTAGAAATCTGTAAGATTGTATTCATTTGCCCTGATGGGACTTAATTTACTACTGGAGGTTTGACTCTAAATATGGAAATGTCTTCAAAATTCACATGAAGATCTTTCTTTTCCATGCTCATTAATTTGATCTGGATATAGTAAATCAAAATCAAACATTACCTTCAGCACTTTTCTTCAGAACCTTGTTTAGAAATCAGTATGTAAACAAATGGCAGCATTTCAGTGGCTACCTGCTCAAGACCTGCACAAAAATTCATGAAAGTAAAGGGGACCATTTGAGAAGATGATGTTAAATAACAAATAGAAAAGTGATAAGAGAAAATAATGGAGAATAAATATGATTGTAGTAAATTTATACATATTTAAAATTGGAAAAATCAGTGCTTAAGAATAATATGTGTTCACTCTAACACAACACTGTCTCATAAAACCCACAATAGTAAAATATTATCCAATAAGAGAATCATTGAAAACATGGCAATTCACTCTTGAAAGTTGTTCTAACTTAAGGTAATTGTCTTTGTGTTTTAACTTAAGGTAATTGTTCTTGTGTTAATTCTGAGTGTCTGGGATGCTGAAAACATATTGCCTGTGTTAGAAGTGTCATGACAATTAAATTGATATATGATACAAGAACAGGTAAGAGATAAATGCATTAAACCATCATGAAGTCTAAAATTATACAGAGTAAGAGAAGGTATAAGATGTAAAATAGTAGACATTCATTGATTATTTACTATGTACATAACATGGTATTAAACTGTTCTTTATTCAATATCTCTTTTAATCTTTACAAAGACCCCATGAAAGAATTTCCTAGAGAAATAGTAAAGGCTATTATATATTAAATATTACATATTAAGTTACATAAATAGAAAATGATGAACCAGTACTCAAACTGAGACAATTTTTAAAGAACCAACAGTTTTTTAAGCAGGATTCTAAAGTATTAGCTATTTAATAATACTTAAATTCAAGCTCATTTGCATTCACATTAATAGAAGTATAAGAATACCTCTGTTCATTAAAAGAGACAAACAAAGAAAAAGATGACATATTATACCTTTGCACCAACTTTTAGTTCTCTGGGAATCAGCTGGGTTTAGTTGAAGAGCAACCATCCTATGAGGTGGGTAATGGTGGAAAGACAGTAGTTTTATTGGTGAATGAAGAAAAGGAAATTTTGTAAAGCAGAGCAGGAGAGAAAAATCCAGCTTCCATAAATCTCTAGTCCCCAGTATGAAGTGTTCAATGCCAAGTGTAAAATGAGTGCAACTGCAGAGGGAGGGAATCATAGCTCGAGTCACAAAGAAAACCATAGAAGTGGATTTACATGCTTCAGTGGTGTTTTCACTGATATATAGTCTATGGTACAGTGAGTGTCCAAGCACATGTTAGTGCAGGCAGTCCTGTTGGATTCAGTGGGCCACATATACAAGAAGGGGCATGAAAGTTAGAGAGAAACTCATTGAGAAGATTCTCAGTGGGAAAATGAAATAGAATAATATGATAGTTAGATAAAAGTATGAACGTGACAAAAGTTCAAAATCTGGGCATATTTGTAAAGAATAAGTAATTGAGTTAAGACCTGAGCAAGAGACTGTGTAATTGGTGGGGAAAGACCCAGTCTGTGGTATGTGGGATTATTCCTTGGGCAAATGGAGAAAATGGAGGAAACCAACTTAGTAAAGTTTAGCATTCTTTGACATATGACTGGAATACCTGAGATGTTCAGCCCCTGAACTGAACTGATAAGACCAGTCGCTATGAACAAGAACCTATTGCCATAATTCTTTAGCTGGTCCAATGAATTCGCATACTTCAACATACATGGACAGTCATGCTGTCTGGCAGGTGAGGTTTACCCCTCTTTTTACAGTCCTGTAGATGTGATGTGGCGTCTTTCTTCAGCTATTGGCATTGGTTTCTGGTGCTAGCAGACTTGACACTCAGTAGTAGCTGTAACCAGGTCAGTCTTGGTGAGTCAGTAGTCCTATGGGTGTAATGTGGCCTCTTCCTCAGCATTTGGTGTTGGTCTCTGTTACTGGCAGAGTTCACACTCAGCAGCAGCTGTAGCCAGGTCTACCTTGGTGAGTAAAAGTCCATGACCCATACATGACTTTTTTTGGCTACTAGTGTTCATATGAGCTCTCCTGTCAAGCTGGGCCAAGACTGTAACTGAATAACTGTAATCCTAAATAAGCCTGACTTTCCCTTTCAGTCATTTGGTCTCAAATTTATCAACAACATACAGAGTAACTGCAACCGGTACTGTGATGAGAAAATGACCAAAAAATGGCTGTATGAACTGATGAAAAAATAAAAACAAAAGAAGTGTGATAGTAATATATGAATGTGGTTAAAGTATATAATGTACCTAGATGAAAACATTTTTGTGAAACTTATCACTATATGTAATGTATATACATTAGTTAAAAATTACATGACTTTAAAAAATGAAAGAAGCACTGTATATTTTCCTCTTCAGAGCAGTGAGTGAGATAGGGGAGACAGAGGAAATAGATATAAAGAAAAAAAAAACTATGCAGAAGCTCTGCCTGAAGAGAAATGGAAAAAAAGGCCCACAACCAAGATCAAACCTGAACTCATCACTGAGCGGGTTTGTCCTCTAGGGTCTTCATACAATATACAGTGTGGGGAAATTCTCTCTTCTCATAATTTGACCAAAACAGTAGTAAGAAGTCATACATGCACACACATGAGCATGAAAATAAAAAAACAAAACTCAAGTGGAGAACCAAATATCTTGCCTTGAATATAAGGTAGATCAGTTAGAACATTCAAACAACAATAGATACTATGAAAAGAAAGTGTAAACTGAACATGTGAAATGTATGGGATACCATTAAAGGACAAAATTTACCAAGCATGGGTATAGAAGAATGAGAAGAAGTATAAGCTACAACACAGAAGATATGTTAGATAATCTCATAGCAGAAAACATCCCAGAACTGGGGAGGGATGACCATCCACATCAAATGCAGGAATCACTTAAAATTCCAAACACACAAGACTGAAAAACAATCTCCTCACATTGCTTAAAAACTAAGGATGCAGAACAAAAGGAATATTGAAAGCTGCAAGAGAGAAGCACCAACCCACATAAAAGGGCAAATTCATCCGAATAATATCAGATTATTCAACAGAAACTCTAAAAATTAAGAAGGCATGGAACAATTACATTTTAAGCTCTAAAAGACAACTAACAACCTAGATTTCTATGCTTGTAAATGTATCCTTCATAACTGAAGGCAAAAGGAAATCTTTCCATGACAAACTCAAGGAATTTATGTCCACTAAGTCAGTATTACTAGGAGGAATTCATGTACTGAAAAAAGCAATCAACATGAACAAATGGTGCTAATAGCAGAAGACAACAAAAGAAAAATACAGAAACAGGAAATATTAAAAATGACAAAATTATAGGGAATAATACTTAGCTTGCAATAGTAATTTTGAGTACTTTTGGTCTCAGTCCTCCAATCAAAAGACAGTTTTGCAGTTTGGTGACAGGATCCAACTATTTCTAGCTTGGAAGAAATACAGTTAACTGGAAAATTCAGAGTCACAGGGTGAAAATATAGAAGACAATATTCCAAACAAATGGAATTGGGAAACAACAAGAAAGATTTAGCCATTTAAATACCTGACAAAATAGGTTTCCAACCAATATTACACAGGAGAGATAAAGAAGTTTCCTTTTTATTCATTATGGGAACAATCCATCAAGAGGATTCTAAAATTCTAATAATATATATTTATACTTTTCATAAAACAGCATTATTGGACATGAACATACAGAGTCAATGTTGACTCAACACAATAACTTTGGGTGAATTGATCATTACATCCTCACCTACAGGCAATTCAGACAATGAATGTGAAAAGAAACATCAGAGTTAAATGTAACACAAAAAAACTAGGGGATAATCAATCAAAGTACTAAAAAGTATGTATTTTTCAACAGTGATGGTACTCTCTTTGAAATGGATTATTCCTTAGAATGCAGAGGAATTCTTAACATAAAAAAGGAAATTGAAATGACTTTTATAGTCTATCTGATCAAAGTGAGATAAAACTAGCAATCAATACCAAGAAAAACTATGGACAATATATCAAAATACAAATTCATGAATTTAAAAGGTACTATTGAATGATGGCTGGAGCATCAAATAAATCAGTAGCGAATTTTATTGACTTCTAAGAATTGAGCAAAACTGTGATATACCAGAACCTGGGGAATACAATGAAAATGTTTCTAACAAGAAAGATTATATCCATAAATTAAAAATTAGAAAAAACTCAAATTTAATGACCAATCTCAAGATTTTTAAAACTTTTTAATGTTGCATACATGAATATAATGAATTTTTGATATCTTCATCCCTTAATCTCCAATCTCATCCCCCTCATTTTTCTCTTACAACCTTTCATCTCCCCTGCCAGACTCCCTTCTATTTTCAAGTCCCTTCACTTGTGTTACCCACTGTGTTTCATCTAGTTTGCCTTTAATGACATATGCCTGATATGATTCATGCTCTGATAAGTACCACTGAGGAAAGCATCTTCCTTATCTTCCTTGTCAGCATTAGTCCTCCTCAATCTTTCAGCAAGGCATGGAGCTTCTTGAGATTTTTTTACCCTTTCATGGTGAGATATTGATAGGACAGTTCCCATGCAATTCTTGTGAAAGTGTGAATATCTGCCACGAAACAATGTATACCAAAGCCTAGTCAAGTCTAGGAGATAAATGTCTGGCCCACCACTGTCCCACTTCAGGCTCTTATAATATTACATCTGCCTCTTCCACAATGTTCCATGAGTCTTGGTGGCTTAGATGTACAGAGTAGGACCAAGAAGTCCACGGTCACTTATTGTCTGCATTTTTGTTTGTTTTGTTTTTCTGTAGTAAACACATTCTGTTGTAGAAGGAATCTTCAAGATTGAGTGTTGGATGGTACTCCAATTGATGGATATAATAATAGATCTTTTAAAAGGAGTTTTATGTAGTGTCTTCAAAGCTAAGCCTGCACCTCCCCTGGGACCTATGTATTTTGTTCTAATTTACATTAACAGGAATGTACTCCCTTCTGAAAAGTGGGCCTTAAATCTGATCAGAAAGCTATTGGATGCCTCCTTGATATTCATGTCACTATTACACTGAGGGTCACTTCTTGCCATTTTTTTTTAGAAAAAAATTAATAAAGTACTTTAATATATAGGCACAGTCTTGTGTTTTTGGAAAATCACTCCAATAGTACATAAATAATCTCCAAAATTGAGAAGTGGAATCTCAAAGGTAATCTAAATTCTATCAAATGACATTTAAGATTAATCAGTTTTAAACAAGTCTACCCATTGTCAACTTGACACACAAGCCCAGCACTTTCAGATTATATTTCTTCCTTCACCTGTACAGGTTTGAATTCATCTCAGCAATAAATACATTCATTCCAACTTCAAAATTCTCTACAGTCTTAAGAGTTTCAAGACTGTCAAAAGCCAAAAAATAAAAAATGTCTTTTGAGACTCAAAAGAATCTCTTAGTTTTAAGTCCTTAGGCAATGAATAAGCTAATTTTGTAGTTCTAATATACAATATAACAGAATGAACATTCTCATTTCAGAAGGCAAAGATGTGAAGAAGGCCATAACAAGAAAAGATCTGACCAATGCAAGATCAAACTCAACAGAACAACAACCTTGGTTACCACCCACTAGTTCTGTTATTGTTAGATATGTAGATCTTTCTTGGGATATTTCCACTTATGGGCTGCAGCTTTCTTTAGTATACATTCTGCAGACCTGGAATCTATACTACTGTGGGATTACCATTGCAACCTATGCTTAAATCTCATGTCTCATTATAGGGAATCTAATTCCATCACACATTGCATGGTCTCAACAACTTTCTGAAACACTTGATAGAATATTTAATGACCCTGTAAAAATTTCCCTTTTGCATGCCTGTAAAAAGTGATAGCATGTGGAAAACACTGCCAAGTTCTGTAGTCAGTATGACATATAGTTTGGTCACATTTTACTAGAGCTGAAATGACCTCTGTGACACCTAGCTGTCTAACCTGGGAGAATAGGTTGTTGCTTTTGAGATGAAAATACATTCAGAAATATTCTCAATTTAAATGAATTTGCTTTCATACAAGTCAAATCCTTTTATGAGTATGGTCTCGCCTTCCAGACCCTTTCTATTGTCCCAGTGAAGAGTGAGCTTTCCTTTTAATGGCACTAATCTCCAACAATTACAGATGCTTTGTCTGTACCCTCTTTGTAACTTTAAACATGCTCACATTCCTTTCCTTATCAAACTGTACTTTAACATTTTTTCTATTCTTTTTCACTATATCTGAATAAGACAAGTTAACAGTAACCATGACAGCCAGAATATTATCTTGTCTTTAAATTTTCTTCACCAAAAAAATTAGTCCATTTCTTTTAAATTAACCTTCATCAAATTTTCAGGGCATTGGTAGAATGCAGACTAATTCTTAGTCAGAATATAACATGAATTTCCTCTGTCTCAGCTCCCAACCATTCTTTATTTCTATCTGAAGCCTCATGAATTGAGTTTCTGCGTGTCTGCATTTCTCTTAGCATTCTGATGTTCCTTAGCTCCACCAGAGTGTCCCATTAAGCTATGCCTGTAGCACTTCCGGGTTTCTCCAACTCTTGGCTTCTACGTTCTTCCTACAAACAAGTTTCAAAAGCTTATAAACCACATGATTAGGTTTATCACAGCAATAGCACCACTCACTCATCAATATCAATTTTCCATAATACTTGCTTTTCTTTGTTTCAACAAAATACCTAATAAAAGCAAATTAATGAAGGAAAAGTTTCATTTGGCTCACAGTTTTAAGATACAGTGCATCATGCCAGAAAAGAAGGCTTGAACGCAGGACCAGTATCCAGCCCATGAGATGGAGTTGCCCACATTCAGCTAATCTTCTTTGTAAATACCTTCACAAATATGCCCAGAGTTTTATCTCCTAGATGATCCTAAACCCCATTTAAGTTAATAATCAGTATTAACCTTCATACTCAGAGGATAAATATTTCATGTTTGCTTTTATAAGTGGATCCTAGATTTTACTTTATCTTTTACTAGATTTTATTTTTTTTAGAAGTGACTAGTGGCAAAAAAGGGTAGGTATAAGGAAATAATACAGATGTGTGAGTATTGTCAAAGTATATGAATCATATCATATATGAATAATGAATACAAATATCAAAGTTAACAAATAATAAGAGATTAAGTGGAATGATAGACATGAAAATCAAATGTCCAAATACACAACAAATATATTGAAAAGGTTCTGATTTTCAATTGTCATCAGGTAAATTCAAATGGAAACCCATAATTAGATGCTATTACATAATTTACATTACAGAATTTACAACTTTAAAAACTATCACATTCCTGGCAGAATTTACAGCTAAGACATTCAAACACTGATGGTAGAGAGATGTAAAAAAAAAAAAAAGGGAAATTTCTTTGGAAGAGTGTTTAATAACACCTACTAATCCTGGCTATATGCACATGCAATGATCCTGAAATCCCATTTCATGCCCCACAGAAATGTACATATGTTTACTATGAGGCATATAAAAAATTCACAACCCTACAATATATAATTGACAATAATTTGAAACCACGTAATGACCATCAGTTGCAGAATGGACTGAATAAATAATTGTGGTATATTTACACAATGGAATGGCTTATTTATAGAGTTCTTGTCCAGAGTTACAAAAAAGAGCAAGGAATCAGGTAAAAAGAAGAAAAAAGTTGAGGTTTGATGAAAAATAGAAAATGCAGTGACAAACTTAAAGAGTTGAACCAGGAAGAGGCAGAAAGCAAAAATAGTGATTATTGTTAAACAGATTAACTCCATTAGAGAATTAAAGCCTGCTTTTCATTTGGATTATAGAATAGGCCCTACTTTGAGTGCAAGATCCTCAGAAGAGGCTACCACCCATAACAACACAAATTCTTTTGGGAGAGAAAAACTAAACTGAGGAATTCCAAAGGAAAGGTCTGTTTCTCCTCTTTTCCTGCATCAGCATGGAGAAACTGAACTAGTTGTGAGTCGAGGGGGCCAGTCTCCAACCCAATGCTGTAACAGAACTTAGCAAAGTCTCGCGATTCAGGCTTTAGAGGAATCAAAGATCAAAAGAAAGAGGAGTTCATGGAAACCCATTCCAAAGTGTTACAGTTAGGCACAGGTGTCAATTTGACAGTTGAGGGTTTGAAATCCATGCACATTTGTAGAGAATTAATGGTTAAGCCCAGAGCAAACCTGCAAGAGATTGTCTAGCTGATGGGGAAGGCCCAGTCCATGGTGGGTAGACTAGGCCCTGAGCAGGTGAATAAAATACTGAGAGCTGGTTGAGGAATTTGGCATATTTCTGTTCACTTGACCAGACATGCTGGTCTGGCAAGTAAGGATTGTCCCTCTCTCAGCTGTTATGTGGTGATGGTGTGGTCAGTTCCCTCTGCCCTGGTGTTGCTGTGTGCTCTCCCATCAAGCTGGACTGAGAACTGTAACCAGGAATCATAAAAGAAAATAAACCCTTCTTCCCTTAAGTCGTTTGATGGTCATTGATCAGCAACCATGCAGGTGAACTGCAACACAAGGTTTCAGAGAATGAAAGAATCCAGACAGCATTGATCAGGAACCTGCAGTTTAGAGGTCCAAGAAGGGCATTTTGTGCTGTGTAGTTAAAGCCTGTTTTCAATTGAGAAGTAAAGATGTTAGAGATGCCAGAGCCAATGTGGGACATCTGTCAAGGAAGGCTAAATACCTTGTGAAGAGCCTGCCCAAGAGAGTGATGTGTTCTATGTGCAGCTACATTGGAGAGGTGGAACTGAGGCTCTTTGAAATTGAGATGATTTCAACAAGAAGCTCACCTGTTGGACTTGGAGTTTGTCCTGCTGGTTTTGGTTTTGTTATGAACCTGTTTTTCTGAATATGCTCCCATTCCTCCCTTTTGGAATGGGAGTGTTTATTCTGTGTCATTGTATATTGGAAGTATGTAACTTGTCTTTTAACTTAACAAGAGGCTTTGGACTTTGGACTTTTGTACTGTGTTGGAACTACTAACATAGTCCATATTGGGACTTTTAAAATTGGACTGAATATGGTTTGCATAAAGAGATGGCAATGAGCCTGAGGGGGCCAGGGGTGGAGTGTCACAGTTTGAAATGTGTGTTGTTCACCACAGGTTCCTGTGTTTTAATCTCTTGTTTGTTTGGGAATGTTATAGCACCTTTAAGACTGGAGACGTGGCGCCTGCGAATGAGGTACTCACAGAGGGGGGACCTTTTAAGGTGGATTATCCCAAACCGAGGCGCTTCCTGGGAGTCTGCTCCTGAGAAGCCAGTCCTGTTCTCTCATTCTCCTAAATGGATGTGACCTAGGCCTCCTCCAGCTTTGGCTGTCAGCCTTGCCTTTCTAGCCATAATGGATTATATCTCCCCTCTGGAACTGTAAGCTGGATAAAACTCTTTTCTCCCATTAAGTTGCTTGATTTTGGGTGCTGTCTCACAGCAACAGATAATAGTAATAATACACTGCGTACAAAAGATTTGTGCAATTTTATGTCTATATACTCTATTCAACCCAAATAATAAACCTACAACAATAAAAAACCAATTGAATGCAGGTCTACTATCCACGCACCCACTTATAGAGGCACTCGCGACTCTATTATAACATAATGCAACCGATGCCTGCATTTTCATTTGCATTAGCATTCTTATCAATGACAAATTGCTGGCACTCCCCCGTTTGGCGCTTCCCTTGGCGTCGTGTTTGCGTGGTCTTGCCTTTTTCCCCCCCAAGCTTTCTTTTCCATTTGTTCTATTCTTGCCGGCCCGCCTGCCTCCCTTCTTCCTCTCCGCCGGTCTTGTGCCTGCTTTCTTCCCTGGCCCCCTCCTTTGCTGCACTGGACAAGAATAAATGGTGTGAGATAGGATTCTCTATAAAAATAATAATCTATGATTATGAAGATTCTATAGCTAGCATATTGATTAAAAAGGGATTGAGGTATAGAGCAAATTCTCCAAAGGTCATATCCCCTGATGGGCAGAGTGCTTCATACAATGCTTTGGAAAAATAAATGTTAAATAAACGCTCTCGAAATGAAACCATGCTAGATATAGATATGATTTTTGCCATGATCCCAGCACTCAAGAGGTAGAGGTAGGAAGATCAAAAAGTGGAGGATAGTCTGGGCTATAGTTAGTTAAAAGGCATCCTGAACTTCACATCAGGATCTTGTTTGCAAAAAGGAAGGAAAACATAGTAACAGAGTATTACCAGTGCTACTAAATATAGAACCATATGATGTATCAAAACTAGGAAATCGGGGGCCTTTGCGTCAAGCTCCTTCTCTGCCTCCATCTTTGACCTGGGCTGTGTTTTCCCTGCTGCTGCTCTGGATCCGCAGCCTCTGGTGGGGACTCACTGCCGGAGCCACGCACGACACGTAGACTGTCCCGGCGCCGGCAACGATAGTCATTTCCCAGATAATTGCTTCCTGTTCAGTTCAGCCTGCCTCTTCAGAAGAATCAATTTGGAGATTTTCTAATTCCCTGATACTTCCTTTTTAAAAGTTTTTAAGTATATATATTATTTATGTGTGTATATTACATATACTATGTATACAGTTAATATCTGATTATTATACACATGCTAATTATGTATACATAATATATCAGTTTTTAGTGCATTATGTGCAGGGCTAACGGTAAATAATAATAGGAGATACTTATTGCACAAGAAGCCGTGCCTTAAAACATTTGCAATCAGCTGCTTTGCCTGGACCCCGCCTCAGACCCAAGCCCCTCTGCACCACCCCCAACAGCTCCCAGGTCCCAGGTGAAGAATTCTGAGATCAACATCAGACCCTCTGCCTCTCTGGCCCACCGGGGACGTACACACGTGATCCATGGAAGACACACTGCTACTCAGAATTCAATAGAGTCCAAAGGAAACTCAAGCAAAACTCTAAGGAACAAAGGGAACACCAGGCCATACATCTGGACTCCGCTACATCATTATATCACATGGGAGAGATTCTTCACATCCAGCCCAAAGTAAGTAAACTTTTTTTTTCTTTCCACCTACTGATCCTTTCTAGATCAATTGCTGTAGTCAACATCCTCATACAGCCATCCTAAAACATGCAACTCCAGGGAGTACACCACTCACCCTCACATATCACCAAGATACTAAATCGTAAAAGTGCACTACCATACTTATATTCACCCCCTGGTTACTTAACCTGATTTAACTGATGTACTAACAGCCTAATAGCCTCATCTAGGATAGAACAATAACAATACACAAACATACCCAATCCAAGGCAAGCACTAGTAACAACTGGCAGGTGTAACAATACCAACTACATCAGTTCAGTGAAAAACACACAGAAACTTAAGGTCCTAAAAAACAAAAAAACAATGTACAAGTCAAAGTGCAGATCACGAGAAACAAAACCCAAGAAGACCAAATCTCACCGAAAGATTAATCCCATAATGATGGATTCCAACCAGATCAATTCACAGAAAAGTAGCCATGAAAGCCAGACACACATAAAACTTTCAGAGTAGATGATTACCATGATTAATACAATGAAAGAGGAAATCCGAGAAGAGTTAAACAACCATATCAACCACTTTGAACAGGAACACAACAGGCACTTGGAGGAGTTGAGAAAAACAGTTCAAGAAACAAAAATAGGCAAAGAGCAGTTAAAACAGTCTCAGGCAGAGTTTAAAATTGAACTAAAAGACAAGTTATCTTCAACCCAAAACTCAACAGAGAGTTTTATCAGCAGAACAAATGAGGCAGAAAATAGAATTTCAGATCTTGAAGACAAAGTGGGAGAATAACCAGCTCAATGGAAGAGATGTTAAAGCCAAAAAGATACTTGAGAGAAACATTCAAGAGATATGGGACACCCTGAAGAAGCCTAACATGGCGCATTCATGGAATACCAGAACAAAAACCCAAAATACCACACCTGAGGAAATATTTCAATTCATCATAAATGAAAACTTCCCACAACTAAAGAATGAAGGCCTATCCAAATACAGAGGCATTTCGCACTCCAAACAATATGACCAAAATAGAAAATTGCCACGGCAATAATAGTCAAACTCCCCATTCAAGACAAAGAAAAGGTGCTGAGAGTTTCAAGAGAAAAAAGCAACTCACGTTAAAGGTAAACCTATTAGAAAACAAATGACTACTCAATGGAAACGAAAAACAAAGAGCTTGGAGAGACATACTTCAAGTATTAAATGAGCAAAAATGCCAAGCCAGAACTGATATACCTGGCAAAATTATCTGTCATGATCGAAGAGAAAGAAAATTTTCCAGCACAAAGACAACTTGAAGGGATACATGTCTACCAAACAGGCCTTCAAAAATGCTAGAAATGATACTCAAGCTTGAAAAAAAGAACAAGCTTATCCAGGAGGAAGAAGGGAAGTATAATACCACCAAAACATAAATACCAAACAACACACTTACAAAATCTACTAAATATAAAAAATGTCCAGAATTAAAAATAATTTCTCCTACATAACATTAAATGTCAACGGCATTAACTCACCGATTAAGAGACATAGATTACAAACTTGGACTAAAAACCACAATCCAACAATCTGCTGCCTTCAGGAAACTCATCTCACCACAAAAGATAGGCACGTCCTAAGAAGGAAAGGCTGGTCCAAAATCTTGCAAGCTAATGGAACCAGGAAACAGGCAGGGGTAGCAATTATGCTTTCAGACAAAGTGGACTTCAAACCATAGAAAATCATAAGAGACACAGATGGATACTACATTTTAGTCACAGGTACAATTCACCAGGAAGACTTCAAAATACTGAACATATATACACCCAATATGGGCCCCTCCACATTCATTAAGAAAACCCTACAGCGTCTAAAGCAAGAAATCAACCCTCAAACGATAATTCTCGGGGATTTCAACACCGGCCTCTCAACATGGGATAGATCAACAGGTCAAAAGCTTAACAGAGACACATTGGAGCTTAACCAAACCCTTACCGAAATGGACCTTACAGATCTCTATCAAACTTTTCATCCACGCACCAAAGACTACACATTTTTCTCAGTAGCACACGGAACTTTCTCCAAAATAGATCACATATTGGGCCACAAAATGAATCTACACAAATACAAAAAAGTCGAAATTCTAGCCTGTGCCCTATCAGACCACCATGGCCTAAAGCTGGACATCCACAACAACACAACAACAAGAGAAAATACACTAACTCCTGGAAACTTAACAATATGATGCTGAATGAGAACTGGATTCAGGAAGAAATTAAACAGGAAATTCAAGATTTCCTGAAAGTGAACGAAAATGAAAATACAACTTACCAAAATCTCTGGGACACAATGAAAGCTGTTCTAAGAGGTAAGTTCATAGCTCTTAATGCCTACATCAGAAAAATGGAAACATCAGAAATAAATAATTTAACGATGTAGCTTAAGGCTTTGGAGAAACTTGAGCAATCGATCCCAAAAGTAGTAGAAGAGAGGAGATTAGCAAAATAAGGGGAGAAATATCTGAAATCGAGACTAAGAAAACAATAGAAAAAAAATCAACCAGTCAAAAAGCTGGTTCTTTGAAAAAATCAATAAGATTGCTACACCCCTCGCTAAAATAACCAAAAGCAAGAAAGAGAAAACCCAAATTAACAAAATTAGAAAAGAACATGGAGTTATCATTACTAATACCCAAGAAATCCAGAGAATTATAACATCATATTTCAAAAACTTGTATTCTGTGAAGTTTGACAACACAAAAGAGATGGATGAATTTCTAAGTAAACACAACCTATACCTAAATTGAATCAGGAAGTTGTGAATTATTTAAATAGTCCTATAACATATAAGGAAATTGAAGAAGCAATCTCGAATCTTCCCACCAAAAAATGTACTGGGCCAGATGGATTCAGCACAGAGTTCTACCAGACATTTAAGGAGCAGATAACACCAATACTCCTTAAACTGTTCCATCAAATAGGAAACGAAGGACCACTACCAAATTCCTTCTATGAAGCTAATATCGTCTTAATCCCAAAACCTAATAAATATTCACTTAAAAAAGAAAACTATAGGCCGATCTCTCTGATGAACACAGATGTAAAGATTCTCAACAAAGTCTTAGCAAATCGGATTCAAAAACATATCAAAAAGATCATTCACGGGGACCAAGCAGGCTTTATCCCTGGCACACAAGGTTGGTTCAACATATGCAAATCAATAAATGTAATTCATCATGTAAACCAGTCCAAAGTCCAAGACCACATGATACTCTCGATAGATGCAGAAAAGCCTTTGACAAAATCCAGCAGCCTTTTATGATCAAACCGCTAGAGACTGTAGGAATGAAAGGAACCTTTATCAATATAATAAAAGCTGTATACAACAAGCCCACAGCAAGGATTATGCTCAATGGAGAACAATTGGAAGCATTCCCACTTCGATCAGGAACTAGACAAGACTGTCCACTCTCACTACTTCTATTCAGTATTGTATTTGAAGTCTTAGCTGAAGCCATAAGACAAGAAAGGGACATAAGAGGGATTCAAATCGGCAAGGAAGAAGTCAAACTATCCCTATTTGCAGATGACATGATCTTATACCTGAGTGATCCCAAAAACTCCACCAGGAAGCTCCTGGAACTAATTGAGAAGTTCAGCAGGGTGGCAGGATACAAAATAAATGTGCAAAAATCAGAGTCCTTCCTATATGCCTAGAATGAAAGAAGTGAAAAAGCCTTGAGAGAAACAATCCCATTTACTATAGCCCCTAAAAAAATGAAATACTTTGGTATAAACCTAACCAAGGAGGTAAAAGACCTTTACAATGAAAACTTTAAAACCCTAAAGAAAGAAATAGCAGAAGACACCAGAAGGTACAAAGACCTCCCATGTTCCTGGATTGGTAGAATCAATATTGTAAAAATGACCATCCTACCATAGGCAATATACAAATTCAATGCTATACCAATTAAAATCCCAAAGCAATTCTTTAAAGAAATTGACCAAACAATCTCAAAATACATATGGAGGCACAAAAGACCCAGGATAGCAAGACAATCCTGACTAACAAAAACACTGCTGGAGATATTACCATACCAAACCTTAGTCTATACTACAAATTCATAGTTATAAAAACTGCCTGGTACTGGCTCTGAAATAGACACACAGATCAATGGATAAGGGTTGATGACCCAGATATAAGCCCACAAAAATACATCCATGTGGTCTTTGACAAAGGGGCCCAAAGAATCCAATGGAAAAAGAACAGCATCTTCAACAAATGATGCTGGCAAAAATGGACATCCACATGCAGAAGATTAAAGCTGGACCCATACTTGTCACCATGTACAAGACTTAATTCCAAATGGATCAAGGACCTCGATTTAAGGCCAGAGACTTTAAAAACCATAGTTGAAAGGATAGGGAACTCCCTCGAACTGATTGGGCTAGGCCAACACTTCCTAAACAGCCAGCCAATGTCTCAGTCACTGCTACCAACTGTGAAATTAAAGAGCTTCTATTCAGAGAAAGAGATTGTAACACAAGCTCAAAGGCAATCCACAGAATGGGAGAAAATCTTCACGAACCACATATCTGAATGAGCTCTACTGTCCAGAGTGCACAAAGAATTTAGAAGACTAAACACCAAGGAAAACAATGGCCCAATTAAAAAATGGGCCCTGGAACTCCAAAGAAACTTTACCAGGGATGAAATTAAAATGTCTAACAAATATCTTAAAAAATGCTCCATTTCCTTAGCCATCAGGGAAATGCAAATCAAAACGTCCCTGAGATATCATCTCACCCCGGTCAGGATGGCAAAAATCCACAATACAAACAATGACAAATGCTGGAGAGGATGTGGAGAGAGGGGAACTCTCCTACATTGTTGGTGGGAATGCAGGCTCGTACAGCCACTCTGGCGAGCCGTCTGGAGATTCTTAAAGAAATTAAAGATTGAAATGCCATATGACCCTGCTATCCCACTTTTGGGAATAACCCCCCATGCAGCAGAGGTTCGCCTCGATACCACAAGCTCGACCATGTTCATAGCAGCACTGTTTACAATAGCAAAGTCATGGAATCAATCTAAATGTCCAACAGTTTACGAGTAGATAAGGAAACTGTGGTACATCTATACAGTGGAATACTACTCAGCCATGAAAAATGATGAATTACTGGAATTTGCTGGGAAATGGATGTCATTAGAAACAATTATATTAAGTGAAGTATCCCAAACCCAGAAAATTAAGTGCCGTATGTACTCCCTAATAGGTAGCTCCTAGTACCAAACTCACTGAGCCCACATTGAGACACTCAAAAGTAAACCTATGTAACACAGTAATTGCAAGGATTATGAACAAGAGAGATGGGGTAGGAGGGCCACACCAGACACAAGGAGAGAGGGGACCATGTTACAACAAAGAAAATAGGCCTCCATCAATTTCTGCAAGTAAGTAATGAGAAACCTGGTTGAGTTCACAGACGTTCTTTCCTGGTCTCACCAGAAGAAGAGGGCATATAGTCTAGCAGATAAAAAGTAATCATTTTGCAAATGGGTGATGGACCCCTCCTTCACTGAGGTTTCCTACTCTTATTACATCTACCCTTGAATGTGCTGTCATAACAAGACTCCAGTTTAACAGCTTTTTGTCTCTGACCAGGGGGTGACATACAGTGCCCAGCAGGATGGAGTGAAGGGCATTGCTGGAGCAGCAAAACTGCAAAAGAAAATCAACAAACCACAATCCAGAACTTCAGAGACTCTATATCAACCCCCTAGAACTAGGCCAGCTTAGTCTCTCCCCATCTTGAAGCTCAGGGACATTTGTGGAAGAGGGGGCGGTAAGAGTGTAAGAGCAAAAGGATGGGAGGAGCAATGATTTTCAAGATTCTCAATAGTTGGGGAGAAAGCAATCAAAATGGGACTTAGCATGCCCTGCGCAATATCCAGTGCACTGTTGCCCTCATAAAGTCTAGCATCTGTTAAGGGCACCGAGATCCCTGGAGGCAAGGGATTGACAGCCATAGTAGTGCTCCTATGCTTAAGGAGAACAAGAGAAAGGGCTTATGGAAATGCCACTGGGTCCTTATATGTCATCGGAGAGGAGGACCCAGTGGAGAGTCAGGCGTACACAATAAAGGACACTCTGGGAATTGGGGGGGAGGCACTGGGGATGGGGAGGAAGAGGAGGGGGAGGAGAGGGCTCCTGGGGAGGAGGGGGCAGGGAGGGAACTGGTAAAAATTTTTAAAATGTATAATTAAATTTTGAATAAAAAAAATAAAAATAAAAGAACACTATTGTGGCTCTTAATCCCTAGCTTCTAAGGATCCTAGTACCTTCACTCCATGCTAGACTTTGAGTAGATCATGCAATGATATGCACAGATTATGCAAACTCTTATTATGATTCCTTCGGCCCTATCTTGTGTGAAGTTTCTTGCATATCATTACTCTTTCCATCATTGTGCTCTTACAATCTTACTGCCCCCTCTTCCGCAAATTTCCCTGAGTTTCCGGATGGGGAGAGATTAGGCTGCCTAGTCCCAAGTGGTTAATATAGAGTCTTTGATGTTCTGAATTATAGTTTGCTGATTTTTTTTTTTTCAGTTTTGCTGCTCCTGCAATGCCCTTGGCTCCATGCTGATGGGTATTGGATGTCACTCCCTTGCCAGAGATAAAAAGCTGTTAAATTAGAGTCTTGTATAAGTATATTCAAAGGTAGATGGAATAAAAGTAGGAGAATGCAGTGGGGCGGGGAGTCAGTCTGCCATTTGCAAAATGGTTACTTTCTATTTGCCAGACCATATGCCCTCCCCTTCTGGTGAGATCATGCTCCATTAATTCCAAATGATCAGGAAGGAAAGTCTGTGAACATAACCAGATGTCTCATTACTAACATGCAGTCCTTGATGGTGGCCTATGTTCTCTGCTGTAACATGATCCCCTCTCTCCTTGTTTCTGGTGTGGGCCTCCTTCCCTATCCCTCCTATTTTTTTAATCTTTGCAATTTCTGTAGGTATTACAGAGATTTATCTGTGAGTGTCTCAGTGGGTTTAGTACTAGGATTCACCTATTAGGGAGTACATACGGTGCTTAATTTTCTGGGTCTGGAATACTTCACTCAATATGATTGTTTCTAATTCCATCCATTTCCCAGAAAATTTCTTTAATTCATCATTTTTTGATGGCTGAGTAGTATTCCATTCTATAAATGTACCACATTTTCCTTATCCAGTTGTCAACTGTTGGACATTTGGGTTGATTCCATTAATTTGCTATTGTAAATAGTGCTGCTATGAACATGGTTGTGCTTGTGCCATTGAGGTAAATTTTTGCTTTATGGGGGATTATTCACAGAAGTGGAATAGCAGGGTCATATAGCATTTCAATCTTTAACTTCTTTAAGAATTGCCAGACGGCTCGCCAGAGTGGTTGTATGAGCCTGTATTCCCACCAGTAATGTAGGAATGTTCTCCTCTCTCTACATCCTCTCTAGTATTTGGTGTTGTTTTATTGTGAATTTTTGCCATTCTGACCAACGTGACATGATAACTCAGGGAGGTTTTTATTTTCATTTCCCTGATGGCTAAGGATATGGCACATGTTTTAAGATATATGTTAGACATTTTAATTTAGTCCCTGGTAAAGTTTCTTTTAAGTTCCAAGGCGTATTTTTTTTTAATTTTTAAAAAATTTTTTTATTATTATTATTTATTCAACTGTGTGCATGTGAGTGTGTATGTGTGCGCGCGTGTGTGTCTGTGTGTGTGTGTGTGTCTGTGTGTCTGTGTATGTGTGTGTAGAACCACGGACGAATTCGTGAACCACCATGGACGCCGCCACCTCCTTCTGCCCCAGGATTCACAGGCTCCGCCCTACCAGGACCAGAAACGCAGGCCGCCCCCGCTTCCACCTGGCATCTATATGTGGGATCTGGGATCCGAACTCAGGACCTTCCGCCTGCAAGGCAGAGGCTTAACCCCTGAGCCACCTCTCCAGCCCCCAAGGCCTATTTTTTAATTGGGCCATTTGTTTCCTCTGTGACCCTGGATGTGGGGGTACATTGAATCTATCCGTAGACCACTGATTGGCTGTTCCTGCTCCCCAACCCCTACAGCTGCTTTCTCCTCTTCTCTCCTTTTCTCACAGTGGGTGATTATCAGGGTCAGGCCTAAGGATCACACTACTGTTCTACCTTTGAGCTATTTTTATTCTGGGAAAGAACAGAGCAGGACTTGGGCATTTTCATCCTTTTTGGATCTGCAGGAGGAGAGGCAGTTATATGAGGCTAGGGATGCTGGAATTGAGGTTAAGATTTGCAGTCAGGCTTCTGGAGGGCTGACCTGAGTGAATGGGTACTCAGGTCACAGAAACAGGTAAAGTCAGAAGAGTTTGGAAAAGGAATGGGTATAATACCTAGGTCCAATTATTCTTGTCTTACCCCCCTCTCAGCCTTCATGTTCTTGCTGATCTGAGCTCTCAGATCACATTTTGTACTCTGGAACACTGATGACTGAATCCCCACAGGTCCAAGGGGCATGTGACCATCAGGCTGGAGCTCCCAGGGCAATAGAGCCATCTGCCTGGGAGTTTCAGGTGCACCTCCCTTGTGGGGTACATTGGACCATCCTGTGGTCAGAACATGGATGACTGTGTAGGGTCTAGGATATGGGTGCTTTTCTAGGGAGTCCATCCAGTCATGTCACACTGGGTGCCTGGCTCAGTGCTTTCTCTTCTCTTTAAGGCTGAACTACTGTCTTTGTTTTACTCCTGGGAAAGGAACCTGAGTCATCCTTGAAGTGAAATGACAGACCAGGGTCCTGAAGGAATGAATTTGCCACAGGTCTCTCTGACTCTTATGTCAGTGATCAAATTCTGACTTCTTTTGTATTTGTAAAATGTTAATGATCAATATTGAGAACTAGTTGGTAGTAGAAAGATGAGATGACTGCCTTCTGATTATAAAAAGTAGAAAGAGTAATGATAGCAATACCACAATACTCAGCATGTACCGAACAGAATGTTGTTGAAAAGAGTAAACCTGTTTTTACTAGTAACAGATTTCAAGTCATATCTTCAGAGGACTTAACACTATCCTAATATTTTTGAATCTCTAAAATCTCCTGAGGCAGACTCTGCAAATCTGAGATACATTATTTTTGCCCATATTCCCAGAAGATGGGACTGGACCACTTTCCAGTCGCACACATTATCATTTAAAAGGAGACAGCTGTGATAGATGTATGTGAAACTGAATGAAATAGAAAACTATGTGGCAGCCCTACAGTCTGTAATGCTTCTGCCATGGTTAACACTATTGCTTTGAGTGTATTAAGACACCATCTATCTTATTATGAGGAAAAACTTGACTTTTCAAAGCATAAGTAATTTTTAATGACAGTGTTAACAAAATGTAAATTTTGTACAGATTATGTGAGGGTGGTAGTTGCCACCATAAGTGTGTCAATCATAGTGACATCCTCTATCTCCACACCTGTCTTCCCTTCCATTCTGTTTTGTCCATTGAGTTCTATTTTCATTTCTATTATACTTCATATACCCTTATCATGATACTAGGCCCTTGTCAAATTTGTAGACACAAAGACATATGCAGGATGCTTGAATGTGAGCATAGCTTAGGCACTGTTTTTGAGAAGTTATGCATGATGCGATGTTGCATTTGGGACATTATACAGAAGGCAGCCCATTTTGATTCTGGTACTCACTTTTTACACCACAGATTCCAATTGGATAAGTCCTATATATAGGACTCGATGTAGATATTATTTCCTACGTTGAGATCAAACAAAGGCTAATTAATTAAGTTCATTTGTTCTGAAGCTGCTGAAAACTTCCATGCTTGATCATGATAGGTAGCTCCATCCTTGCCTCTAGGAAGTGCAGGAACATGCCAGAAACCTATACTTTCCTTGCCATTAGCAGACATGTCAGCAGCAGGTAATAAAGTCTTTTGTTCAGATTTTCAAAACTTTATTTTTAAAAAATGCTTTTTATTACAATTTTAAAAGTTTGAACAAGCTCCTTTTTACTGTACCAAAAGAGTTGATATTCAGATACCATAAAGCAATCAGATTTTAAGAATATTAAAAGATGAAAGTCAATATCCATAGGCATGGGTCCAACTTCTGCGCAGTAAATGCTACACTCAGTCAAGGTGAAGCCTCAGTTGATTATCCAAACTTTCAGGTGAATTTCTCTCCTTAGGAAAACAGTAAAAATTCAAGGGAGTCCACAGCTATTTCAGACTAATGTCCCTTAGACTTTCATGAAGTCTTCAGCAGTATTCCAGCCTGTTAAATGTTAATGCAGACAAACTAACAGAAAAATAAGATTCTAAAGGCAAATACACAATAAAGCCACATAATGGGGATCCAGGAGATAATGAATCATTTGCAAGAATGTTGTGACTGGCATAGAATACCTCCACAGGATGTTAGTCTAAGACAAGTTAAGGCTCTGAATATAATACGATTAAAACTATTTCTGTTGGACATTCTCCAGAACTTATTGAGTTCTGCAGCCATATTATTCCTGCAGTCAATATATAACTTGGATACAAAATGCAAAGAGATCATACTGAAACCAACATAGAAATTTATTAGCAACTAATTAACTTACAAGGTGCTAGAAGGTGTCATGTGGACTGCTAGTGAAGTAAAGGCACCAATAGTTCTACTCAGCTGAGCACTTCATAAACTACAATACTAATAATCCAAACAAGACATGCTAACTGGTGCAATAGTGACAGGACTGTTATGGGTGAAACTTAATTATCACTGTTCAGATTTCAGCCATCCTTCAGGAAACAGAACTTAAATCTAGGGCAAATGTAGTTAAATCCCATGACAAGGGAGGTAATAATAGCTATACCCACAGACAAAAAGGATTCTCACTCAGCCTTAATCAGAAAAAAAATATCTATTAGCAGTGAATGAAGTGAATGCAGGCAACCATAACTTCAAAAGATGCTAAGAATAAATGATGTAGATATGAGGGTAAATCCTCAGCAAGTCTTTTATCGCTTCCTCTTATGGTCAATGTAACATGCCAGAATATAACTTGGGGCAATAAAACAACCAGAAACTGAAGAAACAGAATCATGAAATACCCTTTCCCAAACACAACATGGCCTTTGCAATCATGAGCTCATCACACTGAGGGTTACTGACGTTGAGCCCAAAAAAGAATGGCCATGACAACAGATTGGCTATAGATATGTGAGAATCCCATCAGGGATAGCATAAGGAAAAACTGTGTAGCACAGACAGAGGGGAGACTAACAGGGTGCTCTGCATGTTGAGTGACTCTGGATTCTGTCCCTGTCCTGCCTTTTCCTCCTCCAGGTTCTGCTGGCACCCATCTGTTGGGCCTGCCCAGGGATAACAGTCTGGGAGGGAGTGAGCAGGGCATGGCTTAGCACATGGGGCCAAAGATGGCACTGGGAGCTAGTGTCATAGGTGTAACTCTGATCACATTACACAGAGTCCTAATTGGCTTATAGGAGCCAACATAGATTTATGTTTAGTCTGACCTATACAGAGTATGTGCTATACTGACCATTAAGGTAATTGGCTGCCTATTTTGTGAGCTTGGATTCTTTGTGTATATAAGCTGATTTGTTATCCCCAATAAACTGAGATCTTGCTTTGACAAACTCCCCGTCCATGGCCGAGTCTCTGGAGGGCAGAGGCGGAGGTGCAGCGGTCAGGCTTTACTTATCTTCGTCATTACAGCCAGGAGTTGTGTAACTGAGTGAATGAATGAGTGAGTGACGGAGTGTCACTTTGACAGACTCCCTGCTGTGTCCGGAGGCCCCTGGATTTGGGTGGGGGTAAAGGGCCTGCAGCATATTCGCCTTTCTCCACCCCTATGGCCTGGAGTCATCACAGTGTGTGCCTGGGGGAATTGCCCTTGAATTAGCACCTTGGATCCAATCGAGTAATGTGTTTTCGTCCACTATCTGGACTCGAGTGAAAAATCTACCTGAGAAGTGGGAGGAACATTTTGGGGTGTCCCCTCCTCCAGGATTTTATTCCATTGTTTCTGCCCTTGAGGCAATGTTCCACTCCAATCCAGTCCAGCCTCCACGAGAGGCAAAGTCAGAGGAGGAGGAGGGGGAAAAGCCGCCGGAACCAAAAATAAGCTATTCTGGGTGCCCTTCCACACGGTGGGGCAGGGAATGTAGCAGAAATTCTGCCCTGCTCCCGGCCGGGGTCTTGAAGCAGCAGTTCAAGGAAACACTCCGTGGGAATGCAGGGCCGCAGGGCTGGGAAAGTAGTGAGGAGCAGCCAGAGCAGCTTCTAGCTCCCCACACAACTTCGGAGCCGCTGGGGCAGAGTAGAGACACAGGGAAGCAGGGCAAGGAAAACCTCTGCGGGACTGGGGCCGCTGGACTGCAGACAGGGGAAAGCAGCAGGAAGTGGGCCAGTGACTTAGAGGAATTCACACTGGGCCACTGTGATAGTTAAGCCTGGATGTCAACTTGACACACCCGGTATTAACTAAGCTGGGCTGAGACCATGTCTGGAGAGGATCAACTGAGACTACTTGAAGGATACCCACCCTAGATCCTATCAGGACCTCCAAAGCTCTCAAAGGATCCTCCCAGTACTGCATCATATAAAAAGGAGCCACCAAGGAGAACAGATGCCTTCTTGCAGCTGTGCTAGGAATCGTTCTTCCTTCCGGCCGCCCGGTTCCTTCGACCTTCCAAGACTCCAGGAGTTCTCCAGCCTTCAGCCAGCACCTACTTGACTACCGAACTGAGCAACTAGCTGTTGGCAGCCATCGTTGGAACTACCTCGGCTACTGGAAGCCATCGTTGGACTACCTCAGCTGCTGACAGCCTTCGCTGGACTACCTCGGCCATTTCTGTAAGCCAACCCAATAAATTTCCTATATATATATATATATATATATATATATATATATATTCATTCTGTGAATTCAGTGACTCTAGAGAACCCTAACTAATACAGAAATTGGTACCAGGAGTGGTTCTAGAGAAACAGAATTGTAAGAATGAATTTTGCTGGCAAGCTTTGTGATTTCTGGAGCTGGCTTTTTGACCCAGTGAAACCTCCAGCAACTAAAGACTCCCCTAGTGGCATGGAGGATACTGCAACTGTTTGGAGTGAACTGTTTCTAGAACTGGTAAAAGTAGGTGTGTTAGACAATCTTGATGCCCCTCTTGCGAGGATTGAGAAGCTCAGCGATTCCGTATATGAAACTTTACATAAAATGAGTGAGAATAAGGAAAATGATGATGCTGGCTGGTTGCTTCTAGCATCTCTCAATAAACTACAAATGGAAAAGGAATATCTCAGTGAGGAAAATATCGAACTCAGAAAGCGCATAAAAAACTTAGAAGTTTCTAAGTGTGCTCTAGAAGAGAATCTTCTCTCCAGTAGCAATAGGGCTCGAATTGGTGAAAATCAAACCCAAACTTTGATTATTAGGGTGGCTGAGTTACAACGTAAATTGAATTCCCAGCCTCGAAAGGTGTCGGCAGTTAAAGTAAAAGCGCTGATTGGCAAAGAGTGGGATCCTGAAAAGTGGGATGCTGATGTGTGGGAAGACCAAACTGATGATGAGGACGAGGACGTTGAACCCTCAACTTCTGGTGCATTTATTCCGCCCGAGGAAGTGGCCTCCCCACCCTTAGCAGAGAATGAATCCCCACCCCCACCCTCTACAGAATTGCTATCTCCATCTTTGCGTGAGGGAATTACTCATGATTTGTCTGAAAGGAGAGCAAAGACTTTGCCTCAAGAAAATGCTGATTTTATGGCACGCCCACCTGTGATTGCTTCCAGGCCTATAACTAGGCTTAAGGCTAAACAAGCTCCTAAAGGTGAAATAGAAACTATGGTCCATGAGGAGGTGCGCTATACTCCTAAAGAACTCCATGACTTTTCTAACATGTTTAAGCAGCAGTCTGGGGAATACCCCTGGGAATGGATTGTAAGGCTATGGGATACTGGTGGAAGGAGCATAAAACTGGATAAAAGTGAGTTCACAGAAATGGGCCCATTGAGTAGAGATTCTAGGTTTAACACTGCTACTCATAGAGTTAAAAATGGTGCCAAGAGTTTATTCGAGTGGGTAGCTGAAGTATTTATTAAAGTTTGGCCATCTGAAAAGGAACTAGAGATTCCAGACATTCCTTGGTTTAATGTTGATGATGGGATTAAGAGGCTCAGGGAAATTGGTATGCTTGACTGGATACGTTCTTTAAAATCCAATTCTCAATGGGAGAATCCAGATGACATGCCTTTTACCAGAAATGTACTTAATAAATTGGTGAGAGGGGCAGCACCAAATATGAAGGCTCCTATCATTGCTCTTCTCCTTGTTCCAGACCTAACAATGGGAGATGCTGCCGCCCAGTTGGAAGACTTAAATTCAATGGGCCTAGGTGGATCGAGGAGTAGTAGGGGCCAAGTGGCAGCATTGAATCGCCAATGGCAAAGTAAGCGTACTAACCATAATGTGCAGCCTAGACAGAACAGTACTTATGAGGGTCTCACTCGCTTAGACCTTTGGCATTGGCTAATTAACCATGGTGTCCCCAAAAGTAAAATAGATAAGAAGCCTACAAAGTTCTTATTTGACTTGTACAAGCAGAAAAATTCTAACAGAAATGAAGGAAAAGCTGCCTTTACTCGTAGTAGCAGAGAATCACGGCCTGTCAACCAATTTCCAGACTTGAGCCAGTTTACAGATCCAGAACCCCTTGAATGAAGGGGAGGCCGGGTCCCTTTAAGGAAGGACCTTGATACCATAGCAAAAAGCTTTAATATTAGTCTTTCTTCTGTCCTTCCACAAAGGGACCTGAGGCCTTTCACTAGAGTAACTGTGCATTGGGGGAAAGGAAATAATCAGACATTTCGGGGTTTACTAGATACTGGGTCTGAGTTGACATTGATTCCAGGAGACCCTAAAAGCATAGTGGCCCTCCAGTTAAAGTAGGGGCATATGGAGGTCAGGTGATTGATGGAGTTTTGGCTAATGTTCGACTCACAGTAGGTCCAGTAGGTCCCCGAACTCATCCAGTGGTTATTTCCCCAGTACCAGAATGTATAATTGGAATAGATATACTTAGAAGTTGGCAAAACCCTCACATTGGTTCCTTGAAATGTGGAGTAAGAGCCATTATGGTTGGGAAGGCCAAATGGAAGCCTTTAGAATTGCCTCTACCAAGGAAAATAGTGAATCAGAAACAGTATCGTATCCCTGGAGGAATTACGGAAATTAGTGCCACCATAAAGGACTTGAAGGATGCAGGGGTGGTGGTTCCGACCACCTCTCCTTTCAACTCTCCCATTTGGCCTGTACAGAAGACAGACGGATCATGGAGAATGACTGTTGATTATCGCAAACTTAACCAAGTTGTGACTCCAATTGCGGCTGCTGTACCAGATGTGGTTTCGTTGCTTGAGCAGATCAACACATCTCCTGGTACTTGGTATGCAGCCATTGATCTTGCAAATGCTTTTTTCTCCATACCTATTCATAAAGATCATCAGAAGCAATTTGCCTTCAGTTGGCAAGGCCAGCAGTATACATTTACAGTGTTACCTCAAGGGTATATTAATTCTCCAGCCCTATGCCATAACTTGGTTCGCAGAGATCTTGATCGCTTGTCTCTTCCGCAAGGTATCACACTAGTCCATTATATAGATGACATTATGCTGATTGGCTCCAGTGAGCAGGAAGTAGCAAGCATTTTGGATTTGTTGGTAAGGCATATGCGCAACAGAGGATGGGAAATAAACCCAACCAAAATCCAAGGACCTTCCACTTCAGTAAAATTTTTAGGAGTTCAGTGGTGTGGGGCATGTAGAGATATCCCCTCTAAGGTAAAGGATAAGTTGTTGCACCTGGCCCCTCCCACCACTAAGAAAGAAGCACAGCGTTTGGTGGGCCTGTTTGGATTTTGGAGGCAGCACATTCCTCACTTGGGTGTGTTACTTAGGCCCATATACCAAGTAACTCGGAAAGCTGCCAGCTTTGAGTGGGGCCCAGAACAAGAGAAGGCTCTTCAGCAGGTTCAAGCTGCTGTACAGGCTGCCTTGCCACTTGGACCATATGATCCAGCAGACCCAATGGTATTGGAAGTATCTGTTGCTGATAGAGATGCTGTTTGGAGTCTCTGGCAGGCTCCCATAGGTGAATCACAGAAGAGACCCCTGGGATTTTGGACCAAGGCCCTGCCATCATCTGCAGACAATTACTCTCCTTTTGAGAAACAACTCTTGGCTTGTTATTGGGCCTTAGTGGAAACTGAACGTCTGACAATGGGTCACCAAGTTACCATGCGACCTGAGTTACCCATCATGAGTTGGGTGTTATCTGACCCAGCAAGCCATAAAGTTGGACGGGCACAGCAGCAATCTATTATCAAATGGAAGTGGTACATACGAGACAGGGCCCGAGCGGGTCCTGAAGGCACAAGTAAGCTACATGAAGAAGTTGCCCAAATGCCTATGGTTCCCCAACCTGTTGCAATGCCTGTTCCCAAGCATGCACCTATGGCCTCCTGGAGTGTGCCTTATGATCAGCTAACTGAAGAAGAGAAGACTAGGGCCTGGTTCACAGATGGTTCTGCTCGCTATTCTGGTGCCACCCAGAAGTGGACAGCTGCAGCGCTGCAACCCCTTTCCGCAACAACCCTAAAGGACAGTGGAGAAGGGAAATCTTCACAGTGGGCAGAACTTCGGGCAGTGCACATGGTTGTTCACTTTGCCTGGAAGGAAAAATGGCCAGATGTGCGACTGTATACTGATTCATGGGCTGTAGCCAATGGTTTGGCAGGATGGTCGGGGACTTGGAAGGAACATAATTGGAAAATTGGCGAGAAAGACATCTGGGGAAGAAGCATGTGGATAGATCTCTCCCAATGGGCAAAGGACACAAAGATATTTGTGTCTCATGTAAATGCCCATCAAAAGAGGACATCGGCAGAAGAAACATTCAATAATCAGGTGGATAAGATGACCCGTTCTGTGGATAGTCAGCCTTTTTCCCCAGCCATTCCTGTCATTGCCCAATGGGCCCATGAACAAAGTGGACATGGTGGCAGAGATGGAGGTTATGCATGGGCTCAACAACATGGACTTCCACTCACCAAGGCTGACCTGGCTACAGCTGCTGCTGAGTGCCGAATCTGCCAGCAGCAGAGACCAACGCTGAGTCCTCGATATGGAGCTATTCCTCGGGGTGACCAACCAGCAACATGGTGGCAGGTTGACTACATTGGACCACTTCCAAGATGGAAAGGGCAGCGCTTTGTTCTTACTGGGATAGATACTTATTCTGGTTATGGATTTGCTTTTCCTGCACGTCATGCTTCCGCCAAGACTACCATCCAGGGACTTACAGAATGCCTTATCCACCGTCATGGAATTCCACACAGCATTGCTTCTGACCAGGGAACTCATTTCACAGCTAAAGAAGTACGGCAGTGGGCACATGACCATGGGATTCATTGGTCTTACCATGTTCCCCACCATCCTGAAGCAGCTGGCTTGATAGAACGGTGGAATGGCCTTTTAAAGGCACAATTACAGCGTCAATTAGGTGGTAATAGTCTGGAGGGATGGGGCAGAATTCTCCAGAAGGCGGTATATGCCTTAAACCAGCGTCCAATATATGGTACTGTGTCTCCTATAGCCAGGATTCACGGGTCCAGGAATCAAGGGGTGGAAACAGGAATAGCTCCTCTTACTATCACTCCTAGTGACCCATTAGGAAAATTTTTGCTTCCTGTTCCCGCAAGCCTGTATTCTACTGGCTTAGAAGTTTTGAGTCCAAAGCAGGGAATGCTTCTGCCAGGAAACACAGCAACTATTCCTTTGAACTGGAAGCTAAGGCTTCCTCCTGGTTATTTTGGACTTCTGATGCCCTTGAGCCAACAGACCAAGAAAGGAATAACAGTGTTAGGAGGGGTGATTGACCCAGACCACCAAGAAGAAATTGGACTGGTTCTCCACAATGGTGGTAAGGAAGAATATGTCTGGAGTATAGGAGACCCACTAGGGCGTCTCTTGGTATTGCCATGTCCTGTGATTAAGGTCAATGGGAATTTACAGCAACCCAACACAGGAAAGACAGTAAATGGTCCAGATCCTTCAGGAATGAAGGTATGGATAACCCCTCCAGGTAAAAAGCCAAGACCTGCAGAAGTACTTGCTGAAGGTGGAGGAAATACAGAATGGGTAGTAGAAGAAGGTAGTTATAAATACCACCTAAGGCCACGAAACCAGTTACAGAAACGAGGATTATAATTGCCATGAGTGCCTCTGGTCTAGACTGTCAAGAATAGACTTGTGCATGTGCACATACTCTAAGAAGATATTTATGTAATGTAATATGTTAATCTGTAGTTATGAGATGAAATGCTGTGATCTACATTACGATATTGTGTTATGGGACACCAAGACTAAGCATTTCTTAAAGGGCATTGTCATTGATCTTGGAAAAATAATGCGTGTGCGGTTGTACGTGGATAGCTATATTATGTTAGGCGGAACTATGAATCTTACTGTTCTATTTGGAGAATTTTTAATGGCCTAAGGAAATGTGATTTAGTGTCAAGTTGACAAGGGGTGGACTTGTGATAGTTAAGCCTGGATGTCAACTTGACACACCCGGTATTAACTAAGCTGGGCTGAGACCATGTCTGGAGAGGATCAACTGAGACTACTTGAAGGATACCCACCCTAGATCCTATCAGGACCTCCAAAGCTCTCAAAGGATCCTCCCAGTACTGCATCATATAAAAAGGAGCCACCAAGGAGAACAGATGCCTTCTTGCAGCTGTGCTAGGAATCGTTCTTCCTTCCGGCCGCCCGGTTCCTTCGACCTTCCAAGACTCCAGGAGTTCTCCAGCCTTCAGCCAGCACCTACTTGACTACCGAACTGAGCAACTAGCTGTTGGCAGCCATCGTTGGAACTACCTCGGCTACTGGAAGCCATCGTTGGACTACCTCAGCTGCTGACAGCCTTCGCTGGACTACCTCGGCCATTTCTGTAAGCCAACCCAATAAATTTCCTATATATATATATATATATATTCATTCTGTGAATTCAGTGACTCTAGAGAACCCTAACTAATACAGCCACAGTGCCCCAGCGCTGGGCACCCAAGGAGATTGGGAAAAGTCTGCAGGGGAGAAAACCCAGACACGCCAGGCAGAAAGCCCCGCGGAGCAGACAGAGGGGGCAGAGCTGCCAGAGATCCTAGAACTGACAGACCTTGAGAGCAAACAGCTCAGAGAGGGGGTGGGGCCGCGTGCACCTCCAGACCTGCAGGTTGGGGAGTGGCAAGAGATGGTGCTTGGCACGGACAGTTCCTTTCATCCAAACCTAGCTGTACTCGTGGGGGAGGGGCCACGGGCACAGTCCAGGGGCTGGAAAAAAATGCAAGTGAGCAACTGCGAAATGGGACTGGTCTGGGTAGTACGACTGGGGCCGGTTGCCTTATCCAGACTTAACTCCCTGCAAGCAGGAATGGGGTGAAAATGGGTTAGACGAGCGCCCTCCCCTGTATACCCTTACCAAAGTTTCTCCCGAGTCTGCCCATGGGTGCGGGAGTCCCTGTCAGACTAAAGCAAAGAATCCAAAGCTGGAGCCCACATATCCAGTACATGCCTACCCAGTTAACTTAGATCCAGGGGGCAATCGCCCTGCAGTATGGTATCCCTGGGAATCGAAGGATTTAAAGGAATTAAAGCAGGCAGTTCTGGAGGATGGCCCAAACTCTCCTTGGGTCGAGGCCCTCCTTCAAGACCTACCTCACCAGCCCTGCACTACTAAGGACTGGATGGATATGGCCAAAGCAGTACTCCCCAGTCCCACGTTCATTAAGTGGGCAGCTCTATTTAAAGAAGAATGCAGGGTCCAAGCTGAGCCTAATCGAAATGCACAGTCCCTGGTCCAAATAACTTATGGAATGCTATCTGGAACTGCAGATCAATTTTCTATTGGGATCCAACAGGCTTCTATAGGAGCACCATACCAGGATCAAATTCATCTGATAGGGCTGACGGCATGGAAAAAACTAGATGAGGGTCCCTCTGAGGCACCAATAGCAGGCATTGTACAGAAACCTGGGGAGACCCTCCCTGAATTCATTGACTGGGTTGAAAAAAGCCTTCACCATAAACTTCTCCCAGGCCCCCTGAGGGAGTAATTTGCTAAATTGCTAGTATGGGAAGGGATGAATGGGGACCACAAAATAGCATGTGCAGGTCTTAAGGAGAGATCCATGAGCTCCTGAATCATCACATCACAGGATGTGGGGACTCAAAAGCACCAGAGTGAGACACATAGCAGCCCTGGAGACACAGACTAAAGCACTAACCGATGCTATGACTTAAATATTGGCTTTATGGCCAGCGCCTAGCCCACAGGGCCAAGAGGGGAGAGGAACCAAAGGTGTTTGTTTTCATTGTGGCCATATGGGACATTTTAGGAGGGAGTGTCCTCACTTCGAAGAAAGGAAACCAAAGGAGATAGAGGGGGCAAAGCTCCCCACAACTCCATGCCCCAGATGTTGTAAGGGGCTTCACTGGAGGAGAGACTGTAGATCAAAATTTGATCTGGAGGGCAAGCCTTTAAACTAGCTCCGGGGCAACCTCCAGCCTTGTTAACCAAAGGAGGAGCACAGGGGCCCTTACAAAGAGAGACCCCTGAGGATCTTAAATTTGACTGGTCCAAAAAGGAAAGGCCACAAGCTCATTGAACTGTTCCCCTGGTAGATGGTCTCTGTCCTAAAATGAGCATCTTTATCAATGGCAAGCATTTCCACTGCCTTATAGACACTGGGGCAGATAAAAATGGTACTAAGGAAAGAGGAAATTCCCCCTTCGTGGACTTAACAACTGGTCCGAAAGTTTTGGGGGTTGGAGGAAATATACAGTCAGAAGAAACAGCATCTTGGGTAGTGTGGCAGGATGCTGATGGCTCCAAGAGAGAAGTGCGACCCCTTGTGGTCGCAGAGCTCATGGTCAATTTACTAGGGCAGGACATTCTGGGGCAGATGCAGGCCGTTCTGACTACTGATAATAGAGTCTTCTATGAAGACCTATTAGATCATGAGGAGGCCTCTAGATTTCCTGAGCCAATAGCAACAGTGCCCGAAAATAAGTTTTCTAACTTTCATAACTATCGGGGGGAATCCCTAAAAGTCCCCTGGGTTCACCCCCAATTCTAAGGGCCACTGCCCCTTGCAGCCCCCAGATCAAATGGAAACCGGGCAAACCGGTCTGGGTGGAGCAGTGGCCCCTGCCCCAAGAAAAGTTAAAGGCTCTAAGAGAAAAGTAGATCAACAGCTAGAACAAGGCCATATCTGCCCATCTATGAGCGCATGGAATACACCAGTGTTTGTCATTAAAAAGTCCTCTGGGAAATGGTGCATGTTACAAGATTTCAGGCTGATTAACAAACGGATGAAATTTGTGGGCAACCCCCTTAGAGGAATGCCCTGGGTGCCGGCCATCCCCTCAGACTTTACCCTTCTAGTCATTGATCATAAAGACTGTTTTTTTTTTTTTCTATTCCACTACACCCTGCAGACCGTGAAAAGTTTGCCTTCTCTGTTCCATCTATGAACTCTTCAGGCCCCAACCAAAGATATGAATGGCTGGTACTCCCACAAGGAATGGCCAATAGTCCAGTTTTTTGTCAAACTTATGTATATAAACTTATTGAACCATTGATAAAAGATAAAAATACTCTCATATATGTTTATATGGATGATATTATCATTGGACATAAAGACCCAACTAAATTACAATCTCTTACCCAAAAGGTAATTAAATATTTAAAAGGGGTAAACTTATGTGTTGCCCCTGATAAGGTCCAACAGGTGCCTCCTTTCAAGGTTCTGGGATCCCATTTGACACTTACGCGGGCATCACCTCTTAGACCATTTATAGATGTACCTGACAATATTACCATCACTGGTTTACAACAATTATTAGGAGAGATAAATTGGCTTAGGCTATGGGTGGGAATCTCCACTGAGGCCCTCACCCCTCTTTTTAACCTATTGTCTGGCAGACAGCTTGGAGATACAATTACTTTACAGAAAGGCCACCGTCAGGTAATTAAACAGTTCCAGGATGCCCTTAGAGATGCCCAATTGACTAGGTACAATCCTAAAAAACCTATTGCCTTATGGCTGATTTCAGAAAAAGGGCTCCTCATAGCAGCTCTATCACAGGTTGGAGAAATTCTACAATGGATCCATACATCCCTGGGAAATGCCCCTAGAGTTTATACTACTACAAATCAATTAGCAAATATAGAAAAAGGACATGAACAGACATGTAGACACTATGGTAAGGACCCAGACTCTATTGTCTTTCCCTATAGGCTGACTGATGTAGAATGGCTGACTAAATATCACCCCCAATTGGCTTTGGTATTGGAAGGATACTTAGGAGAAATAAATTGCCATTATGGCCCATCTAAATGGGTCACGCTCCTTCAACACTTACCGCTTGTTGAGCCCAAACTCTTTGTTAACAGGCTTATACCAAATGCCCCATACGTGTTCACAGATGGAGGAAAAACTGGATCTGCTTATGCTACTTTCATCCCAGAGAGTCTAGACATACAAACAAAAATACCAGCCTGCCCAGGGATCAGCCCAGTATAAAGAGCTATTGGCAGTTATAATGGCATTAAAGGAAAATAAAGAAGCTATTAATTTATTCTCTGACAGTCTATATGTTGTAAATTTACTTCCAGGCATAATAAATGCTCATATAAGGTTAGATAACAACCCTATATCACCCCTTATGATGGAATTAAAATCCACATTAGAAGGACGAGAAAAGCCTATATATTTACAACATTTAAGGAGTCACTCTAGTCTGCCTGGGTTCCTAGCCCAGGATAATGCCTTAGTTGACAAATTAGCTTCACAAGAGATATGGGCTCTTAACATTCAAGAAGCCTCTGACTTACATGGTTTAACTCATCTTAATTGGAGAGGCTTAGTCCATAGGTTCCCTCAAGTTCCTATAAAGGACTTAAAAAAAATCGTTCAAACCTGCAGATCCTGTCAACCTTTTTTCCAAGTCCCACCCTTACAGGGGCCAGGGGTTAATCCCCAAGGACTAAAACCTAATATGCTATGGCAAATGGATGTTACTCATTATGCACTGTTTGGTAGACTTAAATATATCTTTGTTTCGAATGATACATTCTCTCAAGCATGGTGGGCATCTGTACATACAGGAGAAAAGGCAAAACATGCACAGTCACACTTTTTACAATGTTTTGCTACCCTAGGGTTACCTAACCAAATTAAAACAGATAATGGACCTTGTTTTGCTAGTCAAACTTTACAAAACTTTTTTCAAACTTGGCATATTACTCATACTACAGGAATCCCCTATAATCCCCAAGAACAAGCCATTATTGAAAGGAACTACCAATATTTAAAGGCCCAATTACAAAAACAAAAAGGGGAGGTAAGCCCACATCAACAGCTAGGGCTGGTATTATTTACCATCAGCATCTTAAATTTTCAAAAAGGACAACTTGAATCGAGATTCCAAAAACATTGGGGAATCCTGTCCACCAAATCTTCTGTCAAGGTGCGTTGGAAGGACTCCCTAACTGAGCATTGGAGGGGACCTGATCCCTTGATTACTATGGGAAGAGGATTTGGATGTGTTTTTCCAATTGGAGAGTCTTCCCTGATATGGATCCCAGTAAGGAATCTCAAATTCTATTCACAGGAGAACCCTCATGAAGGAGACCCAAAAGAATCATCTCCAGACTAACAAACTAAACAACAACTAAACCAAGGGATAAAAGGCCCTTGAGGCAGCTCTCTTTGCTTTTTCTCTTTCAGAAACCATCCACAATGTGCTTAGGAAAGATGCTAACCATAATCTTCATGGGCTTGATGACAGCAGCGGTGCCTCTCAACCCCCACCAGCCCCAATAAGTCACATGGATGGTAATCAATTCTCAAATAGGCAACATTGTCAACCAAACTACCAGTGTTCAACCGCCAACGGTTTGGTTCCCTGATCTTTTCTTTGACCTATGTAATTTGGCCAGAGGCTCCTGGGATGTGGGGGACTGGATGAACAGTCACATGGGACGACCTGAATGTGAGGGAAAAAAAGGGTGCACCTTACCCCACACCTGGACATCCTCTAAACCAGGATGCGCACATGTATTGAGTAGACATGAGCTCTGGCACATGTCTGTGTCTGCCCAGGGAGCAACAGAACCCCAGGCCAATTGAGACAGTGTGGAGGCGCTCAAGATTTTTATTGTAAAAATTGGGAATATGAAAAGATGGGGACAGGGTACTGGATTAAACACCAAGGGCTGATTATGGTGAGCCATATCCATCAAAGGCGTCTGGCAATAAACCGATTATATGATAGGTGTATGGTCTGGCACTGTAATCCTATTAAGATGACCAGGGTAAACAGATTGGGGACTGGCAAACTGGAAAAATGTTTGGACTGAGATTATATCAATCAGGTTATGACCAGGGGTTATTGTTTACTATCAGACAAAAGGTTGCCCCTACACCTGTTAAGGCCATAGGCCCTGATCCATGCCCACCAACCAACATATGTAGACCTACCCTGACTGTATCGGGGCATTCCATGACACGGTCACCATCATTACGCCTCACATCCTGGTCATTAGCTCAAAAGAGTGATCCACACAAGTTGTGGGTATCTAAAGACAATGATATACTGACTATGATTAGATTTTCTTATAATATCCTTAATCTTACTAGACCAGACCTTACTTCAAGGTCATGCTGGCTATGCCTAGATGGGCAATCCCCTCCATTAGAAGGTACTGGGATGATGTCAAACTTCTCATTATACAAAGAGAGTGGTAAATGCATGTGGAGCCAACAACCTACTGGGATCACCTTACCAGTAAATACAGCCAACACCACCTGTATTACTATCTCAGGCGACTTCACATGGGCTAATTGCACTGATCAACATACCCTTAACTTTTCAGGAGGTAACTCTTGGACTATGCCTAACAAGGGATTCTACCGGCTGTGCAAGAAGACGGGGTTATCCCATTGTGTGTCCCTCCCAGTTCTCAACCGGACTAGAAATACCTGCGCTTTGATGTTTCTTTTTCCCTATGTTCTTTTCCACAGTCAAGAAGAAGTTGATGCTCGCCTTAGTCATCGATGGAAGAGAGAGCCACCTACTGTCCTGGCAGTGTCCACCCTAGTCGGCCTAGGGGTGGCAGGCACCTCCTTAGGTACAGCCTCCTTAATTACCTCTCTACAAGAGCTCCTGAGCCTATGTGCCAAATTTGACGAAAACTTAGACAAGATTGAGGCCTCTATATGGTTCCTCCAGACATCGCTGACATTGCTTGCTCAAGTGGCCTTACAAAATAGAAGGGGGCTAGACCTTTTGTTTATGCAACAAGGGGGATTATGCACGGCACTACAAGAGGAATGCTGTTTTTACATAGACACCTCTGGACAGGTTATACAAAACCTTGATGATATTCGCAGGGGAATTGAAGAGAGAAAGAAAAATAATAATAACAGTTGGTATGAGCAATGGTTCAGCCTCTCTCCTTGGCTGACAACCCTAATTTCCACCCTACTAGAACCTTGTATCATCGTGCTGCTCCTCTGTACCTTTGGGCCCTGCCTGCTAAATAGGCTTGTTGCTCTCATTAAGAAAAGAACAGATGAAATCCAACTTATGACCCTCAGATGCCACTATGACAGGGTTCCTGTGGACCTTCCCCCTACCTACCCCAGCCGGGGGTCCATGCCTTAATAGAGGTCATACCTAGCCCAGACAGTCCTGCCTGGTTCCGCGAGGCCGTGAGCTTATCCACTATCCACATATCCTGACATGCCTTCCAGAGGAGAGGTCCTTCCAGGGCTGGCAGTCAATGATGGGTAAGGCTCCACATGAGGGTGGTGACCAACCCAAGCCAGGCTGGACCCCCTCTGAGGCGGGGTCAACAAGGTCAGAACAAAGAAATCTGGCTCCCGCTGGCCGTCAATAAGGATAGATATGTAAGAAGTACGGACCAGGCAGGCCTATACTGTCTGTGTGAGCCACATACAACTTCCTGAAGCTACCTGCTGCCATGTCTGGTGCTGATGACAACTTGCCTGACTGAGAAGACCAACTGGGATAGGACAACAGCAAAAGCTCATGCTGTGACTTATGGGACTTTGAACATATGTACAGTTAATTGTAAAAATAAAAAGGGGGATATATTGGGCCTGCCCAGGGATAACGATCTGGGAGGGAGTGAGCAGGGCATGGCTTAGCACATGGGGCCAAAGATGACACTGGGAGCTGGTGTCCTAGGCATGACCCTGATCACATTACAGAGAGTCCTAATTGGCTTATAGGAGCCAACATAGATATATGTTTAGTCTGACCTATACAGAGTATGTGCTATACTGACCATTAAGGCTACCTATTTCGCGCACTTGGATTCTCTGTGTATATAAGCTGATTTGTTACTCCCAATAAACTGAGATCTTGCTTTGATGACCTCCCCGTCCATGGCCGAGTCTCTGGAGGGCAGAGGCGAAGGTGCAGGCAGTCAGGCTTTACTTATCTTCGTCGTTACAGCCAGGAGCTGTGTAACTGAGTGAATGAATGAGTGAGTGACGGAGTGTCACTTTGACAGACTCCCTGCTGTGTCCGGAGGCCCCTGGATTTGGGTGGGGGTAAAGGGCCTGCAGCATATTTGCCTTTCTCTGCCCCGACGGTCTGGAATCGTCATAGTGTGTGCCTGGGGGAATCACCCCAGCACCCATCCTTTTACCTTCCCTAAGACAGAATCAACCTTTGATCCTCTTTTCAGGTTTACATGTTGTAAAGGAATATGGGTATATTTAAAAGCATATGGTTAGGCCTTGTAATAATTACTCTTAAGAGTTGCTGTGAGAAAATACCAAAAATCAAGTGATGTAAGGGAAAACAGGAGATTTATTGAGTTTATGGTTCCAGTCTTTCCTGGCAGAGGGGGCAAGACTAGCTGGCAGAAGCTGAAAACAGGCTATGTTACACCCATCTGAGAGACTGAGAGCCACAAGACTGCTTGCTATAAAGTAGACATCTCTAGGAGATAGGGTGGTAGTAATCCACCTCAAGGCCCACCCCCTGTGGCTGCCTTTTTCCAGCAAGGCTCCAACTCTCAAAGGTGCCCTGACCTTCCCAAACATATGAGGCTGTGGGAAACATTTCAAACGATGACAGGCCTTAAGCAAGAATAATGGATGTATTATTACTATTATTATTAATTATTATTATTATTGCAAAGAGCTGTTCATAAAAGGAATATTATCTATACATAGTCAATGTTCACAGGAAATCTCTGAATTGTTTTGGAGTTTGGTTCTTTCATCTGGTGTAACAGTTACTCTTAACTGTTGATGTGAAATAGCATTCAAGGTCAAGCAACTTAAGGCTGAAAGGGAGATTTATTCAGCTTATGGTTCAAGAGGGGAGAAAGAGAATTTCATGGTAGAGGGGTCATGGCTGGTGGCTGAAGTTGGAGGCAGGCTAAATCACAACAAACATCCTGAAATTTTACTTCTTCCAAATTTTCTGTTCCTTTTACCTGGTCCTCTCCTCTATTGGAAGGGTAGTTCCAATTAGATCTAGCACTGCTCTTTGTATTGCAAATGTATTAGTCTAATATCTTTGAGTAGCCTACTATCTGATTTTAGTTAATTCCAAGTGTGTCAAGTTGACACACAAGATTAGCAGGAACCTTCAACTAGATTCCAGAGTGAGGAGCCCCTTTCCCTTGTTGTGTCCTCATGATTTTGTCATATTCCTACTCTGTGTTCCTTCCTTAGTCCATGACTTCCTGGCTCCTTCCTAGTCTCCTCTTCTCTCAGAACTGTTCCCTCACTGCAGCCTACATCTCCTAACCTGGTTTTTGGAATATCGCAGACTGTAGTTTTTGTGATGCTTATGTCCATCCTCACACCTTACCCCTGTGCTCAGCCTCACCTCACCTTTCAAACACTCCTTACATCCTTGACCTTACTTTGCAACCCATGTAGGTCAGGAATATTTGATCCTCTTCCTTCCTCATTCTCCAATGTAGGTGGAATTACAATTACAGGCCTGTACATCCTGCCTGGCTTACAGATAACATTTGTTTTCTGTGAAGGTGTGTGCATGTGTGTGTGCCTGTGTGTATCTATGTGTATCATAGGGGACTGTATGCCTTTGGAGGCCCAAATGTGACTTTGAGAATCATCTTGAATTACTTTTACTTCCTTTTTCTTCCCTCTGGTATTTCCCAGGCTCTGTGCTGTAGATTTAGAAGTGCAGGCTGCTGCCATTTCTGCGTGGTCTTTTTATGAGGAAACTAGGATCTCAAGTAAGGTCCTTCTGATCTCCAGGCAGAGGCTTAACCCTTGAGCCATCTCTACACCCAACATTCACTTTTTTAAAAAGAAATTTAATTATTTATGGAAGAGAGAGAGAGTGAAGGAGAAAGATCACAAATACTCATCTGCCATGGTTTATGGGTGGAGGCCAGAGAACAGTTTTTACAAGTCAGCTCTCTCCTAACATCTTGTGTGCTTCTGAGGATCAAATTCAAGTCACTAGGTTTACAAGTATGTGCCTTATAACACTGAGTTATCATTCCCGTCTCTTCATCACTTTAAAAACATAACACAATTTTTAAAAGCACACAGGAGCTGGTAAGACAATTTAGTGGGTAAAGCATCTGTCAAGGTCAGTTTGATCCCTAGATGCTTAAAAGGAGAGTACTGATTCCACAAACTCACCTTCTGACCTCCACAAGCTTTTGTGGATATCAGAAATAGAATCTGGGAATGAAGTCCAATGGGATCCAATATGCCACACTCAGAAAGTAGGAGAAAATCCAGTCCTTCACTGGTCATCCCAGGAAAGCTACTGCTTGATGTTCTTGAGCCCTATCCTTTTATTGTTTACATCTTTCATAAGGCTAAGATGATGGTCTGGATTAAATCTTAACAATTACATTTTGTTCAGCTAGATGGGGATTCTTTAGAAACTATTTTGCAGTGGATAGCCTTGTTATTATTGGAACAGGAAATTGTCTGTGTTTTATTCTGTAGACATCTCCCTAACAGGGTAAAGGAAATTTTTACTGTTGAAAAGCTACAATTTTCTTTTGCTGAGAAGTCATCCTGCAGAGCAGCAACATTCAGAGAAGTGGAAGAGTCAATCATAGATTGCTTGCAGCATATTTAGTCTTGTATGGATCAGGAATTTTCCTATCTCAATTCAATCTAGGATTAGTCAGGGAATTTCTGTACTGTGAAAGTCACTATATATTTGTGTTATAAACACACACACACACACACACACATACACACACACACTTAAAGGAAACACAATACAAAAAGTTTAAGAATTTTGCTTGCAATAATGCTGATGACATCTGTATGTGCTGTGTGGCTTTTTCAGGGCAGCTTCTTAGTTTCAGGGGTTAAAAAACAGTTTTGTCCAGATAAAGTCTAAGACGTATTCAAGGGCATATGCTTGCAAGCACTCTAAGTGCTTGGAGTGCAAAAGTGCTTGCACCACATAGGATCAGACTTCCATCATGATAGTCTAAATTGATGTAAAATGTTATTAAAACTACCAATATCAAGGCCTCACAGAAAAGGAAATTTACTGACAAGCAGGTTGTAAAGCCTGGAGAGTCATAAAAGAGTCAGAAAAGATAGAAGACACCCTGGTACATTTCATGGTTACCACTTAAAGCAACGAGCTTGTAAAAACAATGACTGTCCTTAAAGATGTCACTGATAATGATTAAATTAGCTTCTGTGATGCTACCTGCCTCCCTCCACATATCTGCTATGACCCGATTTGCTGTGTGACAATTATGCCAGTCTGTCTCCTGTAATATAACTTCTGTCTTTATTTTTTTTCATTTTTTTATATAACACATTTATGATTTTAACTTTTATTTACTTATATTTTATGTATATGAATCAGAGGGCCCTGTGTATCCTTGTGGAAGACTGAGTGAATTCAGGAATCATCAGGTTGATATAATCCCCATTTTGTTTTGCTCTGGTGTTTCCCAGGCTCTACACACCAAAGTCAGAAGATCGAGTCACCACCATTTTCCCCCTTTTATATTTTCCATGAGAGTTGGGCTCTGAACTCAGGATCTTCTGCTTGGGAGGCAGAGTCTTAACATCTTAGTCACCTCTCCAGCCACTTCTGTGTTTAAAAATCACCCCTGCCTTTTTCCATCACCTCTATATCTCACTTTCTGTGGCTTCATATCACTAAACCCAGATACTGGTATAAGGACTTAATCAGCTCCATTTGCTAAATCTCATTCAATGTCAGAGTGGTGAATTCACGAGCTGCCCAACATCCATTACATCATCTCCATCACAAATAGGAAGGAGAAAACCAACTTCTGCTTTTCACCAACTTTTGCCCCTCACTCTCTTAAAATAAAAAAGAAGAATTTAAGACATCTTACTTTTGCTTATCTACATTGCTACAAGAATGGGGCTGATTTTCCCATGTACATATACATACCATAATGACTCCAGGTCATCAGGGCAGAGAAAGGTGAACATGCTACAGGTCCCTCTGCCCCCTCACACAAATCCAGGGACTCCGGGTACAGCAGAAGTTTGTCAAGTCAAGACTCACTTTATTGGGGGCATTCAAACAGTTTATATAGACAGCAGATTGCAGGGCATGAAACGGGCAGCCAGTTACCTTAATGGTCAGCATAGCACACGTGCTGCATAGGTCAGACTAAACATATATCTATAAGGGAGACATTTCCACTCCTAAAAGTCAATTAGGGTACTCTGTAATGTGATCAGGGTTATGCCCCGGACACTAACTCCCAGAGCCATCTTTGGTCCCATGTGCTAAGCCACACCGTGCTCACTCCCTCCCAGACCGTTATTCCTGGGCAGGCCCAACATCTCCCTCTTTTTGTTTTTATAGAGACTGTATTTCACAATTAACTATATGTATGTCCAATGTCTCATAAGTCCCAGTGTGAGCTTTTGCTGTTGTCTTTCCTGGTTGGTCTCGAGTCAGGCAGGTTGGCATCAGCACCAGACATGGCAGCAGGTGGCCTGGGAAGTTGCATGCGGCTCACACAGACAGTACAGGCCTGCTTGGTCCGTTCTTAGACCAAGGCCTCATAAGTCTCCAAGCTTGAATTGTGTCTCTGGGGAGCCATGGCATGGATGTTCAAGGGCCATAAACGTCTGTAGCGTGGTCTCATTAATAGAGCACTGCTGAGAGATGTACTGAGAAAATATTTAAGTGATATAGTTATTAAAAGAACAATTTTCTAGATGTTAGGTCAAACCCAGATTGACTTTTTGAAAATTTAAAACATTGATAGTAAATAATGCCAACCCCAGATGTTGGTGTGGGCTTAGTCCCTCTTTTTGTTTTAGTAATTGGACCTTTAATTTTGTTGGGTATGGGGTCATCTAGCAGAGGGGGATGTCTTTTTTGGAATTTTAAAGACCTTCAAAGAGTTGAGAGACCCATCCCAGCATGGCTGTTCTAAACCTGTCTACTTTGCCCCTTAATCTATTTAAGGACCCAGACTGCTCAATGGATGAGGGGTGACAATCATTCTTTGACTACTTCCTGCTGAGTGATAGGATGAAAATTAAAGCAGTAGTCTAATGTCCTCATCTAATAAGTGCTGGTATAGTCTAGAGGTCTTTGACAGATGGCTTTATTACTTGAAGGTCCCTTTAAAAGAGACAAAAAAAAAAGGTTAAACTTTTAAGATCTACACAATGATTAAACCATTATAACTGGGAAGGAATGGATAAACCAAATAAACTCAGTGATCTTACAGTGGGTACAGGCAAGAGTTAGTAAAGAAAACCTGTTACCTCACCTGGAATAGTAATTGCCATAGTCTGGTGAAAAACTAAGACCTAATCTACTTACTGAAGACCTTTCTTTCTCTGGCATCTGTGAATCTCAATGATCACATTTTAAAACCTGTTTAAAACAATGTGAACTTATTTTGTTTTATTAAACGAAGGAATGTCTAAAAGCAACAGCATTAAGCATATAAGGAATTTCAGTAGTTATTTTGTGAGTGACTGATAAACCTGCCATTTTTTTTTATTTATTCAACTGTGTGCGTGTGTGTGTGTGTGTGTGTGTGTGTGTGTGTGTGTCTGTGTATGTGTAGAACCACGAACGAATTCGCGAACCACCATGGACGCCTCCACCTCCTTTTGCCCAGGGATTCACAGGCTCCGCCCTACCAGGACCGGAAACGCAGGCCACACCCGCTTCCACCTGGCGTCTATACGTGGGATCTGGGATCCAAACTCAGGACCTTCTGCCTGCAAGGCAGGAGGCTTAACCCCTGAGCCACCTCTCCAGCCCCCTGCCATTTTCTTGATTATTGACATTTTAGTAAAATCAAAGATTGACAAAAGCCTAGGAAGGAAGTTGAGCACTAGATTTTTGTGCTCCCTAGACTAGAAACAAAGAGGCTTCCCATTTCCATGTTAAACCCAAGGTTCTCATGAGATGTTCAGCCTGGCATTTTGGGCCTTCTTTCGCTGGATATCAGTAGCAAACTCCTTTTTTCCATTGGAGGAAAGCTAAGAGCTTCAGGCCATTTTATTAGTCCCCACCAGAGAGCTCGACCCCTTGGCCCTGGGGTTCAGGGGGCAATCTTCCTCCAGTGGAGATTCCCATAGCTGAGACATAGGCCACATGAAAGCTTCCTGTGTTTGCAACCGTCTCAAAGCACCCAGTCTGGTCATATTTAAAGCATCTTTTCCCTATTTCCCTTGTCAGAAGGGATCCTGGGTTGATCTGCTTGTGCATGCCTGTTAATTTTCTACCTATCTCCTTAGGCAAATGAAAGGTTTTGATTTCCTTGTTTTGTGGTTCTTTCTCTTTTCTTTCCTTTCTCCAAATTGAGTCCTAGATCAGTTGCCCTATTTTTATCACAGGCAAAGTACAAGGTCCCCCCAGTGGATGAGTGGCAAAGGCTGTTTTAAATCAAGCTTAGATAAACAGAGAAACAGTTCCTATCCCCCCCTGAGCAGGGAACTAAGGAATTGTAGTCTTTCTCAGCCCTCCCCCCAGTAATGGTGATTGATGGTACTTTCCTCTTCCTGGTACGTGCTGGGGGGGAGAAAGAGGGCTTGCCAGTTTTTGTACAATGCCTGCTATTGGAACTCCCGAAAGACCTTTATCTAGTTTTTTCCATGCTGTCCATTTAATGAAGGTGGGATTAGAAAGCACCGTTCTGGTCACATCCAGCCAGTCTTTTGTTGTGCAGGGTTGATAAGCTTTTTTTTTTTTTTTTCGGTGCTGGGGACCAAATCCAGGGCCTCGCGCTTGCTAGGCAAGTGCTCTACCACTGAGCTAAATCCCCAACCCCGGTTGATAAGCTTTTGTTGTGTAGGGTTGATGAGCTAAATCTTGAAGAAGCATCTCGACCCAAGGAGAATTTGGGCCATCCTCTAGAACTGTCCCCTTTAATTTCTTTAAATTTTTTGCTTCCCAGGGATCCCATATTGTAGGGAGATTGCCCTCTGGATCTAGGTTCTCAGTATACTTGCACTCCAGCTCCAGATTCCCTGCTTTAGCCTGACAGGGACCAGTGCACCTGAGCTCCATTTTGGGAGAAATTTTGGTGAGGGCAAATGGGGGAGAGCTCTTGTCTAGCCTACCTCCATCCCATTCCCTCTTGAGGGGAGCTAAGTCTGGGTACTGGCAAGCAGTCCCAGTTCCACTACCCAGAACATCCCCACTCTCCAGACTGGTCCCCCTTCGCAGTTGCTCACTTACATTTTTTTCCTGTCCCTGGACTGTGTGCACCCCCTCCCCCATGAGTAGAGCTAAATCTGGGTAAAAGGAAGCACCCGTGCCAGGCAAGATCTCTAGCCACTCCCCAACCTGCAGCTCTCGGGGTGCCTGCACCCCACCCCCTTTCTGGGTGGCAGCTTGCTTGCATTGTCTGGCAGTTCTAGCAATGCTGGCGTCTCTGCCCCCTTGCTCAGCTCCACACAGGTTTTACTTTCCACCGGCCTGTCTGGGTTTTCTCCCCAGCGGGTTTTTCCCAATTTTCTTGAGCATGCCACACTGGTACACCGTGGCCCAGTGTGAATTCCTGTAAGTGACTGGCCCATTCCCCACTGCTTTTCCCATACCCACAGCTCTCCAAAGTTGCACCTGGAGCTAGAAGCTATGGCTCTGGTGGCTCCTCACTACTTTCCCGGCCCTGCTGTCCTGTGGCTTGGTGCCCAAGATAGTTTGCCTTTGGCTCTGGCGGCTGGGTTGCACACGGAGTTAGTGGCCAGGGAGTTGCCCTGGGAGCTAGAAGTGGCTCTGGTGGCTCCTCCCCCTCCTCCTTCCCCTCTGCCTGTCCCACCTGCATCTTCAGCTCTGGTGGAGGCTGGATTGGATTGGGAAGGAACGCTGCCTCAAGGGCAAAAATAATGGGGTAAAATTCTGAAGGAGGGGACACCCCAAAATGCTCCTCCCACTTCCTGGCTATATTTCCCACCCAATTCCAGGTGGTCAACAAGAATGCATTACATGATTGGATACAAGGTGCTAATTTAAGGGCTGATTGCCAGGTCTCTGTGATGGCCGAGTCTGTAACCTCTAAACCATGGCTTCTTAATGTCTCAGTGCTGTTGGCACCGGGTGAACCTTGAAAGTTGAATTAACCATATATATTTTTTTTATTTCAGCTCATACAAACTTATTAGGTACACCAGTTCCCTCCCTCCCTCCTCCTCCCCCAGTACCCCCTGCTCCCCCTCCCCACCCCCCGCCCTCCCCATCCCCCAGTGCCTCCCGCCCCAACTCCCAGAGAGTCCTTTCTTGTGCATGTCTGATTTTCCTCTGGGCCCTCCTCTCCGATGACGTACAAGGACCCAGTGGCCTTTCCCGAACCCTTTCCCGTGTTCCCCTTAGGTATAGGAACACTGCTGTGGCTGCCAATCCTTTGCCTCCAAGGATCTTGGTGCCTTTAGCAGATGCTAGACTTTGTGAGGTCAACAGTGTGTTGGACAATGCGCAGCGCATGCAAAGTCCAATTATGATTGCTTCAGCCCTAACTAGTATAGAGTATCTTACATATCATTACTCCTCCCATCCTTATGCTCTTACACTCTTACCGCCCCCTCTTCCGCAAATTTCCCTGAGCTTCAAGATGGGGAGAGTTTAGGCTGGCCTAGTTCTAGGTGGTTGATATAGAGTCTCTGAAGTTCTGGATTGTGGTTTGTTGATTTTCTTTTGCAGTTTTGCTGCTCCTGCAATGCCCTTCACTCCATCCTGGTGGGTATTGTATGTTACCCCCTGGCCAGAGACAAAAAGCTCTTAAAGTCTTGTGATAAAAGCACATTCAAAGGTAGATGTAATAAAAGTGGGAAACCACGGTGAGGGAGGGGTCTATCACCCATTTGCAAAATTGTTACTTTTTATCTGCCAGACTATATGCCCTCCTCTTCTGGTGAGATCACTCCCCCTCAGTAATAAATGATCAGGAACAAAAGTCTGTGAACTTAATCAGATGTCTCATTACTTATTTGGGTCCTTGGTGGAGGCCTATTTTCCCTGCTGTAACATGGTCCCTTCTCTCCTTCTTTCTGGTGTGGCCCTCCTACCCCATCCCTCCTGTTCATAATTCTTGGAATTACTGTCTCTAGGTGGGCTGGGTGGGTTTGGTATTAGGAGCCACCTATTAGGGAGTACATACGGCGCTTAATTTTCTGGGTCTGGGATACTTCACTTAATATAATTGTTTCTAATGACATCCATTTCCCGGCAAATTCCAGTAATTCATCATTTTTGATGGCTGAGTAGTACTCCATTGTATAGATGTACCACTTTTTTCCTTATCCACTCGTCAACTGTTGGACATTTGGGCTGATTCCATGACTTTGCTATTGTAAACAGTGCTGCTATGAACATGGTCGTGCTTGTGCTATCGAGGTGAACCTCTGCTGCATGGGGGGTTATTCCCAAAAGTGGAATAGCAGGGTCATATGGCATTTCAATCTTTAATTTCTTTAAGAATCTCCAGACGGCTCGCCAGAGTGGCTGTATGAGCCTGCATTCCCACCAGCAATGTAGGAGAGTTCCCCTCTCTCCACATCCTCTCCAGCATTTGTCGTTGTTAGTATTGTGGATTTTTGCCATCCTGACTGGAGTGAGATGATATCTCAGGGAAGTTTTGATTTGCATTTCCCTGATGGCTAAAGAAGTGGAGCATTTTTGAAGATATTTGTTAGACATTTTAATTTCATCCCTGGTAAAGTTTCTTTTAAGTTCCAGGGCCCATTTTTTAATTGGGCCATTGGTTTCCTTGGTGTTTAGTTTTCTAAGTTCTTTGTGCACTCTGGACAATAGAGCTCTATCAGATATGTGGTTAGTGAAGATTTTCTCCCATTCTGTGGGTTGCCTTTGAGCTCGCGTTACAATCTCTTTATCTGAACAGAAGCTCTTTAATTTCACAAGATCCCAACTGTTGAGAGTTGGTAGCAGTTACTGTGCCATTGGATGTCTGTTTAGGAACTGTTGGCCTAGCCCAATCAGCTCGAGGGAGTTCCCTATCCTTTCAACTATGGTTTTTATAGTCTCTGGCCTGATATCAAGGTCCTTGATCCATTTGGAATTAAGTCTTGTACATGGTGACAAGTACGGGTCCAGCTTTAATCTTCTACATGTGGAGATCCAGTTTTGCCAGCACCATTTGTTGAAGATGCTGTTCTTTTTCCATTGGATTCTTTGGGCCCCTTTGTCAAAGACCAAATGGCTGTAACTTTGTGGGCTTATATCTGGGTCTTCAATCCTTATCCATTGATCTGTGTGTCTATTTTGGAGCCAGTACCAGGCTGTCTTTACAACTATGGATTTGTAGTATAGACTAAGGTTTTGTATGGTTATAACTCCAGCTGTGTTTTTGTTACTCAGGATTGTTTTTGCTATCCTGGGTCTTTTGTGCCTCCATATGAACTTTGAGATTGTTTGGTCAACTTCTTTGAAGAATTGCTTTGGGATTTTGATTGGTATAGCATTGAATCTGTATATTGCCTTTGGTAGGATGGTAGGATGGTACGATGTTGATTCTGCCAATCCAGGAACAAGGGAGGTCTTTCCATCTTCTGGTGTCTTCTGCTATTTCTTTCTTTAGGGTTTTAAAGTTTTCATTGTAAAGGTCTTTTACCTCCTTAGTTAGGTTTATACCAAGGTATTTCCTTTTTTTAGGGGCTATAATAAATGGATTCTCTCAAGGCTTTTTCACTTCTTTCATTCTGGGCATATAGGAAGGCCTCTGATTTTTGCACATTTATTTTGTATCCTGCCACCCTGCTGAACTTCTCAATTAGTTCCAGGAGCTTCCTGGTGGAGTTTTTGGGATCACTCAGGTATAAGATCATGTCATCTGCAAATAGGGATAGCTTGACTTCTTCCTTGCCGATTTGAATCCCTCTTATGTCCCTTTCTTGTCTTATGGCTTCAGCTAAGACTTCAAGTACAATATTGAATAGAAGTGGTGAGAGTAGACAGCCTTGTCTAGTTCCTGATCGAAGTGGGAATGCTTCCAATTGTTCCCCATTGAGCATAATCCTTGCTGTGGGCTTGTTGTATATAGCTTTTATTATATTGATAAAGGTTCCTTCCATTCCTACAATCTCTAGCGTTTTGATCATAAAAGGCTGTTGGATCTTGTCAAAAGCTTTTTCTGCATCTATCGAGAGTATCATGTGGTCTTGGACTTTGGACTGGTTTACATGATGAATTAAATTTATTGATTTGCGTATGTTGAACCAACCTTGTGTGCCGGGGATGAAGCCTACTTGGTCCCCATGAATGATCTTTTTAATATGTTTTTGAATCCGATTTGCTAAGACTTTGTTGAGAATCTTTGTGTCTGTGTTCATCAGGGAGATCGGCCTATAGTTTTCTTTTTTAAGTGAATCTTTATTAGGTTTTGGGATTAAAACGATATTAGCTTTATAGAAGGAATTTGGTAGTGTTCCTTCCTTTGCTATTTTATGGAACAGTTTAAGGAGTATTGGTGTTATTAACTCCTTAAATGTCTGGTAGAACTCTGTGCTGAATCCATCTGGTCCAGGACATTTTTTGGTGGGAAGATTCGAGATTACTTCCTCAATTTCCTTATATGTTATAGGACTATTTAAATAATTCACAACTTCCTGACTCAATTTAGGTAAGTTGTGTTTACTTAGAAATTCATCCATCTCTTTTGTGTTGTCAAACTTCACAGAGTATAAGTTTTTGAAATATGATGTTATAATTCTCTGGATTTCTTGGGTATCAGTAGTGATAACTCCATGTTCATTTCTGATTTTGTTAATTTGGGTTTTCTCTCTCTTGCTTTTGGTTATTTTAGCTAGAGGTGTATCAATCTTATTGATTTTTTCAAAGAACCAGCTTTTTGACTGGTTGATTTTTTTCTATCGTTTTCTTAATCTCGATTTCAGATATTTCTCCCCTTATTTTGCTAATCTCCTCTCTTCTACTACTTTTGGGATCAGATTGCTCTAGTTTCTCTAAAGCTTTAAGCTGCATTGTTAAGTTGTTTATTTCTGATGTTTCCATTTTTTTTACGTGGGCATTAAGAGCTATGAACTTACCTCTTAGAACAGCTTTCATTGTGTCCCAGAGATTTTGGTAAGTTGTATTTTCGTTATCATTCACTTTCAGGAAATCTTGAATTTCCTTTTTAATTTCTTCCTGAATCCAGTTCTCATTCAGCATCATAGTGTTAAGTTTCCAGGAGTTAGTGTATTTTCTCTTGTTTGATGTGTTGTGGATGTCCAGCTGTAGGCCGTGATGGGCTGATAGGGCACAGGTTAGAATTTCAACTTTCTTGTATATGTGTAGATTCATTTTGTGGCCCAATATGTGATCTATTTTGGAGAAAGTTCCGTGTGCTGCTAAAAAAAATGTGTTTCTTTGGTGCGTGGCTGAAAAGTTCGATAGAGATCTGTAAGGTCCATTTCTTTCAGGGTTTGATTAAGTTCCAAAGTGTCTCTGTTAAGCTTTTGACCTGTTGATCTATCCCATGTTGACAGGGCGGTGTTGAAGTCCCCAAGAATTATCGTTTGGGGGTTGATTTCTTGCTTTAGACGCTGTAGGGTTTTCTTAATGAATGTGGAGGGGCCCGTATTGGGTGCATATATGTTCAGTATTGTGAAGTCTTCCTGGTGAATTGTACCTGTAACTAAAATGTAGTATCCATCCGTGTCTCTTATAATTTTCTTTGGTTTGAAATCCACTTTGTCTGATAGCATAATGGCTACCCCTGCCTGTTTTCTGCTTCCATTTGCTTGTAGAATTGTTGACCAGCCTTTTATTTTTAGAGCGTGCCTATCTTTTGTGGTGAGATGGGTTTTCTGCAGGCAGCAGATTGATGGATTGTGATTTTTAATCCATGTTTCTAATCTGTGTCTCTTGATCGGTGAATTAATTCCATTAACATTTAGTGTTATAATGGAGAAACTATTGTTAATTCCAGACATTTATTATGTTTAGTAGCTTTTATAAGTATATTGCTTCTTTTTTAATGATGTTATACTTGCCTTCTGTTCTCCTGGATATGCCTGTTTTTTTCTTCACGTTTGAGTATCATTTCTAGCATTTTTTGAAGGCCTGGTTTGGTGGCCATGTATCCCTTAAAGTTGTCTTTGTGCTGGAAAATTTTTCTTTCTCCCTCGATCATAACTGATAGTTTTGCAGGGTAAATCAGCCTGGGTTGACATTTTTGCTCATTCAATACTTGAAGTATGTCTCTCCAAGCTCTTCTTGCTTTTACTTTTTCGACTGAGAAGTCATTTGCTATTTTAATAGATTTACCTTTAAAGGTGACTTGTTTTCTCTCCCTTGAAGCTCTCAGCACCAGTTCTTTATCTTGAATGTGGAGTGTTTTAACTATTATTTGCCGCAGCGTGCTTCTATTTTGGTCGTATCTGTTTGGGGTGCGGAATGCCTCTTGTATATGGATGGACCTCTCTTTTTTTAGATGAGGAAAGTTTTCCTTGATGATCGTTTGAAAAATTTCCTCAGGGGTGGTATTTTGAGATTCTTGCTCCGGTATTCCATGAATACGCATATTAGGCTTCTTCAGGGTGTCCCATATCTCTTGGATATTTCTCTCAAGTATCTTTTTGGCTTTAACAACCTCTTCCATTGAGCTGGCTAGTACTCCCACTTTATCTTCAAGGTCTGAAATTCTGTTTTCTGCTTTGTTAGTTCTGTTGATAAGACTCTCTGTGGCATTCTGGGTTGAAGATAACTTGTCTTTGGCTCAGTTTTAAACTCTGCTTGAGTTTGTTTTAACTGCTGTATGCCACTTTTTGTTTCTTGCACTGTTTTTCTCAACTCCTCCAGGTGTCTGTTGTGTTCCTCTTCAAAGCGATTGATTCGATTATGTAATTCCTCCCGGATTTCCTCTTTCATAGTATTGAACATGGTAATGATCATATTTTGAAAGTCTTTATCCTGGGTGGGACCCATATTTTTTGAGTTTTCACTTACCCCGAAGTCTGCTTAACTCTACCCATTTTGTGAAGCTTCCTCACATGGAGGCACCAGGCTCGGAGATGATTTTCCCATGCACATACACACACTGTGACGACTCTAGGTCATTAGGGCAGAGAAAGGCAAACGTGCCACAGGTCTTTTGCCCCTCACCCAAATCCAGGGACTCCAGACACAACAGGGAGTTTGTCGAGTCAAAACTCACTCACTCTTTTTATTGTGGGTAGATAGCAGACTGCAGGGCACATAATGGGCAGCCAATTACCTTAATGGTCAGCAGAGCAACCATGCTGCATAAGTCAGACTAAACATATATCTACAAGGAAGACATTTCCACTCCTAAAAGCCAATTAGGGTACTCTGTAATGTGATCAGGGTTATTCCCAGGACACTAGCTCCCAGAGCCATCTTTGGTCCCATGTGCTAAGCCATGCCATGCTCATTCCCTCCCAGACTGTTATTCCTGGGCAGCCCCAACACAAGAAGATAATGCATTCATAATGATTGCTACATCTCAGGGGAAGTTCAATTTAACAACAATGTTTCAACCACAGTAATTTGATTGTTTTCTTTTTTGCTCTTGGAAATCAAATACAATGTAGAGCCACTCAAAGGAATGAGATGCACTGGCATATGAGGTATATGTTTTTCAATTTGTCCTATGATGAGATGAAAAATGATAGTTTTCCCTTCCCTTTAGAAATCTATTATATAGAATCTTCCTATCTAACTTTCAAAGTGCATTACTTAATGTATTAGTTAGGGTTCTCTAGAGTCACGGAATTCACAGAATGAATATATATGTTTATATGTATGAAATTTATTGGGTTGGCTTACAGAAATGGCTGAGGTAGTCCAGCAAAGGCTGTTAGCAGCCGAGGTAGTCCAACGATGGCTTCCAGTAGCAGAGGTAGTTCCAATGATGGCTGCCAATAGCTACCTACTCAGTTCGGTAGTCAAGTAGGTGATGGCTGAAGGCTGGAGAACTCCTAGAGTCTTGGAAGATTGAAGGAACTGGGCGGCCAGAAGGAAGAACAATTCCTAGCACAGCTGCAAGAAGGCATCTGTTCTCCTTGGTGGCTCCTTTTTATATGATGCAGTACTGGGAGGATCCTTTGAGAGCTTTGGAGGTCCTGATAGGATCTAGGGTGGGTATAATCCTTTAAGTAGTCTCAGTTGATCCTTTCGAGATGTGGTCTCAGCCCAGCTTAGTTAATACTGGGTGTGTCAAGTTGACACCCAGGCTTAATTATCACAAGTCCACCCCTTGTCAACTTGACACCAAATCACATTTCCTTAGGCCATTAAAAATTCTTCAAATAAAAACAGTAAGATTCTGAGTTCTGCCTATATATATAATATAGCTATCCATGTACAATCGCACATGCATTATTTTTACAAGATTAATGACAACGCCCCTTGGGAAATGCTTAGTCTTAGTGTCCCATAACACAATATCATAATATAGATTACAGCATTTCATCTCATAACTAAAGATTAACATTATATTACATTCATAAATATCTTCTTAGAGTATGTGCACATGCACAAGTCTATTCTTGATAGTCTAGACCAGAAGCACTCATGGCAATTATAATCCTTGTTTCTGTAACTAGTTATGTGGCCTTAGGTAGTATTTATAATTACCTTCTTCTACTACGCATTCTGTATTTCCTCCACCTTCAGCAAGTACTTCTGCAGTTCTTGGCTCTTTACCTGGAGGGATTATTTCCCTGGAGGGATTACCCATACCTTCATTCCTGGAGGATCTGGACCATTTACTGTCTTTCCTGTGTTGGGTTGCTGTAAATTCCCATTGACCTTAATCACAGGACATGGTAATACCAAGAGACACCCTCGTGGGTCTCCTATACTCCAGACATATTCTTCCTTACCACCATTGTGGAGAACCAGTCCAATTTCTCTTTGGTGGTCTGGGTCAATCACCGTTCCTAATACTGTTATTCCTTTCTTAGCCTTTTGGCTCAAGGGCATCAGAAGTCCAAAATAATCAGGAGGAAGCCTTAGCTTCCAGTTCAAAGGAATAGTTGCTGTGTCTCCTGGCAGAAGCATACCCTGCTCTGGATTCAAAACTTCTAAGCTAGTAGAATGCAGGCTTGTGGGAACAGGAAGCAAAAATTTTCCTAATGAGTTACTAGGAGTGATAGTAAGAGGAGCTATTCCTGTTTCCACCCCTTGATTCCTGGACTCGTGAATCCTGGCTATAGGAGACACAGTACCATATATTGGACGCTGGTTTAAGGCACATATTGCCTTCTGGAGAATTCTGCCCCATCCCTCCAGACTATTACTACCTAATTGATGCTGTAATTGTGCCTTTAAAAGGCTATTCCACCGTTCTATCAAGCCAGCTGCTTCAGGATGGTGGGGAACATGGTAAGACCAATGAATCCCATGGTCATGAGCCCACTGCGGTACTTCTTTAGCTGTGAAATGAGTTCCTGGTCAGAAGCAATGCTGTGTGGAATTCCATGACGGTGAATAAGGGATTCTGTAAATCCCTGGATGGTAGTCTTGGCAGAAGCATGACGTGCAGGAAAGGCAAATACATAACCAGAATAAGTATCTATCCTGGTAAGAACAAAGCGGTGCCCTTTCCATCTTGGAAGTGGTCCAATGTAGTCAACCTGCCACCACGTTGCTGGTTGGTCACCCTGAGGAATAGCTCCATATCGAGGACTCAGCGTTGGTCTCTGCTGCTGGCAGATTTGGCACTCAGCAGCAGCTGTAGCCAGGTCAGCCTTGGTGAGTGGAAGTCCATTTTGTTGAGCCCATGAATAACCTCCATCTTTGCCACCATGACCACTTTGTTCATGGGCCCATTGGGCAATGACAGGAATGGCTGGGGAAAGAGGCTGACTGTCCACAGAATGGGTCATCTTATCCACCTGATTATTGAATGTTTCTTCTGCCGATGTCATCTTTTGATGAGCATTTACATGAGACACAAATATCTTTGTGTCCTTTGCCCACTGGGAGAGATCTATCCACATGCTTCTTCCCCAGATGTCTTTTTCGCCAAGTTTCCAATTATGTTCCTTCCAAGTCCCTGACCATTCTGCCAAACCATTGGCTACAGCCCATGAATCAGTATACAGTCGCACATCTGGCCATTTTTCCTTCCAGGCAAAGTGTACAACCATGTGCACTGCCCGGAGTTCTGCCCACTGTGAAGATTTCCCTTCTCCACTGTCCTTTAGGGTTGTTGCAGAAAGGGGTTGCAGTGCTGCAGCTGTCCACTTCTGGGTGGCACTGGAATAGCGAGCAGAATCATCTGTGAACCAGGCCCTAGTCTTCTCTTCTTCAGTTAGCTGATCATAGGGCACACCCCAGGAGGCCATAGGTGCATGCTTGGGAAAAGGCATTGCAACAGGTTGAGGAACCATATGCATTTGGGCAACTTCTTCATGTAGCTTACTTGTGCCTTCAGGACCCGCTCGGGCCCTGTCTTATATGTACCACTTCCATTTGATAATAGATTGCTGCTGTGCCCATCCAACTTTATGGCTTGCTGGGTCAGATAACATCCACCTCATGATGAGTAACTCAGGTCGCATGGTAACTTGGTGACCCATTGTCAGATGTTCAGTTTCCACTAAGGCCCAATAACAAGCCAAGAGTTGTTTCTCAAAAGGAGAGTAATTGTCTGCGGATGATGGCAGGGCCTTGGTCCAAAATCCCAAGGGTCTCTTCTGTGATTCACCTATGGGAGCCTGTCAGAGACTCCAAATAGCATCTCTATCTGCGACAGATACTTCCAATACCATTGGGTCTGCTGGATCATATGATCCAAGTGGCAAGGCAGCCTGTACAGCAGCTTGAACCTGCTGAAGAGCCTTCTCTTGTTCTGGGCCCCACTCAAAGCTGGCAGCTTTCCGAGTTACTTGGTAACACACCCAAGTGAGGAATGTGCTGCCTCCAAAATCCAAACAGGCCCACTAAACGTTGTGCTTCTTTCTTAGTGGTGGGAGGGGCCAGGTGTAACAACTTATCCTTTACCTTAGAGGGGATATCTCTACATGCCCCACACCACTGAACTCCTAAAAATTTTACTGAAGTGGAAGGTCCTTGGATTTTGGTTGGGTTTATTTCCCATCCTCTGTTGCGCATATGCCTTAACAACAAATCCAAAATGCTTGCTACTTCCTGCTCACTTGATCCAATCAGCATAATATTGTCTATATAATGGACTAGTGTGATATCTTGTGGAAGAGACATGCAATCAAGATCTCTGCAAACCAAGTTATGGCATAGGGCTGGAGAATTAATATACCCTCGAGGTAACACTGTAAATGTATACTGTTGGCCTTGCCAACTGAAGGTAAATTGTTTCTGATGATCTTTATGAATAGGTATGGAGAAAAAAGCATTTGCAAGATCAATGGCTGCATACCAGTACCAGGAGATGTGTTGATCTGCTCAAGCAATGAAACCACATCTAGTACAGCAGCTGCAATTGGAGTCACGACTTGATTAAGTTTGCGATAATCAACTGTCATTCTCCATGATCCATGTGTCTTCTGCACAGGCCAAATGGGAGAGTTAAAAGGAGAGGTGGTCGGAACCACCACTCCTGCATCCTTCAAGTCCTTTATGGTGGCACTAATTTCTGTAATTCCTCCAGGGATACGATACTGTTTCTAATTCACAGTTTTCCTTGGTAGAGGCAATTCTAAAGGCTTCCATTTGGCCTTCCCAACCATAATGGCTCTTACTCCACATTTCAAGGAACCAATGTGAGGGTTCTGCTAACTTCTAAGTATATCTATTCCAATTATACATTCTGGTTCTGGGGAAATAACCACTGGATGAGTTCAGGGACCTACTGGACCTGCTGTGAGTCAAACATTAGCCTAAACTCCATCAATCACCTGACCTCCATATGTCCCTACTTTAACTGGAGGGCCACTATGCTTTTTAGGGTCTCCTGGAATCAATGTCAACTCCGACCCAGTATCCAGTAGACCCCAAAATGTCTGATTATTTCCTTTCCCCCAATGCACAGTTACTCTAGTGAAAGGCTTTAGGTCCCTTTGTGGAAGGACAGGAGAAAGATTAATATTAAAGCTTTTTGCTATGGTGCCAATGTCCTTTCTTAAAGGAACCCGGCCTCCCCTTCATTCAAGGGGTTCTGGATCTGTAAACTGGCTCAAGTCTGGAAATTGGTTGACAGGCCGTGATTCTCTGCTACAACGACTAAAGGCAGCTTTTCCTTCATTTCTGTTAGAATTTTTCTGCTTGTACAGGTCAAATAAGAACTTTGTAGGCTTCGTATGTATTTTACTTTTGGGGACACCATGGTTAATTAGCCAATGCCAAAGGTCTAAGCGAGTGATACCCTCATAAGTACTGTTCTGTCCAGGCTGCACATTATGGTTAGTATGCTTACTTTGCCATTGGCGATTCAATGATGCCACTTGGCCCCTACTACTCCTTGATCCACCTAGGCCCATTGAATTTAAGACTTCCAACTGAGCAGCAGCACCTCCCATTAGGTCTGGAACAAGGAGAAGAGCAATGATAGGGGCCTTCATATTTGGTGCTGCCCCTCTCACCAATTTATTAAGTACATTTCTGGTAAAAGGCATGTCATCTGGATTCTTCCATTGAGAATTGGATTTTAAAGAACGTATCCAGTCAAGCATACCAATTTCCCTGAGCGTCTTAATCCCATTGTCAACATTAAACCAAGGAATGTCTGGAATCTCTAGTTCCTTTTCAGATGGCCAAACTTTAATAAATACTTCAGCTACCCACTCAAATAAACTCTTGGCACCATTTTTAACTCTATGAGTAGCAGTGTTAAACCTAGAATCTCTACTCAATGGGCCCATTTCTATGAACTCATTTTTATCCAGTTTTATGCTCCTTCCACCAGTATCCCATAGCCTTACAATCCATTCCCAGGGGTATTCCCCAGACTGCTGCTTAAACATGTTAGAAAAGTCATGGAGTTCTTTAGGAGTATAGCGTACCTCCTCATGGACCATACTTTCTATTTCACCTTTGGGAGCCTGTTTAGCCTTAAGCTTAGTTATAGGCCTGGAAGCAATCACAGGTGGGCGTGCCATAAAATCAGCATTTTCTTGAGGCAAAGTCTTTGCTCTCCTTTCAGACAAATCATGAGTAATTCCCTTACGCAAAGATGGAGATAGCAATTCTGTAGAGGGCTGGAATGGGGATTCAATTTCTGCTATGGGTGGGGAGACCATTTCATCAGGTGGAATAAATGCATCAGAATTTGAGAGTTCAACGTCTTTGTCCTCATCATCAGTTTGGTCTTCCCACACATGAGCATCCCACTTTTCAGGATCCCACTCTTTGCCAATCAGCGCTTTTACTTTAACCACTAACACCTTTCAAGGCTGGGAATTTAATTTACGTTGTAGCTCAGCCACCCTAATAATCAAAGTTTGGGTTTGATTTTCAGCAGTTCAAGCCCTATTGCTACTGGAGAGAAGATTCTCTTCTAGGGCACACTTAGAAACTTCTCAGTTTTTTATGCACATTCTGAGTTCAATATTTTCCTCACTGAGATATTCCTTTTCAATTTGTAGTTTATTGAGAGATGCTAGAAACAACCAGCCAGCATCATCATTTTCCTTATTCTTACTCATTTTATGTAATGTTTCATATACAGAATTGCTGAGCTTCTCAATCCTCGCAAGAGGGGCATCAAGACTGTCTAACACACCTACTTTTACCAGTTCTAGAAACAGTTCATTCCAAAAAGTTCATTCCAAACAGTTGCAGTGTCCTCCATGCCACTAGGGGAGTCTTTAGTCGCTGGAGGTTTCACTGGGTCAAAAAGCCAGCTCCAGAAATCACAAAGCTTGCCAGCAAAATTCATTCTTACAATTCTGTTTCTCTAGAACCACTTCTGGTACCAATTTCTGTATTAGTTAGGGTTCTCTAGAGTCACGGAATTCACAGAATATATATATATGAAATTTATTGGGTTGGCTTACAGAAATGGCCAAGGTAGTCCAGCAAAGGCTGTCAGCAGCTGAGGTAGTCCAACGATGGCTTCCAGTAGCCGAGGTAGTTCCAATGATGGCTGCCAATAGCTAGCTGCTCAGTTTAGCATAGGTGATGGCTGAAGGCTGAAGAACTCCTAGAATCTTGGAAGGTCAAAGGAACTGGGCAGTCAGAAGGAAAAACGATTTCTAGCACAACTGCAAGAAGGCATCTGTTCTCCTTGGTGGCTCCTTTTTATATGATGCACTACTGGGAGGATCCTTTGAGAGCTTTGGAGGTCCTGATAGGATCTAGGGTGAGTATAATCCTTCAAGTGGTCTCAGTTGATCCTTTTCAGACGTGGTCTTAGCCCAGCTTAGTTAATACCGGGTGTGTTAAGTTGACACCCAGGCTTAACTATTGTGGAACCCAGGTTCCCTCTGTGAAGCCCAAGTTCCCGCTGGCGCAATATTCAAATCTCCCGCCAGCAGCAAACTCTCCCGCCGGCGCCAGCTCACTGTGGAAGTGCAGACCTGAGCCTGCTGCCTCACCCTCTCCCCCTGGGCATGCCGGGAACTGCCCAGGGCAAGGTTATCGGCCAGAACATCTGTGAACTGACTCAACTTCCTTGTGTATTTACAGAATGTATTTGCTCAAGGCAGTTGCTTTCCTATAAAAACCTTACCCCAAATCCAGTCGGGGCCGTTCTCCGATGCCTGAGCAGGGAGGCGGTCCTAACTAGCTAGATTAATAAATCTTGCCTCGTGCCTTTACAGCAACCCAGCGGTTCTCGTGTCTCCTTCGGGGATCTGGGTAAGGGGCCCAAAGGGAACTTCGGTTCCAACATATGGGGGCTCATCCGGGATGACCCTGACCCAACTCGGAGGAGCCTACGACCAGGGTTGGAGGTAAGTGGAACTCCTGAATTCTCTTGTGTCTTGTGCATTGTGCATTGTGTATTGTGTCTATGGTCTCTCGTGTCAGTTTCTTTTCCAGGCCACCTAGGTGGGACGAAATTGGGGCTGTACCCGTCGAGAGGTGGGCAGACGTGTCCGAGACCTCGCAGGGGGGCAAAGGGGACGCCCTGACCCCGGGGGCAGCAGGGGGTAAGCCGCAGTTGGATGGTATTCCCAACTAGGCTCAGTTGGACGGTATTCCCAGCTGAACTCCCCCATAAGGCTTGGGCAATTGGACGGTATTCCCAATTGAACCCAACCCTGTCGACAGGGGGTAAGCCGCAGTTGGATGGTATTCCCAACTAGGCTCAGTTGGACGGTATTCCCAGCTGAACTCCCCCATAAGGCTTGGGCAATTGGACGGTATTCCCAATTGTACCCAACCCTGTAGACTTTTTGGAGAAGGAGGACATACCCGAACTGCAGCGGGCCTCCGAACTCCTCTGTTGCCGGCTTCTTTTACTTTCACTTTCTTCCCGGGAGAGAAGCCGCTCGAGCGAGCGCTTAAGGACCTGGTGCTGCAAATATGTGTTGGGTTCGTCTTTGTGAAATATTTGTTGGGTTCGTCTTTGTGTCATTCTCTGTGTTTCTGGGGTATTTCTGTGTTCAAGAAATTCAATATATAATGGGACAGACTCGATCAACGCCCCTTGATTTGATTATCAACCTTCGGACGGACGTTAGGGAAGGAAGGAATGAACGGAGGCTTACTCAAATCCTGGCAGGACGGGCAAAACAGGCAGGAAGAGAGAAAGGGATACCGGAACAATAAAGGTGACAAGAGAGCTGACCGAGACCAATGCCGCTATTGTAGAGAAAAGGGGCATTTGGTGAGGGACTGCCCCAAGAAGCCCCCGTTCCACAAACGCCTGCCAGGTAACTCCTCTCGAGTGCTAACCCTGGGGGAAGAATCTGACTAGGGAAGACGGGGAACTGTCTGTCGTTTTTTTGTGCTGTGTTTATGATGATCTCATTTTAAGAGTTACTTTGTTTAGTTATCTGGGTTTTCCATAATAGGTGTGTTTTATGTTTCAAAATAACACAGCTATGGCCATTTCAAATTATTGCGCACTTATGATTACATCTTGGTTTTTTTTTGACTTTTTATTATTTGGCATGCTCAATTTAAATGCACGTGCACACTAAAGAACAACATAAAAGGCCTGAGTACGTACTGATTAAAATATTTTGTTTTATCTTGATTTCTATGAAGCTTCACAAAAGATGATATTGTGTTTTTACCTAGGATCTAATAACATCACTTTTGTAATTCCTTTAAAAGTTTGTTTTTCCATATGTAATACCAACATATCTAGCAACCAGAAAGGAAAACTGATTTCTGAGAAATTCATTGGAATTTCTTCATTCTCCTGGTATGTATGCTAATTTCCTGTTTCCAGGTGTACTCCTGTGTTCTGTTACAATCTTGCTAACTTAATTGGGATATAATGATTTTTAAGATGAGGTCTACTGTTATTGCCTCTTTTAAAGGACATTTTTTAAAGGGTAAACAACAGAAAACCATCAAGTATGAAAGAAAATATGTATGGTAGTTAGATGTGCAAGAGGTTTATGAGTTGGTTACTTAAAAAAATGTTAAAGTATGTCATGAAGGTTTGTGGGATGTTAGAGTTATGAGAAGACTGAAAATAAGAGATGATGGTTAAAGAAAATATTATGTGTTATGTTTCTTCCATGTTATAAAACAAAAGATATTGAGCCTCAGAATTAGAAATTAAGAATTAAGCTTCATGTATTCAAATGTATTTCAGTTGTCTGTTTAAAGCAGAAAATTGGTTACTTCTAAAATCCCAACTTCTCAAGGACAGTAGGAATCTTAACAGTGGGGTCATAAATGAGAAGTCTGAGACCAGGGCCCTCCCTGCCCCCAGGGAGGTGGCCAGCAGGAGAAACTGAGGCCCCGCCTCAGCTGCAGCTTGGAACAGACTCAAGGCCAACTAGGGAGTTTCTCTAAATCTTGGACTTTACGATAAAAGAGACTGTGCTGAACCAACCTCTGCTCACCTTTTGGAGCAGGCCTCTCTTGGAGGGGGAGGAAAAGGGCACCTGCAAAATGGGGGAGGGAATGTTTTAACCTCTGTATGAATGTGTGAGTGAATGTTGGCCTGAGGTGGGAAACCTGTAACACCTCTGTGCTCGAGTTTGTAGTCCCACGGCGAGATCCCTAAGATCTCTTAAAGCCACAGGATTCGATTGGGCCAGTTCTGCGTTTCCATGGTGATAACATATGGTCTAGGGTGGGATCGGATTAGAATCCGATCGCAAGTCACGAAACAGCTGAACCCACTATGGCTAAGTTATCACCCATGACTCTGCAAAGAGTGTGGCCAGACTGGTACTTGAATGATCTCTCCTGGAGGGATTCCCAACCTTTGTCTGTCTTCGTCGTGTGGTGGGGATCAATGTGACTCTAGCTCTTGGTCTACGTAGTACAGTGGGGATCAATGTGACTTTAGCTCTTGTTAATCAATGAAAGGAAATTCCTACAAATGTTTGCCCTGAAGGAAAGTGTTTCAAGTCTGAGACAATGACTATGCTGTTTAAATAGCATAGGGAATACAGGAAGCTTCAGGCATGTGTGGACCATGGACTCTCCCCTTTTAGTGTCATCAGGTGGGGCTCTGGTGGCGTTGGGTGGAGTGCTGGCCTCCCCGGACCACACCACGGGCAGTGTCAGTGGATGTCTTTGCTGACAACACTGTGTATAGTGATTATCAGAACTCTGCTAAGCCACGCGTCCTTTCCTCAAGTCCAGGTTCACTAATTGAAGCCAAAAGAGAGAGATTTCCCCTTCCTGTGTCCAGGGACTATCTAGAAATTGTGAATGCTTAGTTCTACCAACCTAAAAGAGGGTCAAGTCATAGCATATTCTCAGACATGCCCTGTATACATCTTAGACAAGAGATGATCCCAGGAAGATCTTTAAGTTATACTACCATCCAACTAGACAAACAAATGCCAGAAAATTGAGAGACTATAGAGCTGGACCAAAAGTACCAGCTAGTAACCCAGGAAAAGCTTTGCCTCTCAATGCCCTCAAGACTAAGGTGAAACAGACAGGAATTTCATTTAGCTTCCATGTCAGCCAAAGTCCTCATCTGTCAGGGGGAAGTAAACTCTCATGTGGAGGACAACAGGGCTCTCATCTGTTGAGGGAAATAGGTCCCCATCATCTGTAAGGGAGAGTTTGGCACCATCAGGAAGCTTTCATTTCTGTCTTGGAGATAGAATCCTTTGTTTCTGTTTGTCCTAGGACTTTAAAAATAGGACAGGTGACCTAGGACTTAGTATAAAAAAGAAAAGAAAGAGAAAGAACCAGAAAGCAAAGAAATCAGAACTTGACATTTGCCTTAGGGGGTAGGTTAAACAGGCACCCCAAGCAGATCAACCCAGGACCTCTCCCGACAGGGGAAAGGTGTAAAAAGATGCTTCGAATATGACCAGACTGGGCGCTTTGAGACTGCTGTGAGCACATAAAGCTTTCATGTGGCCTATGTCCCAACTATGGAAATTTCCACTGGAGGAAGATTGCCCCCCGAACCTCAGGGCCCAGGGGTCGAGTGAGTTCTCTGGTGGAGACCAATGAAATGGCCTGAAGCTCTTAGCTTCCCTCCGATGGGAAAAAGGAGTTTGCCACTGATATCCAGCAAAAGGAAGCCCAAAAGTGCCAGGTTGAGCATCTCGTGAGAACCTTGGGTTTAACGTGCAAATGGGAAGCCTCTTTGTTTCTATGTTAATAGACAAGGGAGCACAAAATTCTAGTGCTCAACTTCCTTCCTAGGCTTTTGTCAACTTTTGATTTTACTAAAATGTTTAAGATCGAGAAAATGACAGGCTCATTGCACTCACAAAGTAACTACTGAGATTCCTTATGTGTTTAATAGTGATGCTTTTTAGGCATTCCTTTGTTTACATGCCTGAATGCCGGAATATTCAAGGTTTAGGCTTAATAGAATAAAATATTTTAGCACTGTTATAAAGTCATCCATGTGGCTCTGGTTTTAGACGCACCAAAGGTATTAGAAGAGAAAATCATGGATTACAGAAAATGCCAGATAGCATGTAACAAAAGTCTGCAGTTTAAAGACCCTAAATGCTGCATCCTTATCCAACCATTCTGATGGAAAAGATTCCAACCTGATAAGATTAGTTCAATCCAACCATTCTGATGGAAAAGATTCCAACCTGATAAGATATTATTTCAAGGAGACATTTTCTGAAGAAAAGACATGGCTTTATCTAGGAAAAATAAATATAAAAATTGTCAGGTCTTGGTGTTTCTTCCCAGTTCAGGCCTAAAGCCTGTTCCCTGGGGAAGGTCACTGTAACCTGGCCACAGGGGTTTGGGCTCCATGGTTGTTGACCTCCTCTACTAGAGAGATTAAGAAAACTGGAGTGGTGTTTGACGCCAGCTTGTTCCTGCTGCTTTCCTTGTCAGTATTCAGCATCGTGAGTGTGACGGCCTACATTGCCTTGGCCCTGCTCTCTGTGACTATCAGCTTTAGAAGGGTATGATCCAAGCAATCCAGAAATCAGATGAAGGCCACCCATTCAGGGCATATTTGGATGAAAAGATGCTATCATAGGAGAAATTATTCTTTTAATAATTATATTGCTTAAGCTCACACAGGGACTTACCCACAGCAAGACTGCTGAGCTTGTTCGGTTTATCTCATGTTCCTTCCCAATTACAATGATCTGGTCCTGCTATGGATTCTGGAGACTCAATTTGCCTGTATTTTGTCTCTTTTAGACCAACCTTGAGGTAATAAAGCCATCTATCAAAGACCTCTAGACCAACCCAGCATTTCATAGATGAGAATGTCAGACTGCTCTTATTTCCTTCGCCCCGATTCAGCAGGAAGCAGCCAGATCGAATCACCGCCCTTTATCCCCAGAGCAGTCTGATTCTCATATAGGTTTATGGGAAAGTGAGGCAGGATTAGAGCAGCTATGCTGGGATGGGTCTCTCAAGGTCTTTAGAATTCTGAAGAGACGTCCTCTACTGCTGGAATCACCCTGGAAGGAACACCCCTGCTGAGGAACTGACTCCAATCCTCCCAGAAATTTACCACAAGAACTGTAACTGACACTCCATGATTGGAGTGTGCCTAAAGAAAAGGGGGGAATGTGGAACCCAGGTTCCCTCTGTGAAGCCCAAGTTCCCGCCGGCGCAATATTCAAATCTCCCGCCAGCAGCAAACTCTCCCACCGGCGCCAGCTCACTGCGGACGTGCAGACCTGAGCCTGCTGCCTCACCCTCTCCCCCTGGGCATGCCGGGAACTGCCCAGGGCAAGGTTATCGGCCAGAACATCTGTGAACTGACTCAACTTCCTTGTGTATTTACAGAATGTATTTGCTCAAGGCAGTTGCTTTCCTATAAAAACCTTACCCCAAATCCAGTCGGGGCCGTTCTCCTATGCCTGAGCAGGGAGGCGGTCCTAGCTAGCTAGATTAATAAATCTTGCCTCGTGCCTTTACAGCAACCCAGCGGTTCTCGTGTCTCCTTCGGGGATCTGGGTAAGGGGCCCAAAGGGAACTTCGGTTCCAACACTATCACATCATCTCACACCAATAGAGTCTGGTCACTATTTCCTAGGGCAGCAACAAGCTAGAATTTGACCAAACATGGAAATTATCCACCTCTATTGTCCACCCCCCTGCAAACATAGAGTATGAATCCCGCCAGCTTCCTTCAGGCTTTGCTGTTTCTCCTCCCTCACAAGACTAGTCCAGCAGTTTATGTCAGTGAACCACCTTTGTTTCCAGTCCATTGTATGGCTTATTGGGAAGGGGGGTCTGAGAATCTTACAAAACAACATGCCCCTGGTCTTCAGTATGATTTTAAAATAATAAATTCCATGTGTATGAATATGATCACAAACTCATCCTCACACACACAGAAAGACAAACTGACACATTATGAACTGCATGTGTGAAAGTTCATCCTGGTTGTCAACTTGACCACAACTTGATTAACCATATTTCTGGATCAACCATATTTGCAACACAAAGACAAACTCTGAGTGTGAATTGAACCTCCCAGATGCCTTCAGAAAACAGGAGCTATAAGACAGCAGAGCTAGGGGAATATCTCTTGCCATATGCAGGCAAACTACTCTTCTCTCCTCCTCCCTGATTTTGCGAACCCTCCCTCCAATCATCCAGCTCTGCAACCTTTCTAGGTGACTGAATCCTCTCCAGGAATCTTCTAGCCTTCAACCACCAACAGATCTTTGGGACTGAGTAAGTATTGGCAGCCATTGATAAACTACCTAAGCCATGTGTCATAGGTCAACTCAATAAATTCCCTTTTTATATTATCATTCTCTTGGTTCTGTGGCTTTTGAGTGATAGATCCAGAACCAGACCTCAAAACCAGAGACCCCCACCTAATAATTCTGAGCTAAAACAAATCTTCACTAGATAACCCACCAGGAAAGGTAATCTCATAGCCAGTCAAACCCCAAATCCCTTATCTCAACAATCCAACTCTGAAAAGCTTGCACTCCTCCCCCCAAGTCAGCAGCAATTTTCATCTGAATAGGAAATCACTACTCCCTAGCTGGAGTTTTAGAGGGGCTTCCTGAATAAACTTCAGAGTTCACAGTTGAAGTCTGGGTTCCTGTTTTATCTCCCTTCATCCTTATCCTTCTTTCTTTGTTTCTTTCTTTTTCTACCATGTACAATATTGATTTTTAATTTATTTACATTTATTTCATTCAATGAAGCAGTCTCTTGCACAACATTACATGAAAATATTCCATAGGGGCTAGGTTTTTCTAGGAGTCCTACTTTTAAATATCTGTTGTCAAAACACTGGGATTCTCAACTCACTCACTCTTGGGTTCTTGTGATCTCCTCTCATTCAAGATCATAGAAGTGAATGGCTGCTCAATTGGCTACCCTATGTTAAAGATTGTCTAAGCAGACAACAGAGAGTGTGATATTTAACCCCATGAGTTAACTTGACCACATCTGGCATTAACTGAGATCAGCTGGCAGACTACCTGAAGAGATTATCTAGAACAATACATTTGCATTACAAAGACCAGCCCCAGATCTGATTGGAACCTTCTAGCAGAGGACCGATAAAAGGAACCATAGAACAAAAGACTACAAGACAGAGTCTCAGAAGCTGTGCTAGAAGACACTTTTCCCTTCTTCTGCCCAGCTTCTTTGCTTCTTAGACCTTCCAGTCTTCCAACCATCCAAGTCTTCAAAGTGACTAAAGACTTTCCAGGACTCCTCCAGACTTCAGCCTTAGTCACCCACTGGTCTTTTGAATAGAGCAACTACTGGCAGCCATTGTTGGACTACCTCAGCCATATCTAGTAAGACAGTTGGAAAGGAAGCCCTTAGGTCCCCTAAGATGGGGTATGGGGCAGGACAGGAGCTGGACCTGTTTTGGGCCCTGTGAGGGGTCTGGGGCCAAGGAGCCATGAGCTCAGCTGAGCATTGCATGTGCTGTGCTCTGGCCTGATGCAGGATTCAGAGCTGGTCGTCCACCACCTCATGGAGCATCTGGACTTGGGGCGGCCTTGAGGAAGCAGGGCTTGTGAAAGTGGTTTGTTTAAGCTTCTTTGTTTGATGGAACAGGAGGCATTTTATCATCTGGGATAGAACAAGTCTGGATATCCAGTCCTCCTTGATCATGGGGTCTTGCTCTTTTTGTTCAACTCTCTATGTAGCCCTGTGCCAAGGTGGAGAGAGCCAGCTTTGCCATGCCTCCTCATCACTGAAAAGCTCTTTTAGCGTGTGGCTGCCTGTCTCTGATCGTGTTTTCTGTGTTTCTGAATCTTTGGACAGTCAGTTTCTCTTCGCATATATATGAACAACATCTTTAGGAGTACTAATATTGGTTTGCAGGTTCCCTCCCCAAAATGAAAGACTAGAATCTTTTGGATGCAAGAGAGGAGAGGTTCTTTTTCATCAGACTAGTAGGCCACCTTGAGGAAAGTTCCTGAAGCACACCAGCCCCACATTAAGGGCACAGCAAGTTCTTATAATCTGTAGAGGCAGAAACAAACTGTAGAAGCAAGGGAGATAACTTTTACAAAGCAGCATTCACAAGATACAATTATAGTTTGGAGCTTTACTCATTGTACAGAAATGGATGTTAGGGCCATTGGCAACACAAAAGTAGCTTGCTGCCCACTGATTAGGCAGTTACTCTCTCTATGCCAATTTTGTATTTTTTTCCCATGTATATTCATTCATGCATACAAGTGTCTGTCTGTCTGCTAGTAGATAAATTGTAAGATGTGTTCCATAGAGGCAATAAAGCCCTGGGCTCTATTCCTAGTTAAATTTTATTTGAGAAATCTAAAAGAAGTGAAACACAACTCTTGTAAGTTTCTTTTTTCTGAAGAATGGAATAATTTCACCCCTGCAGACCAGTGAGGTGGAGTAAGGGCAAGGCAGAGGTCAGAATTTGATTATTCCACTGCTGTAAATCCCTCCATTCCCCCTTGTGAGATACTGAAATCAGGAGAAGCTCATGGTGTGGTGCTTGACTCACTGTGCAGAAAGGGATGTGCGGGCAGTAGCATGCTGCAGTTAGGGTGTTGAGAGTCAGAGCAGTGACTTGTCCATTGAAAGATTCTAGAATGTGAGGGAAGAGGATTGCAAGAAGTATCTCTTCCCAGCATCCACAGTTTCTTCAGTGGTTACTGTCTGTGCTGCCTCGAGATGCCACTGAGAGTCAAGCAACTTAAGAGGAGAAAATGCAGATTTTTTCAGCTTATGGTTTTAGAGGGGAGATACATTCCATGTAAGCAGAAAAGGTATGGCCGGGAGAAGTTGGCACAAGCTTAACGGCACAGTCATCATGGCATCTCAGAGAGCAAAACTGCAGGGTGTAAATGTCTGTTCTTACACCCTTGGAAAAGCAGGGACGGACAAACCAACCTAAAAGACCCCTTCCTGTGCTCTACTTTCCTCCAGCAACAATCAGTCTTCTAAAGGTGCCATGAATTTCTCAAAAAACAACTAAGGAGTCAAACACATGAGCTCGTTGTTGAAAATTTACATTTGAACCATGAGAGTCTGATTATGGATGAATGATGAAAGAGTCTGTGAGAAGAAGTGAAGTCTGGATGTGAAGCAGGAAGGGAGGGCTCATGTGAAGCCAATGGTCTGAGGGACAAGGGCCTGATGAAAGAAGTCAGTGCCTATAGGAGGATGTGACTCCCTGAAAGAGGATGTAGGGATCTGAGGAATAGGGCAGTGATTTTGTGAAAGTCTTAGTAGGGTGCTGAGTCAGGTCTCAGTCTGTAGTCATCTGAAGCCTAAGGTAGGGAGTCTTAAGAGAAAAGCACAGTAGAATGGGATGGAAGGGTGGAGTCACCCTTCTCTCTCTCTTCTCTCTCTCTCTTTCTCTCTCTTTCTCTCTCTCTCTCTGTCTCTTGGATGTGTACAGATGTGTGTATAGAAGAGGACAGTGTGTCCTTTTCACCCCACCCCGCTCCGCCGGGACGCTTACGCGAGATCCAGCCGGGCCTCACCGCGCGCTCTAGGACCCCAGGTCAGCCCACAGGGACCCGGCTCCGACTCCCACCATCCTGCCGGAGCCACGTGGGGGCCGAGGGACGAGGAGGACCTCCCCCTGCGCCTGGGCCCCGCCCCAGATGCCCTCGGGTTAAATAGCTCCACGCCGACGCGCCCATCCTCCCTTTTCACCCCACCCCGCTCCGCCGGTCGGGACACGCGCAGTCCGCCCGGGCCTCACCCCGCGCCCTGGGTAAGTCCCGGTTCGGGCCCAGCCCACCAGTATCCCAGGCCAAATAATTCAGTTTAGTGAAATTGAGAGATCTTAAGAGTTAAAATGACAATGCCAAAGTCAAAGTGCAAATCCATGAGAAGCAACACTCAAGTAAACAAATTTCCCACTGAAGAAATTAATCCCATAATGTTAGACTCCAACAAGAACAAACCCTCGGAAAAAGGCCAAGAAAGCCTGACCCAGGATAACGACTTTCAAAATATGATCATTACCATGTTCAATACTATGAAAGAGGAATCCGGGAGGAATTACATAATTGAATCAATCGCTTTGAAGAGGAACACAACAGACATCTGGAGGAGTTGAGAAAAACAGTGCAAGAAACAAAAAGTGGCATAGAGCAGTTAAAACAAACTCAAGCACAGTTTAAAACTGAGCTAAAAGACAAGTTATCTTCAACCCACAACGCCAGAGAGAGTCTTATCAAGAGAACTAATGAAGCAGAAACAGAATTTCAGACCTTGAAGATAAAGTGGGAGTACTAACCAGCTCAATGGAAGAGGTTGTTAAAGCCAAAAAGATACTTGAGAGAAATATCCAAGAGATATGGGACACCCTGAAGAAGCCTAACATGCGTATTCATGGAATACCGGAGCAAGAATCTCAAAATACCACCCCTGAGGAAATTTTTCAAACGATCATCAAGGAAAACTTTCCTCATCTAAAAAAAGAGAGGCCCATTCATATACAAGAGGCATTCCGCACCCCAAACAGATACGACCAAAATAGAAGCACACCGCGGCAAATAATAGTTAAAACACTCCACATTCAAGATAAAGAACTGGTGCTGAGAGCTTCAAGGGAGAAAAAACAAGTCACTTTTAAAGGCAAACCTATTAAAATAACAAATGACTTCTCAGTCGAAACAGTAAAAGCAAGAAGAGCTTGGAGAGACATACTTCAAGTATTGAATGAGCAAAAATGTCAACCCAGGCTGATTTACCCTGCAAAACTATCAGTTATGATCGAGGGAGAAAGAAAAATTTTCCAGCACAAAGACAACTTTAAGGGATACATGGCCACCAAACCAGGCCTTCAAAAACTGCTAGAAATGATACTCAAGCGTGAAGAAAAAAACAGGCATATCCAGGAGAACAGAAGGCAAATATAGCACCATTAAAAGCGAAGCAATATACTTATAAAAGCTACTAAACATAATAAATGTCTGGAATTAACAATAGTTTCTCCATTATAACACTAAATGTTAATGGACTTAATTCACCGATCAAGAGACACAGATTACAAACTTGGATTAAAAATCACACAATCCATCAATCTGTTGCCTGCAGGAAACCCATCTCACCACAAAAGATAGGCACGCTCTAAAAATAAAACGCTGGTCAACAATTCTACAAGCAAATGGAACCAGAAAACAGGCAGGGGTAGCCATTATGCTATCAGACAAAGTGGATTTCAAACCAAAAAAAATTATAAGAGACACGGATGGATACTACATTTTAGTCACAGGTACAATTCACCAGGAAGATTTCACAATACTGAACATATATGCACCCAATACGGGCCTCTCCACATTCATTAAGAAAACCCTACAGCGTCTAAAGCAAGAAATCAACCCCCAAACGATAATTCTTGGGGACTTCAACACCGCCCTCTCTACATGGGATAGATCAACAGGTCAAAAGCTTAACAGAGATACTTTGGAACTTAATCAAACCCTGAAAGAAATGGACTTCACAGATCTCTATCGAACTTTTCACCCACGCACCAAAGAATACACATTTTTCTCAGCAGCACACGGAACTTTCTCCAAAATAGATCACATATTGGGCCACAAAATGAATCTACACATATACAAGAAAGTTGAAATTTTAACCTGTGCCCTATCAGACCACCACGGCCTAAAGCTGGACATCCACAACACATCAAACAAGAGAAAATACACTAACTCCTGGAAACTTAACACTATGATGCTGAATGAGAACTGGATTCAGGAAGAAATTAAAAAGGAAATTCAAGATTTCCTGAAAGTGAATGATAACGAAAATACAACTTACCAAAATCTCTGGGACACAATGAAAGCTGTTCTAAGAGGTAAGTTCATAGCTCTTAATGCCCACGTCAAAAAAATGGAAACATCAGAAATAAACAACTTAACAATGCAGCTTAAAGCTTTAGAGAAACTAGAGCAATCTGATCCCAAAAGCAGTAGAAGAGAAGAGATTAGCAAAATAAGGGGAGAAATATCTGAAATCGAGACTAAGAAAACGATAGAAAAAATCAACCAGTCAAAAATCTGGTTCTTTGAAAAAATCAATAAGATTGATACACCCCTAGCTAAACTAACCAAAAGCAAGAGAGAGAAAACCCAAATTAACAAAATTAGAAATGAACATGGAGTTATCACTACTGATACCCAAGAAATCCAGAGAATTATAACATCATATTTCAAAAACTTATACTCTGTGAAGTTTGACAACACAAAAGAGATGGATGAATTTCTAAGTAAACACAACTTACCTAAATTGAATCAGGAAGTTGTGAATTATTTAAATAGTCCTATAACATATAAATTGAGGAAGTAATCTCGAATCTTCCCACCAAAAAATGTCCTGGACCAGATGGATTCAGCACAGAGTTCTACCAGACATTTAAGGAGTTAATAACACCAATACTCCTTAAACTGTTCCATCAAATAGCAAAGGAAGGAACACTATCAAATTCCTTCTATGAAGCTAATATCATTTTAATCCCAAAACCTAATAAAGATTCACTTAAAAAAGAAAACTATAGGCCGATCTCCCTGATGAACACAGACGCAAAGATTCTCAACAAAGTCTTAGCAAATCGGATTCAAAAACATATTAAAAAGATCATTCATGAGGACCAAGTAGGCTTCATCCCCGGCACACAAGGTTGGTTCAACATACGCAAATCAATAAATGTAATTCATCATGTAAACCAGTCCAAAGTCCAAGACCACATGATACTCTCGATAGATGCAGAAAAAGCTTTTGACAAGATCCAACAGCCTTTTAGGATCAAAACGCTAGAGACAGTAGGAATGGAAGGAACCTTTATCAATATAATAAAAGCTATATACAACAAGCCCACAGCAAGGATTATGCTCAATGGGGAACAATTGGAAGCATTCCCACTTCGATCAGGAACTAGACAAGGCTGTCCACTCTCACCACTTCTATTCAGTATTGTACTTGAAGTCTTAGCTGAAGCCATAAGACAAGAAAGGGACAGAAGAGGGATTCAGATCGGCAAGGAAGAAATCAAGCTATCCCTATTTGCAGATGACATGATCTTATACCTGAGGGATCCCAAAAACTCCACCAGGAAGCTCCTGGAACTAATTGAGAAGTTCAGCAGGGTGGCAGGATACAAAATAAATGTGCAAAAATCAGAGGCCTTCCTATATGCCCAGAATGAAAGAAGTGAAAAAGCCTTGAGAGAAACCATGCCATTTACTATAACCCCTAAAAAAATGAAATACCTTGGTATAAACCTAACTAAGGAGGTAAAAGACCTTTACAATGAAAACTTTAAAACCCTAAAGAAAGAAATAGCCGAAGACACCAGAAGGTGGAAAGACCTCCCTTGTTCCTGGATTGGCAGAATCAACATTGTAAAAATGACCATCCTACCAAAGGCAATATACAGATTCAATGCTATACCAATCAAAATCCCAAAGCAATTCTTCAAAGAAGTTGACCAAACAATCTCAAAGTTCATATGGAGGCACAAAAGACCCAGGATAGCAAAAACAATCCTGAGTAACGAAAACACAGCTGGAGGTATTACCATACCAAACCTAAGTCTATACTACAAATCCATAGTTATAAAGACAGCCTGGTACTGGCTCCAAAATAGACACACAGATCAATGGATAAGGATTGAAGACCCAGATATAAGCCCACAAAGTTACAGCCATTTGGTCTTTGACAAAGGGGCCCAAAGAATCCAATGGAAAAAGAACAGCATCTTCAACAAATGGTGCTGGCAAAACTGGATCTCCACATGCAGAAGATTAAAGCTGGACCCGTACTTGTCACCATGTACAAGACTTAATTCCAAATGGATCAAGGACCTTGATATCAGGCCAGAGACTTTAAAAACCATAGTTGAAAGGATAGGGAACTCCCTCGAGCTCATTGGGCTAGGCCAACACTTCCTAAACAGACATCCAATGGCACAGTCACTGCTACCAACTCTCAACAGTTGGGATCTTGTGAAATTAAAGAGCTTCTGTTCAGATAAAGAGATTTTCACACGAGCTCAAAGGCAACCCAGAGAATGGGAGAAAATCTTCACTAACCACATATCTGACAGAGCTCTATTGTCCAGAGTGCACAAAGAACTTAGAAAATTAAACTCCAAGGAAAATACTGGCCCAATTAAAAAATGGGCCCTGGAACTTCAAAGAAACTTTACCAGGGATGAAATTAAAATGTCTAACAATTATCTTAAAAAATGCTCCACTTCCTTCGCCATCAGGGAAATGCAAATTAAAACTTCCCTGAGATATCATCTCACCCCGGTCAGGATGGCAAAAATCCACAACACAAACAACGACAAATGCTGGAGAGGATGTGGAGAGAGGGGAACTCTCCTACATTGTTGGTGGGAATGCAGGCTCATACAGCCACTCTGGCGAGCCGTCTGGAGATTCTTAAAGAAATTAAAGATTGAAATGCCATATGACCCTGCTATCCCACTTTTGGGAATAACCCCCCATGCAGCAGAGTTTCGCCTCGATAGCACAAGCTCGACCATGTTCATAGCAGCACTGTTTACAATAGCAAAGTCATGGAATCAACCTAAATGTCCAACAGTTGACGAGTGGATAAGGAAACTGTGGTACATCTATACAATGGAGTACTACTCAGCCATCAAAAATGATGAATTACTGGAATTTGCTGGGAAATGGATGTCATTAGAAAGAATTATATTAAGTGAAGTATCCCAAACCCAGAAAATTAAGCGCCGTATGTACTCCCTAATAGGTGGCTCCTAGTACCAAACTCACCCAGCCCACATTGAGACACTCAAAAGTAAACCTATGTAACACAGTAATTGCAAGGATTATGAACAAGAGAGATGGGTTAGGAGGGCCACACCAGAAACAAGGAGAGAGGAGACCATGTTGCAGCAGAGAAAATAGGCCTCCATCAAGGTCTGCAAGTAAGTAATGAGAAACCTGGTTAAGTTCACAGACGTTCTTTCCTGATCTCACCAGAAGGGGAGGGCATATAGTCTAACAGATAAAAAGTAATCATTTTGCAAATGGGTGATGGACCCCTCCCTCAGTGAGGGTTCCTACTCTTATTACATCTACCCTTGAATGTGCTATTACAACAAGACTCCAGTTTAACAGCTTTTTGTCTCTGGCCAGGGGGTGACATACAGTGCCCAGCAGAATGGAGTGAAGGGAATTGCAGGAGCAGCAAAACTGCAAAAGAAAATCAACAAACCACAATCCAGAACTTCAGAGACTCTATATCAATCACATAGAACTAGGACAGCCTAATCTCTCCCCATCCTGGAGCTCAGGCACATTTGCGGAAGAGGGGGCGGTAAGATTGTAAGAGCAAAAGGATGGGAGGAGCAACGATTTGCAAGATTCTCAACAATAGTTGGGGCCAAAGCAATCATAATGGGACTTTGCATGCCCTGCGCAATGTCCAGCGCACTGTTGCCCTCATAAAGTCTAGCATCTGTTAAGGGCACCGAGACCCCTGGAGGCAAGGGATTGACAGCCATAGTAGTGCTCCTATGCTTAAGGGGAACAAGAGAAAGGGCTTATGGAAATGCCACTGGGTCCTTATATGTCATCTGAGAGGAGGACCCAGTGGAGAGTTAGGCGTACACAATAAAGGACTCTCTGGGAATTGGGGGGGAAGCACTGGGGGAAGGGGAGGGGGAAGAGGGGGGAGGGAGGGAACTGGTAAAAAATTTTTAAAATGTATAATTAAATTTTTAATAAAAAAAAAAGAAGAGGACAGTGTGTGTGCTTGTGGAGGCCCAAGGAGACTTGAGAAATCATCCTCGGTTGCACTACTCCCAATTGATTACTCCTAAGATGTGCACAGCTGCATCTTCCAGGGCTGGAGGTACATGCCACCACCATTTCTGTCTGGCATTTTCATGTGGAATAAAGTATCCAAACTGAGATCTTCCTGCTCATGAGGCAAAACATTAAGTCCTAAGCCATCTCTCTCTCCAGGACTGGTAGCCAGTTAAGTGTATAGGCATGGTCTATGGAGAGTCTCAGCCAGAATGAGACAACAGAGGACCTCAGAAAACAGATGATCATTTCCTTCTGTAGTCTTGAAAGTTTCTTGTCAGATGCTGTCAAAGCCAACTTTTCCACCACAAATAAAAATTTGAAGTCTGGACGTTTACAAGCCATTTTTTTCTTTGTAGTGATATTTCAGAAAATAGTAAATAGTAATATATTTGAGAAAATATTGAAAGGTGGGATGGCTCGCCAATTCCACATGAAGGGGAAGGAAAATTTGAGGAATTGCCAAGTGTGAAGGCATGGATTTGACCGAGGCAGGGTGGAAAGACAGAACAATATTTTGAAGACTTGGGAAAGCAGAGGGGACTCCTACTCTGAAGTTTGATGAGTGTCTTGTAGCTCCAAGTCTAAGTCTCTGATTGCAACATAGTTAGCAGCATTTGGTGTCAAATTTGAGAATATCCCTTCTATATAGTGAAATGTTACCAAAACAGGAAAGAAAAATAGTAAGAAACCAGATTTTAAGTCACAAATACATACTTTTTAAATGTGACTTTACTGATTTTCAGATATTTCCTTGGAGTTTTCTTGGATTTCATAGATAAGCTGTCTTGTGGAGATCCAAGAGAGGACACCTTGTGCTCCAGAAGCCAGATATGGTGAGTTCCTAGGGTTTATTCAAAAGGGTACTGTCTCCTTTCTCCCATAGCCTGTGCCACTCTGAAGTTGTCACCTGAGTATCCAAATCTTGTCCTTGGAGCACCCCTCTTTTTCTCTGCTACCACTTACCCATTTTGTCTCCCAGCTGTCCCAACTTTCGTTCTGTTGGTGGGACTGGCTGAACTCAGGATTTCCACTCCACAGCTTGGTGATCTTCATTAGGAACTTCCCTTCTCTGAATTATTTTGCTCTCTGTGTATGTTTGTGTGATGTGTATATTTGTGAATGTGTGTGTATGTATATTCTTGTTTTCTGGGTGTTTGTGTGTCTGGTAATAGGTTAGAAGCTAGAGACTTCTAAAAGCTAGGCATGTTCTCTGACACTGAAAGATCTATTTTCTCTTCCAATGAAAACAATTGAGCTCATGCTGCTCTTGAACTTGAGCTCCTTTTATCTTGCATTCTTATTTCTCTGCATCATCAGAGATGGCTTTGGGTTCTTCTTTCCCCTAGTGAAGAGAAGAGGCTAGGAGACTGAGTATCTTTTTTCGTCTGCCTAATTCTCCCAAATCCTCCAGCAGGCGCCTCCCATTGGGAGCTTTGTAGGTGTTGGAGACATCCAAAAGAACTGAATATTGCCTTGCTATCCTGCACCAAACAAAAGGCCTTGTGACAAGAAGCAATGCAAATATTGAGAAAAGATATGCTTGGAGACATTTGTCTAAAAATGGCAAATGACAGAAGTTGCACCAAGAGGCATCCATAAGCCTTCATTAGAACAAAGAACCCCTGTATCTTTGAGGAGATGTGTAATTTGCTCCCTCACTTCCCCTCTTACATAGGAGAGAAAGAATGCAGTTTGCTTAGGGATATCACACCAATATACAGGAGCTGCTTCTGGGGAGCTGGGACAGAGATGCCTAGTCTTATATCCTTCTAAATGTATGTCACCTACATCCCTCACCTTTTAGTATATTTCTGTGATGGAATGCTGGTACCTGAGTCACATGGAGCAGAGGTTGAGCAGGATGAGCAAGAATAACGATTGTTGACTGTGAGCCTATATTAGGCTGGTCAGTAAAAGTTCAGCTATAAGTAAGTCTGTGTCTCATGGTGCATATAAATTGATCAGAGAAATATTTTCAGAAGTCAGTTCTCCCAGTTTTCCAGTTGATCTAGAAATTATGTTCATGTCACCAAGATTAATTACTCACCTTAAGCTATTGCACAATCTGCAATATCCTGGAACCTTAAAGGAGTTTAATTTACATTCTCTAGTGAATAAGGATATGGAATAACTTTAGTTGTTCACCAGACATTTGAATTTCTTTTGAAAACTATTCTTCTACACTTTTATCAGGTTATTTATTTTGTTAAATTCAGTTTATTGTGTTCTTTGTATATTGTTGATGTTCCCACTCTGCATTGTATGATTGGCAAAGATTTTCACTCATTTAGTGAGTTGTGTCTTCTTTTGTCTGACAGGTTCTTTTGATGTACAGAAGGTCTTTTGTGTCATGATCCAATTTGTTGATTGGGAAGGTATTGTATGGGAAGGGAAGCTGATTACACTAAATGTGCCTTACGGGAGTTACTCTCTCATTGTCACCTTGAAGCATATGGTGCATTGTGTTTGCCATGGAAATAATTCTAACATCAATGTTTGACTCACAGGGGCCTCAGTTACTTGAGTTAAAAGATTATGGTAATAGTTTGTTGAAATTTGCTTATCATATAAACCATTATCTGGAATGCATGTGTAAAGTATTTGTATTTGTGTATGTGTAGTACTTGGTTAGTGCACATGGAGCCCTTGAATTACTGTACAGCTTTACCTAAATTGTGCTTAATGGTGCATTTCTGAAATCTTAATTGTGTGGAAGTAGACGCAGGAAACTTAGAAGATAAAGGTCATCAGTTTGAAAACTGTTCTCCTACTCTTTTAACAGGTTATTTATTTTGTTGGGTCTCCTTGGACAGTTTGTTGGAAGTGATACTTGTTTTACATGATACCATGTTCTCTCAAAAAACAAGAGGGCTGGAGAGGTGGCTCAGGGGTTAAGCTTCTGCCTTGCAGGCAGAAGGTCCCGAGTTCTGATCCTAGGCCCACGTATAGATGCCGGGCGGAATCCAGGGCGGCCTGCGTTTCTGGTCCTGGTAGGGCGGAGCCTGTGAATCCCAGGGTAGAGTAAACAAGGAGGAGGTGGAGGCGTCCATGGTGGTTCCGGAATTCGTCTGTGATTCTACACACACACACACACACACACATACACACACACATGCATACACGCACAATTGAATAAAAAATTAAAAAATTTAAAAAAAAAACAAAAGAATCAAGACTCCAGTTCTCTCCTTCAAATTTGACCATCTTCAACATCTGTTCTCTGTTAAACTTCTGACTGCTAACTTCTTTACCTGAGTGGAACAAATAGAGTGAAGAGGAAGGAAGTCATGAGTTATGGATTTTAGCAGTATACTCTGATTTTGCAGATATTCTGCTGATGATCATATTCCAGCTCCCACACCACGTTTGCCTCCATTGTCCAGGACACAGTATGTGAAGTCTGGATGGCCTAAACTTTTCTGCCTCACTTCCTATCTGTGTCATCTATTTACATTGTGATTTCCAAGTTTATGAGAAGCAGATTCTGGAAAGTTTCACCTAGATCTGGCAACACATTCAGGAAATTACCACCTGCCTGCAAGAATTGCTAAATATTAACCTTTCCTCTCCACAGTAAGTTCATCTTTTTTTCTTCTCCATAACATGTGTGAGAAATAGTACTTTGTCATGTTTTTCTCTGATAATCCAGATTTGGTGTGTGAACATTTCACTTGAGAATAATAACCTGTTCAGAATCACTTGACTCAATTTGAGCTGGCTTTGTGCCTCCATTTTAACCCTTTGTGTATTATTTGATATAATTTGGACTGTGCATTTGGTAATATGTCAACTTTAGACCATTGTTTTTCTTTTTCTTAAGACCTTTGGAATTTTCATGTTCACGATGTCTTTATTCCTTTATTTGGAGAGTTAGTCTATATTACTTCAAATTGACTATGTTATCCTGAAGATTGTCAGTAAGTAGGCAGTCTTGATGAACCTGGTATTCTTGTGGCTGCACATTGTATTTTATTGTAATTCCTTTTAACATTCTTGAATGTTGTATCACATGAAATATATAACCCAGGATATATATTTGTATTTATTTTTATGTCTTGTTTGGTAGAAATAAAATTCTGTTTTAATGACATTGGCATGACATACAGACTGTTATGAGCTTCTATTTACTATGTCCAAGTTGAAGACTTGGTTTAACAAGACCTGTGTCATTGCAGGGAACAATGTTCTTTGAGGGCATAGCTGTCCACTTCACTTTGGGGGAATGGCAGTACTTGGATGCTATTCAGAGGACCTTCTACAGGGATGTGTTGCTGGAGACCTACAACAATCTTTTTTGTGGGAGAGTCTCATTGTCCTATGAAAACTCAAGTTCCAATTACTTCTGTCTCAGGAAAATATGAGAGTTATGCTTTCTTTAGGCTGCAGTGTTACTGCAGATGATAAAATGTGCCTCGCAAGCAGGAATTTCCTGAGTTTAGATAAGATCCCACATAAAAACACAAGGCAGAAAATGGCTGTGGCCTGTACATCAGGCCTTGTTGGAATATCCTTGTTGGATATTTCCTTGCTGGAATATCTCTGAGGGAAATAAAATAGACACATAAAGATAAATCAGGTTGAAGCAAACCAGGATGATTCCCAAGGTCATGCTTGGTCCTGCGCAATCACATACATTGCCCTATGGTACACACACACACAATAAACAAATACATAAGTAAATTTTAGAAAATTTATGAGTTGAGTTAGCTTTCATTTTTTCTTTTTTTATTTCTATTTATACAAACTTAACAGGTACACCAGTCCCCTCCCTCCCTCCATCCTTGAAATTTAAGAAAATTGATTTTAGTTTCAAGTTAGTATGAACACATGTTGATGACAATATTCAAGAATGTATTTTCAAGAAATTAATTTAGACTTAAGTAGTAGCTTACTTTCAATTGGGATATAGTGATAATATGAAGATATAAAGTTAAACAAAAATCACCCATGACAAAATCATGGTATGGTGATTATTTATCCTTGGAAGATGAAGAACACAGGGAAAGTCATATAGATTGTTGACCACCAAAAATATTCTACTCAGCAATGACCTTATTCAATAGGATGTTTTCTCTCAAAAAATCTGCAAGATTGGCTTTGATGAAGATAATTACAGCTTCTCAAAAATGAGCATAAAACGTGGGTTGGAAAAATTGCTCATTTAAGACTCAGCCTCATTAACAAAATATCCTGAATTTAGATGCCTGGTCCCCCAAGTAAAAAATGACATAGAGATATGGTAGCAACCTGACCTTCTAGCCCTGGTGGTCATAGCCTGGAACATACCAGAGCAAAGTAAAAAGGAGGCAGAAGCAATCGAGGATGAATCCCAAAGTAATTCTTGGTCTTCCACAGGAACAGAAACAGTAAGTATACTCTCAAACACACACACACACACCCCCACCCCCCACACACACACTCATACAAACACAAATAAATTTAAAAATGGACATAAACTTATACAAACTCACATTCACAATGTAAGCAAGGAAGGAATAACTTTTCCATTGTGATCCTGGGGAGATGCATTGTAGAGGACAGTCTGCATTTAAGTGATAAGCCTTCTCAATTTCTTCTCTATACAAGCAATCAATAATAACTTTAAGGGATCTCTTCTGCTCCTGGGATTCCACACCTGGAGCCCATGAGTTCCTACATCAATCTTCTCTCAGCCCTCCTGGATTCCATGCCTGGAGTCAATGACTTCTCCAAGGCTTTCTAGCCCCTCATGATTTCATGTTTAGGAGTCCCATTCTTTCTCTCATCTATTAACTCTGCTTTAAATCTCAAAGCCTTCTTTAAGAATTTTATTCTATTCAGCTTGTTTTGTTGTTCTATATTCAATATTCTATGTTCTATATTATTTTAAAGATTAAAAACAATTAAATGCTCATTATTTTATTTACTATGGATCTCTGGTTTGTGTGAAATATGTATAGTTACATGCATGGATCATGTAATGTAAAAAGTCATTGATTGATTTGCGGGAAAATAATGTTCTATGATTCAACTGAAATGGTCAATAAAACCATAGTTCTTGAAAAGTAATAATAGCCAGATCTTGAGAAATAGTTTGTTAGGAAAACCTATCAAAAAAGTTATGTGACATGTACAGTAACAAAGCCTCACATATCAACATGCATCCAAAACCAAATCTTATGATTCTGTATCACCTGTTAAGCATCAACATATGAGGGAGGAGACATCACACTCAAGTAACAAATATTTGTGTTATAAATCTTTCACTCAATTTCAGTAAACTCACTCAGGAAGAAGGCCATTAAATGTAAAAAGTGGAGTGAAGATATGTCATGTCAAATTTCTCAGAACATGTCACAGAATTCATAAAGATCAGATTGTAACATGAGCACAAAGGCCACCCACAGAATGGGAGAAAATCTTCACGAACCACATATCTGATAGAGTTCTATTATCCAGAGTGCACAAAGAACTTAGAAGACTAAACACCAAGGAAACAAATGGCCCAATTAAAAATGGGGATGAAAAACTTTACCGGGGATGAAATTAAAATGCCTATCAAATATCTTAAAACATGTGGCATATCCTTAGCCATCAAGGAAATGCAAATTAAAACTTCCCTGAGATATCATCTCCCCCCCCCCCCCCCCCGGTCAGGATGACAAAAATCCACAATACAAACAACACCATATGCTGGAGAGGATGTGGAGAGAGGGGAACTCTCCTGCATTGCTGGTGGGAATGCAGGCTCATACAGCCACTCTAGTGAGCCATCTAGAGATTTGTAAAGAAATTAAAAATTGAAATGCCATATGACCCTGCGATTCCACTTCTGTGAATAACCCCCATACAGCAAAAGTTCACCTCGATAGCACAAGCACGACCATGGTCATAGCAGCAGTGTCTAAAATAGCAAGGTCATGGAATCAACCCAAATGTCCAACAGTTGATGAGTGGATAAGGAAAATGTGGTACATCTATACAATGGAGTACTACTTAGCCATCAAAAATGATGAATTAATGGAATTTGCTGGGAAATGGATGTTATTAGAAACAATTATATTAAGTGAAGTATCCCAGACCCAGAAAATTAAGCACTGTATGTACTCCCTAATAGGTCTCTCTTAATACCAAACCCATCTAGAGACACTCAAGGATAAATCTCTGTAATACCTACAGTAATTGCAAGGATTATGAAAGGAGGGACGGGGTAGGAGAGACACACCAGACACAAGGAAAGAGGGGACCATGGTACAGCAGAGAAAACAGGAACCTCTTCGGAGTGGAGGACCCAGAGAAGAGTCTGGCATGCACATTAAAGGATGCTCTGGGGATGGGAGCGGGAGGCACGGGAGGATTGGGAAGAAGATGGAAGGGGAGGGGGGTACAGGGTGGTGGGAGGTTGGAGGGAGGGGACCTGTTTACCTGTTAAGTTTGTATGAGTGGAAATAAAAAAAAAAAGGAATTACAATACAAACACAACCTTCTGCCCATTCCTACCTAGCAAGAATCCCAGGTCTATCAAGATGGCCTCTTCACTGACAGTCTTTAGGATGTCAGAGTAAATTTAAAGAATATAGACTAACCCTACAAATAATTGGAGAAAGAGTTTACAAACAAGGAAACTCCAAAGTTCTTTAAAAATTAAAAAGAGGGGCTGGAGAGGTGGCTCATGGGTTAAGCCTCTGCCTTGCAGGCAGAAGGTCCTGAGTTCGGATCCTAGATCCCATGTATAGATGCCAGGCGGAAGGGGGGCGGCCTGCGCTTCTGGTCCTGGTAGGGCGGAGCCTGTGAATCCCGGGGCAGAAGGAGGTGGAGGCGTCCATGGTGGTTCCCGATTCGTCCGTGGTTCTACACACACACACACACATACACACATGCGTGCGCACATACATACACACACACGCACAATTGAAATAAATAATAATAAAAAATTAAAAAAAAATTAAAAAGAGAAACAGTGATCTAGAGTGGGTACATTACCACCTGCCTAGTCCAGATTCTATACAATTAATACACAAAATGGTTAAAAGAAGGCAGAAAGACAATTTACCTTGAGTCTTGTGACTCTGACCATGTTACTCTCATTTGAGATTTTCCCAAGTAGAATCTGGATCATCAGAGGGCAACGATGAAGCACTGTTTCTCACACATGCTATGGATAAGAAAAAAAGATGAACTTACTGTGGAGAGGGAAGGTTACTACTTAGAAATTCTTGAAGGGAGGTAGTACTTTTATGATTGTGTTACCAGATCTAGGTGAAATATTTCAGAATCTGCTTCTCATCTATTTGAAATCTTAGTAAAAATAGATGACATAGACAGTAGGTGAGCCAGAAAAGTCAAGGCTATCCAGATTTCAAGTACTGTGTTCTGGACAATGGAGGCAAGGATAATGTGGGAGATGGAATATGCTTATCAGCAGAATATTCTGGAAAATCAGAGTATACTGCTGAAAGACATAACTCATGACTTCCTTCCTCTTCACTCTATGTGATCCTTCTTTGCTTGGTCCCCAAGCTCCTATTTAGCATGAAAGTCTAAAGGGCTTGATTTCTACACCTAGTCATGTTGGTACTTGGGAAGTTCCATGTTTCCCATTTTAGCATTAAATATATTTTTCAACATATCAACTTAAGTAAAGAATTAACACTCAGGACTTTACCAGAGAATAGATGTTGAGAATGTTGAAATCTGAAGGATGGAACTAGAGTTTTGATTCTGTTTTTTAAGAGAGCATATAGTGTAAGACTTCCCACAGGTAGAGCACTGCCTTGCAGTCCTGGATTCCTTCATCTCTGGCCTTGATTGCTCAATGAGTGTCTTGGCAACCATTCCACCCAATCGTAGCTCATGAACCCTCCTGGAACAGATCACGGTCCCCACCGCTTTCACCTCTGCAGGATCTTCCTATCTTTAGCTCACAGGATCTGCAAGAACCAGAGGAGAGATGGCAGCATTCTGCCCTTGAGTCCCAGACCTTGACCAGAATCAGCAGCAGCAAGAGTAGCAGCAGCAGCAGCAGCAGCAGCATTCACCAGGTCAGCTTTTAGTGGGACCCTAGCATGACTTTGAGGGGGTAAGGTCCTGGGATTCTGGCTTCAAGACTGTACCCAGAGATCCTCTGTCCTGCCTCCATTTCTAGGTTCCAAGCAAGGCAAATTTTAGGGGAGCTAGGTAGCCCAGACAACCCAGGCCTGGATAGGTCCCAGGGTGCCTTCCTTGCCTCTGCCCCCACTCTGATGTGGCCTCCTGGGTTCCATGCCTGCCCTCTATCATCCTAGCCTTGAACTGTGGACCCTGTGAAACTCAGTCATGCCCAACTGATAGATGCAATCCTAATCTGCATAGGAAAAATGCACCCTATCCTCCAGGACACAACTGGAGTCCAGACAGAATATTCAGGTCACATGTAGACACTCCCTGTTGTGCTTTCCCTAGTTGTTGCTGATAAATTCATGCTAAAATCATTTATGGGTGAATAAGGTGTTTTATTCTGGCTTATGATTGTCTGGTTACATCTCTTAGTCCATGGTGAGAAAAGGGCTCATACTAACACCAGAGGCCCAGAGAACTGGCCACACTGTGTCATAGGACTTTTAAGAGAAGAAGCGAACCTCAGATTGTGTGCCCAAGTGTGCAGAAGAATGCCCTGTGAATCAGATCCCTACACATCTTCCAACTACCCAGGACAAAATTCAACCTGCCATGGGCTACACCCCCTTAATTAGACAATCTTCAGCATATTTGCTCAGGACTTAAGTTAACTACTTGTTCTTCATTACTATGCCCAAAGATCAAGCCTTGAATTTTCACATTAACATCTGTATTAGTCTGGTTCTCTAGAGTTACAGAATTAACAAAATGAATATATAAATAGGGAATGTATTGAGTTGGCTTACAGATATGGCCAAGGTAGTCCAACAATGACTGCCAGTCCAGTAATCCAGTGGGTGATAACTGAAGGCTGGAGGATTCCTAGCGAATATTTAGTCTCGCTGCAGCTTTAGAGGGTTGGAGGCCTAGAGAGAGGAGAAGCAAAGAAACCTGGGGGCCCCAAGGAAGAGTGATTCCTAGCACAGCTACAGAGCATCTCTTCTCTTCTGTGGTTTCCTTTTATATCCTACACTACTGGGAGCTCCTATGAGATCTATGGAGGTTCTTATGAGATCTAGGGCTGGTCTTGTATTATATGGATAATCTCTTCAGGTGATCTCTTACCAGGTGTGGTATGAGCAGATCTTAATTAATATCAGGTATGTCAAGTTGACACCCAGGATTAACTATGACACCTCTATCTACCACACCAGTCATATGTGATGTTTCCACCCTTGTATTTGAAAAGTGTGGGGCTGGAGAGATGACTCAGGAATGAAGACTTTGCCTCATTAGCAGAAAGATCTGAGTTCAGATACCAAATCAGGTAGAAATGACTGCAGTCTTTAATTCCAGCTCTGGAAGGCTAAAGAGTATGGGAAATCCCAGAGCTATGCAAAACGGAGTAGAAGCAATGCATGATAGATTTCTGATTCATCCATGAGTGTCCACAGGCACAAGCAGACCACACACACACACACACACACACACACACACACACACACACACTCACACACACAGTGCAAGAGCATGCACAAAAAGTGTTGAAATTTATGACTTTCTTTGTAGGATTATAAATCCTTCAGAAACTGTTGCCACAGGAAATATGATGAAAAATGGTTCAACATATTCTTTTAAGTCTGGGAATATGTCTTAGTGATTAAAGCTGTGGGAGAACACTGAGTTGCCTCCTGTGAGACCCTAAGTACAATCCTTAGCTAGTAAGAGAAATAAAATATAAAAATCACCCAGTTTTTGAGCTTATTAAATATGGCAGCAAGGAAATAGAAACAACGTATGGGAGACTTTGGAAAGGCTTCTGAGGAGAGTATGTTATTTTATTATTTGTGTGTGTGTGTGTGTAGAAACAGAGAGAGAGTCTGCACAGGTATGCCATGGTACACCAGTGTGGATCAGAGGACAGCTCACCAAATGGACTTTTGTAGATCAAAGTCAGGTTGCCTGATTTCCAAATAGGTGTTTAGCCACTGAGTATCTCACCGATTTCTCAGGAAAGAGTATTGTAACTCAGTCTTAAAAGGCAAGTAAATCATCCAATAGAGCAAATATGTTTACCCATCTAAAATTCTTTAATTTAGCTGCTATACATTGTATTTAAAAGTTACAGTTTTATTCCTTTTTTGTGTGTATTGAGCATTCCCCTCTTAGACGATAACTTCCCTTTGTAAAACTCAGTTTTTTTCTTAAAATGAGCAGATTTGTAAAAATTTACAGTGAATTTTAAAAATCACTTTGTCATTTACATTTGTATAAGATATACATTTCATTAGTTGAGACAGCCTCAAGTGAAATGTTGTAGGAAACTGTTTCCTACATGTTAGGTTTGACTTGTAGTCCTGCTTTAAAATGTTTGTAAAAGAAGATTCTGAGTCTTGTTTCATTCATTCACAGGTATTAGTCTATCAGCATCTAAGAGAGACCTGAAATATTGCCTAATCAGAGATGCTTTGTTGTGAGGACCATACAATCAGACCACAGACAGCAAGGAGAAGTCAGGCCTCCAGGATCTTCCTCGTGCTCAGACAGCCAGGATCTTTGACCCATAAATCCTGCAGACTAGATATCTAATTTTCAAGAGTGGTACTCAGTCCATCTCACACCTTTCTCTTGGACAGCAGTATCCATTCTGTCTTCTAGTTACTTAAAACTCATCTATTTGCATTTTGATGTCTGTTTTACTATGGCCGACTTAGGTGGCCAAAATGATATCATCTCTTGAGAAGTAACTCCTGATGGACTGAACTTCTTATACTGGGGCCTGAGAGCTTGTTTCCTGTTGGGCCCGCCCAGGATTTGCCCCAGGGCATGGCCGAGCACATGGGATTAAAGATGGTGCTGAGGGCAAGGGTCTTGGGCATAACCTGATCACTTCACAGAGAGCCCTAATTGGCTTTCAGGTATCTACCTGCTCCCTGTGCTGAGTGACATTGAACTTGACCATTAGCACCTGTAGGATGTCCTGACCTTGTGATACAATTGGATACCTGTTTCACGCTTTGGTGGCCTTTGTCTATAAAAATTCCTTTTCTCTCCCCAATAAAGAGAGATCTGCTTCTGATAATCTCCCTGTTCCGTGCTGAGTCTCTGGGGATAGAGGTGAAGGTGGGGACGACTAGAACCTGCTTTCATCACAGCCAGCAGCTGTGTGTGTGAGTGAGTGAATAAGTGCGTGAGTGGGAACCGGTTCCCACAAGTGGCGACCACGAAGGGACACTTCTGAAATCGGACCGAGCTAAGCAAGCTTCGGGGTAAGTGAAAACATGGGAAATATGGGGAATTCAATGTGCAAGGATGAAGCAGTGCCAGCAGCACTGGAATCTGTACTACAAAGACAGGGTTTAAAAGTTATAAGCTCTGCTATTTCAGAAATGTGGCAAACAGCCCTTGAATTAGCACCTTGGATCCAATCGGGCAATGTGTTTTCATCCACCACCTGGACTCTGGTGAGGAATCTAGCCAGGAAGCGGGAAGAACATTTTGGAGTGTCCCCTTCTCCGGGATTTTACTGCATTGTTTCTGCCCTTGAGGCAGCGTTCCTTCCGGATCCAATCCAACCTCCACCAGAGGCAAAGGGGGAGGGGAAGAAGCCACCAGAGCAGCGCCTTCTAGCTCCTGGAGCAACTCTGGGCCAGCCCCAGCCACTGGAGCCAACAAGCCATCCCAGGCGCCCTGCAGGGGGCTCTGCCAACAACCCATGGGGGATGTGGAGTCGTGCGGGACCACAGACCTGGGGCCAGGTGGGCAAAACTGGGCACGCTGAGCCGGGGCTAGGCGGGCTTTCTGCCAGACCATGGCAGGGTGCAGGAAACCATGGGGATGGTGGACATGCCTGCTATTTAGAGAATGGTAACCCATCACTGTACGAATGCCAGAACATTACACAGAGTTGTGGGCCGCAACAGGGGCACGTGGTACTGATACCAAAGCTGCTACCAGTGGCGATGGAGAGACTGCCCGTGGCTGCAGCGGGGCAACACGTGGGGATGTAGAACCACGCGCAGGGGAGCCATACAGGGCTGTGACAAGGCTGCGCACAGCCAGGGGGCAGAGGTTCACAGAAATGGACTGGCAGGTGGGCAGGCATGTGGGCACTGGCAGGGAACCCAGGGCTGGAGCCCACATGTGCTGAGGCTTATCAAGTACAAGCCTATCTTGTTAACTTAAATCCAGGAGCCAATCGCCCTGCAGTGTGGTATCCTTGGGAAGCAAAAGATTTAAAAGAATTAAAGCAGGCCATGCTAAAGGATGGTCCAAATTCCCCATGGGTTGAGGCCCTCCTTCAAGATCTAGTTCACCAACCCTGTACTACTAAGGACTGGATGGATATGGCCAAAGCGGTTCTCCCCAGTCCCACATTCATTAAGTGGGCAGCACTATTTAAGGAAGAATGTAGGGTCCAAGCTGAGCGCAATCAAATGCGCAGCCCAGGGTGCCTATAACGTTTGGGATGTTAGCTGGAACGGCAGATCAATTTTCTACTGGGGTTCAGCAGGCGGCCATAGAAGCCCCATACCAAGACCAAGTCTGTTTAATAGGGTTAGCAGCATGGAAAAAGCTAGATGAAGGTCCTTCTAAAACACCTTTAGCAGGCATTATGCAAAAACTGGGTGAGACGCTCCCCGAGTTCATTGACCAGGTGGAAAAGAGCCTCCATCGTAAACTTCCCCCAGGTCCCCTAAGGGAACAATTTGCTAAATTGCTGGTATGGGAAGGGATGAATGGGGACCACAAAATAGCGTGTACAGGTATTAAGGAGAGATTCATGGGCACCTGGATTATTGCTTCACAGGATGTGGGGACTCAAAAACACCAGAGTCAGACACTGGCTGCAGCATGGGAGACACAGACAAAGACACTGGCCGACACCGAGCCTGTAAGGCCAAGAGGGGAGGAGAACAATGGAGTTTGTTTTCATTGTGGCCAGGTGAGACATTTCAGGAGGGAGTGTCACCAGAGTGAGGAAGGGAAGCCGAGGGAGGTAGGAGGGGCTAAGCCCCCTACAACTCCATGCCCTAGGTGTTGCAGAGGGCTTCATTGGAGGAGAAATTCGATCTAGAGGACAAGCCATTGTTAAAAGAAATCACCAATATTTAAAGGCCCAATTACAAAAACAAAAAGGGGGAGTAAGCCCCCACCAACAGCTGTGGTTGGTATTATTTACCATCAATGTTTTAAATTTTACATTTTATAAAAGGACAACTTAAACTGAGATCCCAAAGACACTGGGAAGCCTATCCACCTAACTTCCTGTCAGGAAACTATCCATGGTGTGCTCAAGGAAGATGTTAACTGTGATCCTTATAGGCCTGATTGATACCTTGCCTGGATGGAGTCGATCTGGGTCTGACCTAACATCTAGAAAAATTGTTCTTTTAATAACTATATTGCTTAAGTGTTTTTTCAGCACATCTCTCAGCAGCACTCCATCATCGAGACCACGCTGCAGGCGCCTATGACCTTTGAACATCCCTGCCACACCCCCAAAAAGTCACCTGCTGCCATGCCTGATGCTGATGCCAACTTGTCTACTCCGCCATATGTATGATTCCTGCCCAATGGAAAAACCTTTCCAGTTTAGCTAACTTGTCAAGTGCAGTACATGTCTAATGTGCGATACAGGCCTTTAAATATGGCTCAAACCCCCAAGGTTGGTAAAGCTGTTGGAACCGAAGTTCCTCCAAGTCACCCGCCCCGACCCCAAAAGGAGACACGAGGACCGAGAGGCTGCTGCAATGGCAATAGGCGAGTTTATTCTGGCATGCCAGGACCGCCTCCTTCTTGCCAGCAAGAGAAGAGCGGCCCCGACTGAGGTCGGGGTAGGGTTTTTATAGGGTATAGGGTACCAAAACATATTTTTCTATAGCACTCTTTGGCACACTTTTCACAGCACACAAGGACGTTGAGTCAGCCAAGGGTGACCATCAGATGTTCTGGTCGAAGTCGTGGGCAGTTCTTGGTGGGCGAGGTCCCGGTCAACACATCCGCAGCAGGGCTGACTTGTTTGTGCAAGATAGCAGTGGGCTTGGAGTGAAGCTTCGGTCATAGTTAATAATAATACAAAGGCTTTGGTGGTGTTTGGCATAGCTGCACATACTAGACCTTGAGAGGGGGAGCATTTCCCGGAGTTCTGTGTGGGGAGGGGGCAAGTGGGCTTTTCTCCGAGACCTTGAAGGGGGAAGATTCTCACAGGGAACCTTGAGAGTGGAGATGTTTTCAATATCTAGCCGCCCATATTAGACTTTTGTTTTTAGAACTCTGAAAACTGCTGACCACCAGGCTGTTAGTCATAACCTCATTATTTGTCACAATTTCTGTAAAAATTCCTTTTCTTCCACAAAGCCAACCTCATACAGAGGACTGGTAGCCAGAGACGGGCAAGTGAAAGCCCGGCCATGGATCAACCTAAGACAGGACTTGTAGTATTATACCTGGAGACTACAAGATCCCATGATGGGTCAGACCATGGTGGGAGGTTTTTCACGCCTAAGACAGGCACAGTCACTCAAGACCATTTGGTCTGCTCGTTTGCAGGTAGCCTCCTGGACCATCTCATACAAAAACAAAAGGGGGAGATTTTGGGCCCGCCCAGGATTTGCCCCAGGGCATGGCTGAGCACATGGGACTAAAGATGGCGCTGAGGGCAAGGGTCTTGGGCATAACCTGATCACTTCACAGAGAGCCCTAATTGGCTTTCAAGTATCTACCTGCTCCCTGTGCTGAGTGACATTGAACTTGACCATTAGCACCTGTAGGATGCCTTGACCTTGTGATACAATTGGATGCCTGTTTTGCGCCTTGGTGGCCTTTGTCTATAAAAGTTCCTTTTCTCCCCCCAATAAAGAGAGATCTGCTTCTGACAATCTCCCTGTCCCGTGCTGAGTCTCTGGGGGTAGAGGTGGAGGTGGGGATGACTGGAACCTGCTTTCATCACAGTCAGCAGCTGTGTGTGTGAGTGAGTGAATGGATGCGTGAGTGGGAACTGACTCCCACAGATTCCTTATTAGTCATTGTTCTGGCCAGTCTCCAGGATCAGCAATGCACAGAGTATGCTTGTGTTATGGCATCATGGTGCTGGAATCTCTATAACTATCTGTCATAGTAACCAAGTGCTACCTTGAGTACTTTACCTCCATTTTCTTTGCTGTCATTTTGCCTTTCCCTAGTTTCTCTGTGACTTTCATAAAATATTCCCTTTCATTGTTCATATTCAGGCCTTTCATTGAAGTTCATGGGATGCTAGCACATGGGTTGAAATACAGATTTTCTCTTCCCTAGTAGATGAACTTGATCAGGCATATTCTCTCTCTGAGCCATATCCTTATGTTGGTTCATATTCTATTTCATACTGGGTCAAAGGATTAGAGGCATGCTAGACAGGTGTGCTATGATCTTGCTAATATTCCAACCAGTCTTGTCTTTCTCCCTTTTCTCCGACCTTTCCTTTTCTATTTTGACAAGATCTTCATTTTTCATGCTGGCCTAGCCGCCCACATATTTCAGTCTCCATCTGGCTGTGATTATAAGCCTCTGCCATCTGAGGCTATTCTCTGTCAGTTTTGTGGCACTGAAGAGAGAAGGCCAGGACATTCATGGGTCCATAAGTTTTCTCATCTGGATGAATTCTCAGATGGCAAATGAGTGTTGACTTCTGTGAGATTTTTCCATATATTACACATTTATGTGTTTTATTACCTCTATGATGTCTCTAGCACAATGAATCCTTTTTTCTTTACAAATGATTTTCCACATTCTGTACATTCATAAAGCTTCTCATGTATATGTTTTTTTCTGATTCCCAGTGAGTAACCCATCCATGTGTGTTTTCAGAATGGAAGACAGTATGAGTGAGCCAGCACAGGCCTCAAGGGACTGCTCTGCAGAAAGATGCCAGCAGATTGCCGAGGAGCCTGTCAAATGGGCCCCACATGGTGGAGCACTAGAAGAAAGGAGAGCTTGCACCCACATCTCGGTGCCTCAGCTGTGCATCCTGATAGAAGCCTTCAAGAACTTGCGATACCTGGCTTTTGTTGTAAGGGAAGAACTGGCCAGAAAGATGGGCCTGCTACTAGAGGACAGGATCCAGATATGGTTCCCAAACTAGGCACCCTGACCAAAGCAGCATGCCCCTTGGTGTGCCTTTCAACATTGCTCTGGGCCCTGCAGCCTGCAGGAGTCAAGAGCCCTGCAGGGGTTCCACTGACACTCCTGCTGCCTCTGCTTCTCTGGGCAGCCCCACGTCCTCAGAGCCCTCCCTGCCATGCTACATCTTGCCCTGGGCTTCGGGGAATCTCCTGGAAACCCCCGGAGCCAGGCTGTAACCTCCATGAAGACCCTGTGCACACAATCGATGCTGGCGCCCACCCCTGCCTGCCCACTGCCCCTTTGCAAGGTGCTGCGGGGCACAGCAGTTCTTCCAGGCCCAGGCACCTCTTGCCTTGCCTAGTGCATGCTGCGCACACGGAGTGGGCCAGCCCCACTCAGCCGCCTTCCAGCCTTTGGCTAGGGCACCACCTGCAATCGCGGGCCATGACTGCACATCTCTGGTTGGCCTGCTTTCCAACCTTGCCCCACAGGACACCCTCTAGGGGAGCAAGACCTTGGACTCAGCTGGCTGCACTCCAGGAAGGAACCCTCGGTGGGGTCCAGCAGGACAGCTGCTATTGTCTAGTGACCACGTGCTACCACCCCTCAGGCTCTTTGCCCTGGAGAGTGGAAAGCCACTGCTACCAGCACCAGAAACACCTCTCTGGGACCTGCAGCAGCCACATGCCTTGCTACAGGAAGGTGAAGGGAAAGAGGGGTTAATGGTGCATGAGTCACCCCTGCCCCAGAAGAGTTTCAGGCATTACTGGATATGCTGTGAAGAAGCGGCAGTGGCGGCAGCAGTGGTGGCAGCAGGACTGCATTTGGCAGCCCAGTGGAAGCTGGACTCCACCAGCATCTGAGGGCATGGCAGCACCCAGACATGGACCTTGACTAGCACATGCCAGCTGGGGACCACACAGAGGCCTGCGAGGGCCCAGAGAACCAAAGCAAGGGGAGCTGGACAGGGCCCACAAGCAGATGATGGCACACACAGCTCCCACACTTTCTCTGGATTAACTCACCATCCCTCACCCTCACAGGCGAACCCAGCAGTGCCAGAGAGCTCCCATCTGACCCTGGAGCCCAGGTGCCTCCAGCATAGTGAGGCTGCAGTGCCTCCTCCCACTCCCTGCTGTGGAAAGGATGAGGTTCAATTTCCATAGACAGAGCCCCTAACAAATGCCCTAAACAAAAGGCAAATCCCTCCTAAGCCTCCCACTGCTCCTTCTTATCCCTGGGTCTCCTCCTGGTGCTTCTCACCCACCTTCTTCACCACAACCACCAGCCTGTGATGACCTCTGACTAGTCATCCACAAGAAACTTGTACTCAGAGGTCTTCCTCCTGCTGGGCCCCATCTAAAGAAGTAGGAAACATTTTCTAATGTTTCCCATGGTAACCGTCTGAGATGTTCACGTCATCTTTACATCTGGACTTGCACCCTCTCTGGGGGAAGGCTAGGCCCAGCGTGGGCTGCTTCCCCACCACCTTAAGGCTCAGTAGCTTCCTGGGGCCCCACCTGAATACCTCTCTGTGTGGGATGACATGCAGACATCCCCTGCACCAGACACAACCAGCAGAGATCACGGCCTCCAGGGGAAGGAGGGGCTTGGCAGCACTCTGAGCTCATGTGGCCTAGTAGCCGGCCGGCAACCCTGGCTCTCCACGGATGTGGCCTACTCTTCCAATGAGGAAGTGCTCACCCTTCAAAGCCAGGAGGAGGAGAAGGCTTGGGCCTCAACTGTCAAACCCACAGGGATTCTTACCTGCTTCTGAACCCTCTGAGCACTCTCTGCTCTGGGGACTGATGTGCAGACAAACATCCTGCCCACACACCGCCCCTGACTCTAAGCCACCTGAGGGGCTAACAGGGAAACACTCCATTGAAAGGGAGAGCCACGCAGGATGGTCGCTGGCCCCTAACAAATGCCTTTGCTGATAGGGCTTGTGTGTGCACTAATTACTGAAGTGGAAGGTGGTGTCCCAGTGGAAGTGGAGGGGAAATTAGGGGGTGTTCAATCTCTTGTTTCTCTTCTTGTGCTTCTGAGATTCCTGGAGGGAAGTCCAGTGTACCCTTCACTCCCTAGCATCTTTTCTTTCTTCCTGTGCTTCTCTTGGCTCTCCAGGGTTCTCCCAGGTCCACTGTCTCTTTGGTGAATGTGAGCTCAGGGGATTACGGGTGTCTCACCTGGCAGTCTTCCCTCAAGATATGTAAGGGAAAGCCCAGAGGCTTCCCACAGGGGCGGGTGTAGGTGGGAGTTGTGGCCTGAGGAAGCTCCTCGCTGGGAACAGCAGAGGAAGTGAGGTGGATTAACCCGAAGGAGGGGGTTGGCGCAGGGGCATGGCGCAAGTGCAGAAAAGTCAACCGTCCAGTTCTATGGGGTTTGGGGAGACGTTGGGAGTCACTGACTCTCCCAACCAGGGACAGGTGAGCTGTCCTCCCCAGGCCTATGCTGGCTGGATGTGGTATGGTTCCTTGGTTTTCGGACAGCAGGGGCTCCCCCTGCTCCCCACCTGACTTCCCTCACCTGCATCTCCTGGGTGTTCCAGGTGTGCGATAGCCCCTGGGCTTAGGGCAGGGCTAAGGCAATTTTCAATCTAACACATCCTGTCTCTCATTTTGTTTTGTAATCACCATCCGAAGAACAATTATATTTGCCACACATTTTCAGCATAGTGACACCCCTTAGATCCTACAAACAAGGTAACTGACATGGAAGGAGGTGACACTTGCATTCAAAACCCACAACTCTTTTTTTCTTTGATTTTCCCATTTTGTTTTAAGGAATGAAAATCATCATAGATTGATGGTTTAGGATATATGAAAGGTAATTAGATAAGCAAAAGGAGTTCCTTATCTCTAACTTACTACAGCATTAAGAAATATCCTCAATGCCGAAGTTGTAAAATATACATTACTAAACTTTAAAGCAAACAATCAGAACATATGCAATCCAGAGGACAAATGGATTTTTGCTTTAGTTTGAACACATTGCAGTGATATTCCACCCACCTCAGTAATGACAATGGCCCACTGAATTATGTCTTTACATACAGAGAGTTTCTGATCATGTGGAAGAACACTATTCATCTGAGTTCTTCTAAAATCATCCTATCATTTGGGAGAGAATCTTCATATACAGTTCTAAGATAAGTAAACCCTTTCTACCATCTTGTTCCTCTCAATTAGTAGTCAATGTAGTTTAACATTTCCATATACCCACCCAAAAACCCATACAATATCAGGAACTATACCATTCATCTTTACATGTCACCAAAGAAGTAAACCTAAAAAGTGCACTACCATACTAATCTTCACTCCCTGTCTACTAACCCCACCTTAACTGATGCACTAACAGTCCAAAAGCCTTATCTAGGGCATAACACCAACATCGGACAGGCATACCCAACTCCAATGCAAACAGTAGCAATAACTGCTCAAGTGTAGTAATACTGTTTAATTCAGTTCAGCCAAAAACACAGAAAAACAAAAAAGAAGGACACAAGAGATAAAACAAAAATGCCTGGGTTACAGCACAAATCCGAAAGAAACAAAAAACAAGACAACAAATCTTCAACGAAAAGAATCAAATCCATAATAATGTAATCCAATCAGAACAAACTCACAGAAACTTTCCACATCTAAAGAAAAAGAGTCCAATCCAAATACAAGAGGCATTTCATGCCACAAACAAATAGGACCAAAATAGAAACTCGCCATGGCAAATTATAGTCAAAACACTACATATATAAGAGAAATAGATTGTGCTGAGAGCTTCAAGATTTAAAAAAAGGCATTTTAAAAGGTAAACCTAATAAAATAACCAATAATTTTTCATCAGAAACAGTAAAAGCACAAGAGCTTGGAGAGAAATACTTCAAGTATTGAATGAACACAAATGTCAAACTAAGATGATATACCCAGCAAAACAATCAGTTATGATCAAGGTTGAAAGGAAAAGTTTCCAGCAAAAGACAACTTCAATGTTTACATGACCCCAAAAACCAGGACTTCAATATATGCTAGAAAACATACTCAAGCTTGAAGAAAAGAACAACCATATCCAGGAGGACAAAAGGGAAGTAGAATACCACCATAACATGCAAGATAAATATACACATATGAAAGCAACTGAATAAAAAAATCAGGAATTAAGAGTAATTTTTCCATTATAGCACTAAATATTAATGGAATTAACTCACTAATCAAAAGACACAAGTTATAAACCTGGATTAGAAACCACAACCCATCCATCTGCTGCCTTCAGGAAACACTTCTCACCACAAAAGATAAACACATTTTAAAAATAAAAGACTGATCCAAATTCTTCAAGCCAATGGAACCAGGAAAAAAGCAGGTGTAGCAATCATGCTATCTGACAAAGTGATCTCAAACCAAAGAAAATAATAAGAAATATAGAAGGACACTACATTTTAGTCACAGGCACAATTCACCAGGAGGATTGCATAATATTGAACATATACACACCTAATATGGGCTCGTCCACATTATTAAGCAAAGGCTACAAAATCTAAAACAAGAAATCATTCCCAAAATGATAATACTTGAAGATTTTAATACTGCACTTTTTTTTTTATTATTTATTCAATTGTGCATGTGTGTGTGTGTGTGCGTGTGTGTGTGTGTAGAACCACGGGCGAATTCGGGAACCACCTCCTCCTTGTTTACTCTGCCCTGGGATTCACAGGCTCCACCCTACCAGGACCAGAAACGCAGGCCGCCCCCGCTTCTGCCCGGCATCTATACGTGGGATCTAGGATCCGAACTCAGGACCTTCCGCCTGCAAGGCAGAGGCTTAACCCCTGAGCCACCTCTCCAGCCCCTATTATACTGCACTCTTAACATGGGATAGGTCAACAGGCCAAAAACTCAACAAACACATTGGAACTAAGTCAAACCCTTACTAAAATGGACCCCACAGATCTCTATCGAACCTTCCATCCAAGCACCAAGAAATACACATTCTTCTCAGCAGCCCATAGAACGTTCTCTGAAGTAGACCAAATTTGGACCATAAAAAGAATCTCCGATACACAAAAGTTGAAATTATAGCCTGTACACTGTCAGACTACCATGATCTAAAGAGTGGCATCCACAACACAACAAGCAGCAGGAAATACACTAACACTTGGAAAGTAAACACTATGATGCAGAATGAGAAATGGGTTTAGAAAGAAATCAAAAAGGAAATTCAAGATTTCATAGATGCGAATGATAATGAAAATACGACATCGAAATCTCTGGGACACAATGAAAGAATTTACAGCTCGTAATGCCTGTATCAAAAAATGAAACATTACAAGTAAATAACTTAGCAATGTAGCTTAAAGCTTTAGAGACACAGCAGCAATGCAATCTCAAAAGCAGAAGAGTGGAGGTTAGTAAAATCAGGGGAGAAATGTCTGAAATTGAGATAAGGAAAATGATACAAAGACTCAACCAGACAAAAAGCAGGTTCTTTGAAAAAAATCTATAAGACTGATATAACCCTTGCTAAATTAACCAAAATCAAGAGAGAGAAAATCCAAATTAACAAAATTAGAAATGAAAATGGAGTTATCACAACTGATGCCCATGAAATTCAGAGAATTATAAGGTCATATTTCAAAAACTTCATGAAATTTGTGATACACAAAATAAATTGATGAATTCCTAAGTAAGCACAACTTACCTAAATTGAACCAGGAAGTTTTGAATTATTTAAATAGTCCTATAACAAATGAAGTAATCTCTAATCTTCCCACCAAAAAATGTCCTATCAGATGGATTCAACACATAATTCTACCAAACATTTAAAGAACAACTAACTCCTTAAACTGTGTCATAAAATAGGGAAAAAAGAAACACTTCTAAATTCTCTATGAAGCCAATATCATATTAATCCCAAAACCTAATAAGGATACATCATCATATAAACCAATCCAAAGCCCAAGAGCACATGATGTTGTTCCCATGGGTGCCCCAGCAGTAGACTGCGTAGCTACTGGTGGTGGAGGCACCACTGCAGGGTGATGTGTAGGACAGGACACCTGTGAGGATGAAGGTGCTGACAAACAATAGGCACCAGATACCCCATGCAGGGGTCAGATGATGTCCACTTTATTGTACAGGATCAAAAACTCATATATGGGGAACTGGCCAATTCAGCCACCAATACAAAGATGGTCATGTATACAGAAGCTCTTCGGGGCCCAACCAGACCACAAGTTCTGACTACCATTCTAAGGCAGGAGAACTGGGCATGGAGGGGTGAAGGAGGGGAAATTGAGTGGATCACCAGGAAGTATGCTTCTCTGGCATGTACCAGGGCATCTATGGCACAGCTTGGAATGCCTCGGTAATTATTGCCATCCAAGCCTGGATTCTATGCTCGCCTACAATTTTGTGTTTATCCCAGCTTCCCTCCATCCTCTCTCCCATTCCCTCATTTCCTTTCACTATTCTGATCTACTCCCTCTTACACTTCTGCCTGCATGCCTCAGTGTAATTCAGGATTCACTCTGGCTTGTCTACTCCTGTGTGCATTCAGGCTCTGTAGTGTAACAAGTTACCTCTCTTCAGACCATCTCACTGATATGTGTGTTTGCCTTCATTCACTCAGCTTTAGACCCAAAGGTTTCCACTGGGAGTTTCCGTTCTATGGGTATAATAACAGCTGCCTACAGAGCAACTTGATGTACTGTCTTTCTACTTATATTTTATTGGCTGTCTTTCTATTGCTCTAAGGGATGGAAGCCTTTAAAGACAGTAACTACTTTCCAGTGTACATCATGGTATGCTTATCAGTAGTAAGTGGGATCATACTGAGTGCAGGTATGTAGAGGGAAGGCTAAGCAGAAGTCAAACAGGATCACAGAAGAAAATTTAATAATTATCAGCAGACACAGTTAAGAGCAGTTTTTATTTTCATAAACTCATTATCTTAAGGGGTGACCATGAACTGTTTCAGGAAGTCTTTTATCTTTTCCGGGGCTTTTACAGTATCTAGGGTTTACAACATATTCCTCAGTAAATTTTCATTTCTATGAGTCCTTGTTATGGCAGTTTGCTTGTTAAATGTTTTTCCCATTATTTTAAGTTTTTTTTTACTATTACAGTCCAATATTGAGTGATTATCCCAGCTTCCCTCCATCCTCTTTCCCATTCCCTCATTTCCTTTCACTATTCTGATCTACTCCCTCTTACACTTCTGCCTGCATGCCTCAGTGTAATTCAGGATTCACTCTGGCTTGTCTACTCCTGTGTGCATTCAGGCTCAGTAATGTAACAAGTTACCTCTCTTCAGACCATTTTGACCTTTTCAAAATCTTTAATCTCATCAATTATTGGGCATTAATTCCCATATTAAAAATAAACTTAAAAAGTTTTTTTTTTAAACAATTTTTTAAATTTATTCAATTGTGCATGTGTGTGTGTGTGTGTAGAACCACAGACGAATTCGGGAACCACCAAGGACGCCTCCACCTCCTCCTTGTTTACTCTGTGCGGGATTCACACGCTCCGCCCTACCAGGACCAGAAACGCAGGCCGCCCCCGCTTCCGCCCAGCCTCTATACATGGGGTCTAGGATCCGAACTCAGAACCTTCTGCCTGCAAGGTAGAGGCTTAACTCCTGAGCCCCCTCTCCAGCCCCAAACTTAAAAAGTTATGAAACTAAATGTGGAGAATACACTTAATGTATATACACAAAATATGTGGCCATTAATTAGATGCTAGCTTGCACAAAGTGGCTTGTGTCAAATATATTTGGAAAATAACTATACATTTGAATAGGCAATATCTGATAGTGTTCAAGCATTTTGTTAAATGTGAAGTCATGGGATATATTTCTACAGAGGAGTGGAATGAGATGAAGAGGGAGATATCTATGGCTCCCTTCAAAATACTTCAATAACTTTTTTAAACATTTTTTATTATTATTTCCGCTCATATAAACTTAATAGGTAGACCAATTCCCTCCCCCCTCCTCCTCCCCCTGAACCCCCTGCTTCCCTTCCCTCCCTCCCCGTCTCCCAGTGCCTCCCCCCCAATTCCCAGAGAGTCCTTTATTGTATATGCCTAACTCTTCTCTTGGTCCTCCTCTCCGATGACATACAAGGACCCAGTGGCATTTCCCTGAAACCTTTCTCATGTTCCCCTTAAGCATAGGAACACTACTGTGGCTGTCAATCCCTTGCCTCCAAGGATCTTGGTGTCTTTAGAGATGCTAGACTTTGTGAGGTCAATAGTGTGTTGGACATTGCGCAGGGCATACAAAGTCCTATTATGATTGCTTCAGCCCTAACTAGTGTAGAGAATCTTCAAATCATTGCTCCTCCCATCCTTTTGCTCTTACAATCTTACTGCCCCCTCTTCCGCAAATGTCCCTGAGCTTCACGATGGGAGGAGATTAGGCTGGCTTAGTTCTATGTGGTTGATATAGAGTCTCTGAAGTTCTGGATTGTGGTTTGTTGATTTTCTTTTGCAATTTTGCTGCTCCTGCAATGCCCCTCACTCCATCCTGATGGGCACTGTATGTCACCCCCTGGTCAGAGACAAAAAACTGTTAAACTGGAGTCTTGTTATAATAGCACATTCAAGGGTAGATGTAATAAAAGCAGGAAACCTCGGTGAGGGAGGGGTCAGTCACCCATTTGCAAAATGATCACCTTTCATCTGCCAGACTATGTGCCCTCCTCTTCTAGTGAGATCATATCCCCTCATTTGTACATGATCAGGAATGAACATCTGTGAACTTAACGAGTTGTCACATTACTTACTTGCATTCCTTGGAGGCCGATTTTCTCTGCTGTAACATGGTCCCCTCTCTCCTTGTGTCTGGTGTGGCCCTCCTACCTCATCCCTCCTGTTCACAGTCCTTGCAATTACTGTATTACATAGGTTTACCTTTGAGTGTCTCAATGTGGACTGGGTGAGTTTGGTACTAGGAGCCACCTATTAGGGAGTACATACGGTGCTTAACTTTCTGGGTTTGGGACACTTCACTTAATATAATTGTTTCTAATGACATCCATTTCCCAGCAAATTCCAGTAATTCATCATTTTTGATGGCTGAGTAGTACTCCATTGTATAGATATACCACATTTTCCTTACCCACTCGTGAACTGTTGGACATTTAGGTTGATTCCATGACTTTGCTATTGTAAACAGTGCTGCTATGAACATGGTTGTGTTTGTGCTATCGAGGCAAACCTCTGCTGCCTGGGGGGTTATTCCCAAAAGTGGGATAGCAGGGTCATATGGCATTTCAATCTTAAATTTCTTTAAGAATCTCCAGATGGCTCGCCAGAGTGGCTGTATGAGCCTGCATTTCCACCAGCAATGTAGGAGAGTTCCCCTCTCTCCACATCCTCTCCAGCACTTGTTGTTGTTTGTATTGTGGATTTTTGCATCCTGACCGGGGTGAGATGATATCTCAGGGAAGTTTTGATTTGCATTTCCCTGATAGCTAAAGAAGTGGAGCATTTTTTAAGATATTTGTTAGACATTTTAATTTCATCTCTGGTAAAATTTCTTTTAAGTTCCAGGGCCCATTTTTTAATTGACCCATTTGTTTCCTTGGTGTTTAGTCTTCTAAGTTCTTTGTGCACTGTGGATTATAGAGCTCTATCAGATATGTGGTTAGTGAAGGTGTTCTCCCATTTTGTGGCTTGAATTACAATCTCTTTATCTGAACAGAAGCTTTTTAATTTCATAAGATCGCATCTGTTGAGTGTTGGTTGTAGTGACTATACTGGAAATTGTTGGCCTAGTCCGCTCCAGAGAGTTCCTGACCCTTTCAACTAAGGTTTTCATAGCTTCTAGCCTTATATTTAGTTCCGAGATCCATGTTATATTAATTTTTGTGCATGGTGACAAGTACAGGTCGAGTTTTAATCTTCTGCATGTGGAGATCCATTTTTGCCAGCACCATTTGTTGAAGATGCTGTACTTTTCCATTGAATTTTTTGGGCCCCTTTGTCAAAGATCAAATGGCAGTAGTTATGTGGGCTTATATCTGGGTCTTCAAATCTTATCCATTGATCTGTGTGTCTGTTTTTGAGCCAGTACCAGGCTGCTTTTAAAACTATGCATTTGTAGTATAGACTAAGGTTTGGTATGGTGATACCTCCGCCGTGTTTTTGTGACTCAGGATTGTCTTTGCTATCCTGGGTCTTTTGTGCCTCCATATGAATTTTGAGACTGTTTGGTCAACTTCTTTAAAGAATTGCTTTGGGATTTTAATTGGTATAGCATTGAATCTGTATATTGCCTTTGGTAGAATGGTCATTTTTATGATGTTGGTTCTGAGAATCCAGGAACATGAGAGGTCTTTCCACTTTCTAGTGTCTTCTGTATTTCTGTCTTTAGGGTTTTAAAGTTTTGCTTCTAAAGGTCACTTACTGTCTTGGTTAGGTTTATATCAAGGTATTTTTACTTCTTTTATTTTCAGCATATAGGAAGGCCACTCATTTTTGTATGTTTATTTTGTATCCTGCCACCCTGCTGAATTTTGGAATTAATTCCAGGAGTTTCCTGTTGGAGTTTTTGGCATCACTCAGGTATAAGATCATGTCATCAGCAAACAGAGATAACTTGACTTCTTGAATCCATTTTATCTCCCTTTCTTGTCTGATGGCTTCAGCTAAGACTTCAAGTACAATATTGAACAGAAGTGGTGAGAGTGGACAGCCTTGTCTAGTTCCTGATTGAAGCGGGAATGCTTCAAGTCTTCACCATTGTGTATAATCTTTGCTGTGGGCTTGTTTAGACAGCTTTTATTATATTGAGAAAGGTTCCTTCCATTCCAACTCTTTCTAGGGTTTTGATCTAAAAGGACTGTTGGATCTTATCAACAGCTTTTTCTACATCTATGAAAAGTATCATGTGGTCTTGGATTTTGGACTAATTTATATGGTGGAGTACATTTGATTTGCATATGTTTAACACAACCTGTATGCCTCGGATAAAGTCTACTTGGTCCCCATAAATCATTTTCTTGATATGTTTTGAATCCAATTTGCTAAGACTTTGTTGAGAAATTTTCCATCTGTGTTCATCAAAGAGATTTTCCTGTAGTTTTCCTTTTTAAGTGTATTTTTATTAGGTTTTGGGACTAGATGATATTAGTTTCATACAAAAATTTGTGTAGTGTTCCTTCTTTGGTTATTTGATTGAACACTTTAAGAAGTGTTATTTGTTCCTTAAATATCTGGTAGATATCTGGCCTCACCCCGCGACCTAGGTAAGTCTCCGCCCGCGCCCGCCCACTAGGACCCCAGGCCAAATAATTCAGTTTAGTGAAACTGAAAGATCTTAAGAGTTAAAACGATAATGCCAAAGTCAAAGTGCAAATCCACGGGAAGCAACAATCAAGTAAACAAATTTCCCACTGAAGAAATTAATCCCATAATGTTAGACTCCAACCAGAACAAACCCATGGAAAAAGGCCAAGAAAGCCTGACCCAGGATAACGACTTTCTGAATATGATCATTACCATGTTCAATACTATGAAAGAGGAAATCAGGGAGGAATTACATAATCGAATCAATCGCTTTGAAGAGGAACACAACAGACATTTGGAGGAGTTGAGAAAAACAGTGCAAGAAACAAAAACTGGCATAGAGCAGTTAAAACAAACTCAAGCAGAGTTTAAAACTGAGCTACAAGACAAGTTATCTTCAACCCAGAATGCCACAGAGAGTCTTATCAACAGAACTAACAAAGCAGAAAACAGAATTTCAGACCTTGAAGATAAAGTGGGAGAACTAGCCAGCTCAATGGAAGAGGTTGTTAAAGCCAAAAAGATACTTGAGAGAAATATCCAAGAGATATGGGACACCCTGAAGAAGCCTAACATGCGTATTCATGGAATACCAGAGCAAGAATCTCAAAATGCCACCCCTGAGGAAATTTTTCAAACGATCATCAAGGAAAACTTTCCTCATATAAAAAAAGGGAGGCCCATCCATATACAAGAGGTATTCCCCACCCCAAACACATATGACCAAAACAGAAGCACGCCACGGCAAATGATAGTTAAAACACTCCACATTCAAGATAAAGAACTGGTGCTGAGAGCTTCAAGGGAGAAAAAACAAGTCACTTTTAAAGGTAAAACTATTAAAATAACAAATGACTTCTCAGTCGAAACAGTAAAAGCAAGAAGAGCTTGGAGAGACACACTGCAAGTATTGAATGAGGAAAAATGTCAACCCAGGCTGATTTCCCCTGCAAAACTATCTGTCATGATCCAGGGGAACAGAAGGCAAGTATAACACCATTAAAAGCGAAGCAATATACTTATAAAAACTACTAAACATAATAAATGTCTGGAATTAAAAATAGTTTCTCCATTTATAACACTAAATGTTAATGGAATTAATTCACCACTCAAGAGAACACAGATTACAAACATGGATTAAAAATCACAATCCATCAATCTGCTGCCTGCAGGAAACCCATCTCACCACAAAAGATAGGCACGCTCTAAAAATAAAAGGCTGGTCAACAATTCTACAAGCTAATGGAAGCAGAAAACAGGCAGGGGTAGCCATTATGCTATCAGACAAAGTGGACTTCAAACCAAAGAAAATTATAAGAGACACGGATGGATACTACATTTTAGTCACAGGTACAATTCACCAGGAAGACTTCACAATACTGAACATTTATGCACCCAATACGGGCCCCTCCACATTCATTAAGAAAACCCTACAGCGTCTAAAGCAAGAAATCAATCCCCAAACGATAATTCTTGGGGACTTCAACACCGCCCTCTCTACATGGGATAGATCAACAGGTCAAAAGTTTAACAGAGACACTTTGGAACTTAATCAAACCCTTAAAGAAATGGACCTTACAGATCTCTATCTAACTTTTCACCCACGCACCAAAGAATACACATTTTTCTCAGCAGCACATGGAACTTTCTCCAAAATAGATCACATATTGGGCCATAAAATGAATGTACACATATACAAGAAAGTTGAAATTCTCACCTGTGCCCTGTCAGACCACCACGGCCTAAAGCTGGACATCCACAACACATCAAACAAGAGAAAATACACTAACTCCTGGAAACTTAACACTATGATGCTGAATGAGACATGGATTCAGGAAGAAATTAAAAAGGAAATTCAAGATTTCCTGAAAGTGAATGATAATGAAAATACAACTTACCAAAATCTCTGGGACACAATGAAAGCTGTTCTAAGTGGTAAGTTTATAGCCCTTAATGCCTACATCAAAAAAATGGAAACATCAAAAATAAACAACTTAACAATGCAGCTTAAAGCTTTAGAGAAACTAGAGCAACCTGATCCCAAAAGTAGTACAAGAGAGGAGATTAGCAAAATAAGGGGAGAAATATCTGAAATCAAGATTAAGAAAACGATAGAAAAAATCAACCAGTCAAAAAGCTGGTTCTTTGAAAAAATCAATAAGATTGATACACCCCTAGCTAAATTAACCAAAAGCAGGAGAGAGAAAACCCAAATTAACAAAATCAGAAATGAACATGGAGTTATCACTACTGATACCCAAGAAATCCAGAGAATTATAACATCATATTTCAAAAACTTATACACTGTGAAGTTTGACAACACAAAAGAGATGGATGAATTTCTAAGTAAACACAACTTACCTAAATTGAATCAGGAAGTTGTGAATGATTTAAATAGTCCTATAACATATAAGAAAATTGAGGAAGTAATCTCGAATCTTCCCACCAAAAAATGTCCTGGACCAGATGGGTTCAGCACAGAGTTCTACCAGACATTTAAGGAGTTAATAACACCAATACTCCTTAAACTGTTCCATCAAATAGCAAAGGAAGGAACACTATCAAATTCCTTATAAGAAGCTAATATCGTTTTAATCCCAAAACCTAATAAAGATTCACTTAAAAAAGAAAACTATAGGCCAATCTCTCTGATGAACACAGACACAAAGATTCTCAACAAACTCTTAGCAAATCAGATTCAAAAACATATTAAAAAGATCATTCACGGGGACCAAGTAGGCTTCATCCCCGGCACACAAGGTTGGTTCAACATACGCAAATCAATAAATGTAATTCATCATGTAAACCAGTCCAAAGTCCAAGACCACATGATACTCTTGTTAGATGCAGAAAAAGCTTTTGACAAGATCCAATAGCCTTTTATGATCAAAACGCTAGAAACAGTAGGAATGGAAGGAACCTTTATCAATATAATGAAAGCTATATACAACAAGCCCACAGCAAGGATTATGCCCAATGGGGAACAATTGGAAGCATTCCCACTTCGATCAGGAACTAGACAAGGCTGTCCACTCTCACCACTTCTATTCAATATTGTACTTGAAGTCTTAGCTGAAGCCATCAGACAAGAAAGGGACATAAGAGGGATTCAAATTGGCAAGGAAGAAGTCAAACTATCTCTATTTGCAGATGACATGATCTTATACCTGAGTGATCTCAAAAAGTCCACCAGGAAGCTCCTGGAACTAATTGAGAAGTTCAGCAGGGTGGCAGGATACAAAATAAATGTGCAAAAATCAGAGGCCTTCCTATATGCCCAGAATGAAAGAAGTGAAAAAGCCTTGAGAGAAACAATCCCATTTACTATAGCCCCTAAAAAAATGAAATACCTTAGTATAAACCTAACCAAGGAGGTAAAAGACCTTTACAATGAAAACTTTAAAACCCTCAAGAAAGAAATTGCAGAAGACACCATGAGGTGGAAAGACCTCCCATATTCCTGGATTGGCAGAATCAATATTGTGAAAATGACTATCTTACCAAAGGCAATATACAAATTCAATGCTATAACCAATTAAAATCCCAAAGCAATTCTTTAAAGAAGTTGACCAAACAATCTCAAAATTCATATGGAGGCACAAAAGACTCAGGATAGCACAAACAATCCTGAGTAACAAAAACACTGCTGGAGGTATTACCATACCAAACCTAAGTCTATAGTACAAATCCATAGTTATAAAAACAGCCTGGTACTGGTTCCAAAATAGACACACAGATCAATGGATAAGGATTACCCAGATATAAGCCCACAAAATTACAGCCATTTGATTTTTGACAAAGGGGCCCAAAAAATCCAATGGAAAAAGAACAGTATCATCAACAAATGGTGTTGGCAAAACTAGATATCCACATGCAGAAGATTAAAGCTGGACCCGTACTTGTCACCATGTACAAGACTTAATTCCAAATGTATCAAGGACCTTGATTTAAGGCCAGAGTCTATAAAAACCATAGTTGAAGGGATAGGGAACTCTCTCGAGCTGATTGGGCTAGGCCAACATTTCCTAAACAGACATCCAATGGCACAGTCACTGCTACCAACTCTCAACCATTGGGATTTGTGAAATTAAAGAGCTTCTGTTCAGATAAAGAGATTGTAACATGAGATCAAAGGCAACCCACAGAATGGGAGAAAATCTTCACTAACCACATATCTGATAGAGCTATACTGTCCAGAGTGCACAAAGAACTTAGAAAACTAAACACCAAGGAAATCAATGGCCCAATTAAAAAATGGGCCCTGGAACTTAAAAGAAACTTTACCAGGGATGAAATTAAAATGTCTAACATATATCTTAAAAAAATGCTCCACTTCCTTAGCCATCAGGGAAATGCAAATCAAAACTTCCCTGAGATATCATGTCACCCCAGTCATGATGGCAAAAATCCACAATACAAACAACACCAAATGCTGGAGAGGATGTGGAGAGGGGAACTCTCCTGCATTGCTGGTGGGAATGCAGGCTCATACAGCCACTCTGGCGAGCCGTCTGGTGATTTTTAAAGAAATTAAAGACTGAAATGCCATATGACCCTGCGATTCCACTTTTGGGAATAACCCCCCATGCGCAAAGGTTCACCTCGATAGCACAAGCACGACCATGTTCATAGCAGCACTGTTTACAATAGCAAAGTCATGGAATCAACCGAAATGTCCAACAGTTGACGAGTGGGTAAGGAAAAAAGTGGTACATCTATACAATGGAGTACTACTCAGCCCTCAAAAATGATGAATTACTGGAATTTGCTGGGAAATGGATGTCATTAGAAACAATTATATTGAGTGAAGTATCCCAGACCCAGAAAATTAAGCGCTGTATGTACTCCTTAATAGGTGGGTCCTAGTACCAAACCCACCCAGCCCACCTAGAGACACTCGATGATAAATCTCTGTAATACAGTAATTGCAAGGAGTATGAACAAGAGGGATGAGGTAGGAGGGCCACATCAGAAACAAGGAGAGAGGGGACCATGTTACAATAGAGAAAATAGGCCTTCATCAAGGACTGCAAGTAAATAATGAGACATCTGGTTCAGTTCACAGACTTTTCGTTCCTGATCATTTATAACTTAGGGGGCGTGATCTCACCGGAAGAGGAGGACATATAGTCTGGCAGATAATAAGTAACCATTTTCCAAATGGGTGATTGACCCCTCCCTCACTGAGGTTTCCTATTTTTATTACATCTACCTTTGAATATACTCTTATAACAAGTCTCTAGTTTAACAGCTTTTTATCTCTGTCCAGGGGGTGACATCCAATACTTATCAGGATGGAGTGAAGGGCATTGCAGGAGCAGCAAAACTGCAAAAGAAAATCAACAAACCATAATCCAGAACTTCAGAGACTCTATATCAACCACCAAAACTAGGCCAGCCTAAACTCTCCCCATCTTCAAGCTAAGGGAAATTTTCGGAAGAGGGGGCGGTAAGATTGTAAGAGCACAAGGATGGGAGAAGCAATGATATGCAAGATACTCCACACAAGTTAGGGCCGAAGCAATCATAATTGGACTTTGCATGCCCTCCGCAGTGTCCCACACACTATTGACCCCACAAAGTCTAACATTTGCTAAAGGCAACCAAGATCCTTGGAAACAAGGAATTGACAGCCACAGTAGTGCTCCTATTAAGAGGAACACAGGAAAGGGTTCAGGGAAATGCCACTGGGTCCTTGTACGTCATTGGAGAGGAGGGCCCAGAGGAGAGTCTGGCATGCACATTAAAGATTCTCCAGGAAATGGATGGGGAGGGAGGGGAAGGAAAGCAGGGGGGTAGAGGGGAGGAGGGAGGAAGGGAACCGGTGTACCTATTAAGTTTTTATGATCGGAAGTAATAAAAAAAATGTTAAAAAAAAGAATGTACAGTCCATATCCAGCCCTCCCAGCTGTATTTACAATTCATAAAGAAAAAGGATAACTTCTCACACTCCCTCTTTCTTTGCTGAAATAAAGTACTTCCATATTTTTTATTTATATTCATCTTTGTATTAGTCTATCTGTAACATAATCCCTCATTAAAACAAAAGAACAGAAAAAAATAAAATAAAATTTAAGGTATTGTAGCTCTCAATTTACTTATCTTCTTTCGCATTAGGTAACCACAAAATTTATATCTTTAAAATACATGACTCTTATAAACAAAAAACATTAAATCAAAGTTAAACAACTTTAAATCTCATTTTGAAATGAAAATGTGAAATAATTTATAAAAATTTTAATTGTAGTACTAATATCTTTTAGAGCCAAATGTATAGCTATAACACAAATTAGTAAAAGTTCTTTAAATTTTGTAGAGGCCAGGACATTATCAAATATGGAATAAACGAGTAGCACAAAGTCACAGGACAATACCTGTGTATCTGTTTAGATAAGCAACCTTTAAAAAATAAAATCTCAGCAGCTATCAATACTGAGTAGAACCTTTACCAAATCCATGAGTTATATTGTTGTTGTACAGAGCCTTTATAAGTCTATTAATCTGTTTTTTAGTCTTTTAACTTTCGTTGTAAGAAAGTCTCCAATATCTATAGGTTACCTTCAAAAACTTCTCTTTTAAAAGTTTTGAAGTATCTCAAAAACTTCTTAACCAATATTATAATTTTGTCATAGGAAAAGCCTCATGGCAAATGTTACAGGACTCATGAAAAGCGGGCAACTAGAAAGAACCCGTGGAATCCATGAGAAACAGGCATGGAACTAGAAATGGCACTAGAATGCCACCAGGGGCTACGCCAAAGATTGTTACAGGGCAAGCCTCGGACATTGACTTGTTTCTCATAGGTTAACTCCCATTGGGCCTACCTAGTTGCTCTGAGGCCCAGGTGGGGCTAGAGGAGAGCTCATCTCCATAATCTCTTCATAGGGAAATTGACCTTATCTCTGGGAGGACTGGAATCAGTTCCTCCTCGGGAGTGTACCTTTAGGGTGATTCTAGCCTCTAGCTGTGGGGGATGGCCTTAAGGAATCCAAAGACCTTCAAAGACCTGAGACTCTTCCCAGCATAGCTGTTCTAGACCAGCCTATTGTACCCCTTAACTTTCTGAGGACCCAGACTGCTCAAGGGAAAAGGGGCGACTATTGCTCTGGCTACTTCCTGCTGAGCATAGATGATTTTATTACCTCAAGGTCCATTTAAAAGAGACAAAATACAGATAAATTGAGCTCTAAGATCTATACAAGAATTAAACCATTATAACTGAGGAGGCATAATGGATAAGCCAAATAAGCTTAGCAGCCTTACTGTGGGTACAAGTAAGAGTTAGTAAAGAACATATGTTTGTAAGGTATAAAAGCCAAGAGCTGTAAATAATCTATATATTGGAGACTTTTCTCCTCTGGCTATTGTAAATCTCCAAGATCTCATTTTAAAACCTGTGCAAAACCAAGCGAACCATCTGATTCTTTGTACAGAACAATCTGAATTAGTCCTCCTTAGGACCACTCCTCAGATCTAAGTAAAAAGCCAGCATTCTGACTGAAGTACAGGCTTGAATTTTTGTTCCACCTTAGCAGGCATACACATGGGAGCATGTAATTAGAAAGCAGATTTGTCCCCAAAAAAGGGAGCTCATACATACCAGGAGAAGGAATAAATTCCAATGAACTTTTTAGATGAAATTATATTTTCCTGGCTGCTAGATTTCATGGGATAAAATTCTATAAAAGAAGTCAGAGGGGTGAGCAAGTTCTATCAAGCAATATCATAGTGACTTTGTTATTTTGGGAACACATGGAAAAGCCTTTAAGAACATAATGACATTTTCATTTGTAGCCCTATTAAAAGTCAAAACCAACCAATAAAATTTTTCATGAAAGAAAGCTTACAATTTGTCAGAAAAACAATTGTGATCGATATAAAACATAACTAGTTAAGGCCTTAGATGTTACCGAAATTATTTGTTCTTTTTTTTAAGTATGCATACATGTATTTAAAAATGGCATGCCAAAATTTAAATATCAGTGCGCAACATGAATAAAAAGGATTGAAGTGGCCACAAATACGTTGAACACAAGACATACCACATATAAACACATAAACATACAAGCACATTAATAACATACAATTTATCGTCAACTGTCTTAAAATTATCCTTGAAAGCTTCAAAGGAAGGTTAACATTTAAAGTCCAGCAGCTTAGTGTAATTATAAAAACCATTATTGAAAGCAGATTAAACCTTAAAATTTACTACCAAAAAACAAATTATTACATAAGAAACCTCATCTTAGCAACAGATGAATTAGTTGCCTGATTTTTATTTCTCCAAAAATCAATCAGTTAACATTTCCACAAGTGTCATTTGCATTTTCAAAAGCCAATAGTTTTGTATTTTTGCTCTCTTAGTTGAGATCCTCCTGCCCATAGCCACTGAAGTGCAGGTTTTTTAGTTTTTCTGGAGCAGCAGCTGTTTCAAGGATCTCACATTTTTTTTTCTTTTTTTATCATAACTTAAGGATTATATCGGGAGGAACATTTTCTTGTCCTCTTAATTTTCTCTATCTATATGAACCCAAATTCTAGGATTTAATCTCCCTTCAGTAAAAGAGGCCTGTAATTCCATAACAAGATTTAAAACATTTAGTAATTGTTTTTTTGTCTATCTTTATCTTTTCTGCTTTTACATTTGTTCCAAAAAATCAACAAAACTACTTATCTCCTTTATATAAGCCTGTCCCATTTTACTTAACTTTCTTTAACCTCTGATTGATGCTTCCATCTAAACAACTCTCTTACATATGCCCGCTAAGTTCCCCGAAGTTTCTTACCTTAAATACTTAAATTAAATACTGGATTAGCTCCCCTGTACTTCAGCCCAACATTAGGGTGCCATTTGTCCGCGCCCACGAACCAGCACAAACCCTAACCTACAAACGTGGGAATCTGAAGTGGGAGCAGTAGGAATTAAAAGTTTCAGGCTTGGGTCAGAGGAGGTCTTGGATGTCCACCATCATTCAAGCCAACTTTATTGTAAAAATATAGGGTTTTTATAATCAAGAAGCAGGGCCAAATTCTTTACAGGACTATGTAAAACGCATACATTTAGGTTAACAAAAAGAAGACAGGAGTGACACCCAATTGCCTTGGGGCAGACATATTGCCAGGTATGCTAAACATGCATGCCACCTTGTTGCTAGAAGGGAATGGACAATGTATGCTTCAAGACAGTTACCTGATCCGTGCATTAACATCTCTTTGGATAGGTAGGAAAGAACTGATAGGGAGGAAGGAACACCCCAGCCAGATTCTAGAGAAACAAAAGCTTTTTCCAAATGACCTGGGAGTTTTCTCAACTTCCAAAGAGGGAGTTCCGCTATCATTGTCTTGCAGACTAGAGACAAACTCAATCACCCAAGGAAGGAGTCACTCAATGGCCTGTTCAGTTGCTAATGTATCATCCAGAGTGCAGGCTTCTAGGCCTAGCAAATTTCTAATTTTGTTAATTTGTGTTATTTCTCTCTTGCTTTTGGTTAGTTGAAATCCCCAAGAATTATTGTTTGGAGTTGATTTCTCTGTTTAGATGCTGTAGGGTTTGCTTAATGAATGTGGAGAGGCCCATATTAGGTGCATATATGTTCAGTATGCACCAAAGAATACACATAACTCCATTTTCATTTCTAATTTTGTTAATTTGTGTTATTTCTCTCTTGCTTTTGGTTAGTTTAGCTAGGGGCGTATTAATCTTACTGAGTTTTTCAAAAAAACAGTTTTTTGACAGTTGATTCTCTGTATTGTTTTCTTAATCTCAATTTTGAATATTTCTCCGCTGATTTTGCTAATCTCCTCTCTTCTACTTCTTTTGGGATCAGATTGCTCCCTAAGCTTGCTCTCTAAGGCTTTAAGCTGCGTTGTTATTTATTTGTGATAATTCCATTTTTTTGATGTAGGCATTAAGAGCTATGAACTTACTTCTTAAGACAGCTTTCATTGTGTCCCAAAGATTTTGATAAGTTGTATTTTCATTATCACTCACTTTTAGGAAATCTTCAATTTCCTTTTAAATTTCTTCCTGAATCTAATTCTCATTCAGCATCACTATGTTAAGGTTCCAGGAGTTAATGTATTTTCTGTTGTTTATTGTGTTGTGGATGTCAAGTTTTAAACCATGGTGGTCTGATAGGGTACAGGCTAGAATTTCAACTTTCCTGTATATGTGGAGATTCATTTTGTGGCCCAATATGTGATCTATTTTGGAGAAAGTTCTGTGTGCTGCTGAGAAAAATGTGTATTCTTTGGTGCATAGGTGAAAAGTTTGATAGAGATCTGTAAGGTTCATTTCTTTAAGGGTTTGGTCGAGTTCTGAAGTTTTTGACCTATTAAGCTTTGACCTGTTGATCTATCCCATGTTGAGAAGGCAGTGTTGAAATCCCCAAGAATTATTGTTTGGAGTTGATTTCTCTGTTTAGATGCTGTAGGGTTTGCTTAATGAATGTGGAGGGGCCCGTATTAGGTGCATATATGTTCAGTATTGAGAAGTCGTCCTGGTGAATTGTACCTGTGACTAAAATGTAGTATCCATCTGTGTCTCCTATGATTTTTTTTTGGTTTGAAGTCCACTTTGTCTGACAGAATAATTGCTACTGCTGCCTGTTTCCTGGTTCCATTAACTTGCAGAATTTTGAACCAGCCTTTTATTTTTAGGATGTACCTATCTTTTGTGGTGAGATGAGTTTTCTGCAGGCAGCAGATTGATGGTTTGTGGTTTTTAATCCAAGTTTGTAATCTGTATCTCTTGATGGGTGAGTTAATACCATTGATATTTAATGATATAATTGAGAAATTATTTTTAACTCTGAACTTTTTAAAATTTAGTGGGTTTTGTAAGTATATTGTTTTACATTTATGTTTTGGTGGTATTATACTTCTCTTCTATTCTCCTGGATATGCTTGTTTTTTTCTTCAAGCTTGAGTATCATTTCTAGCATTTTTTGAAGGCCTGGTTTGGTGGACATGTATCCCTTCAAGTTGTCTTTGTGCTGGAAAACTTTTCTTTCTCCCTCAATCATGACAGATAGTTTTGCTGGGTATATCAGTCTGGGTTGGCATTTTTGCTCATTTAATACTTGAAGTACTTCTCTCCAAGCTCTTTTTGCTTTTACTGTTTCCATTGAGAAATCATTTGTTATTTTAATAGATCTACCTTTAAAAGTGACTTTTTTTTTTTTACTCTTCAAGCTTTCAGCACCTTTTCTTTATCTTGAATGTGGAATGTTTTGACTATTATTTGAGGTGGAGATTTTCTATTTTGGTCATATCTGTTTGGGACATGGAATACCTCTTGTATTTGGATGGGCCTCTCAATCTTTAGTTGTGGGCATTTTTCATTTATGATGATTTGAAATATTTCCTCAGGTGTGGTATCTCGATATTCTTGCTCTGGTATTCCATATATGCACATGTTAGGCTTCTTCAGGGTGTCCCATATCTCTTGAATGTTCCTCTTCAGTATCTTTTTGGCTTTAACCATCTCTTCCATTGAGCTGGTTAATTCTCCCACTTTGTCTTCAAGATCTGAAATTCTATTTTCTGCTTCTGTTGAGTTTTGGGTTGAAGATAACTTGTCTTGTAGTTCAATTTTATATTCTGCCTGAGACTGTTTTAACTGCTCTATGCCTATTTTTGGTGTCTGTTGTGTTCCTGTTCAAAGTGTTTGATGTGGTTGTTTAACTCCAACCAGATTTTCTCTTTCATAGTATTAATCATAGTAATGATCATACTTTGAAATTCGTTATCTTGGGTCTGGCTTTCTTGGCTATTATCTGTGAATTTTTTCTGGTTGGAGTCCATCACTATGGTATTAATTCTTTAGGTGGGAGATTTGTCTTCCTGGGTTTTGTTTCTCATGGATCTGCACTTTGACTTGAGCATTGTCGTTTTGTTTCTTAAGACCTTTCACTTTCTGTGTGTTTTTGACTGAACTGATTTAGTTGGTATTACTACTCTCATGCAGTTATTACTAGTGTTTGCCTTGTAGTTGGGTTCTATTTGTCTATTAGAATTGTTAGGCTGTTAGTATGTCAGTTAAGTCAGGTTAAGTAGACAGGGGGTGCCTTTACCCCATCCCGCTCCGCCGGTTGGGACGCCGCCCGCGGTCCAGCCAGGCCTTACCCGTGACCTAGGTATGCTCCGCCCGTGCCCGCCAGGACCCCAGGTCAGCCCAAGGGACCCAGCTCCTACCCCACCATCCAGCCCGGGCCGCGCGCAGGGCCGAGGGACGAGGAGGACCTCCCCCTGGGCGCGGCCTGCCCCAGCTGCCCTCGGGTTAAATAGCTCCACGCCGACGCCCTCATCCTCCCTTCCCCACTCCACTCCGCGGGTCGGGACGCAAGCGCAATCCAGCCGGGCCTCATCCGCGACCTAGGTAAGCTCCGTCCCCGCCCACCTCCAGACCCCAGGCCAAATCATTCAGTCTAGTGAAATTGAAAGATCTTAAGAGTTAAAACGACAATGCCAAAGTCAAAGTGCAAATCCACGAGAAGCAACACTCAAGTAAACAAATTTCCCAATGAAGAAATTAATCCCATAATGTTAGACTCCAACCAGAACAAACCCACGGAAAAAGGCCAAGAAAGCCTGACCCAGGATAACGACTTTCTGAATATGATCATTACCATGTTCAATACTATGAAAGAGGAAATCAGGGAGGAATTACATAATCGAATCAATCGCTTTGAAGAGGAACACAACAGACATTTGGAGGAGTTGAGAAAAACAGTGCAGGAATCAAAAATTGGCATAGAGCAGTTAAAGCAGACTCAAGCGGAGTTTAAAACTGAGCTACAAGACATATTATCTTCAACCCAGAACTCCACAGAGAGTCTTATCAACAGAACTAATGAAGCAGAAGACAGAATTTCAGACCTTGAAGATAAAGTGGGAGAACTAGCCAGCTCAATGGAAGAGGTTGTTAAAGCCAAAAAGATACTTGAGAGTAATATCCAAGAGATATGGGACACCCTGAAGAAGCCTAACATGCGTATTCATGGAATACCAGAGCAAGAATCTCAAAATGCCACCCCTGAGGAAATTTTTCAAACGATGATCAAGGAAAACTTTCCTCATATAAAAAAAGGGAGGCCCATCCATATACAAGACGTATTCCCCACCCCAAACAGATATGACCAAAACAGAAGCATGCCACAGCAAATGATAGTTAAAACACTCCACATTCAAGATAAAGAACTGGTGCTGAGAGCTTCAAGGGAGAAAAAACAAGTCACTTCTAAAGGTAAACCTATTAAAATAACAAATGACTTCTCAATGGAAACACTAAAAGCAAGAAGAGCTTGGAGAGACATACTTCAAGTATTGAATGAGCAAAAATGTCAACCCAGGCTGATTTACCCTGCAAAACTACCTGTCATGATCCAGGGAGAAAGAAAAACTTCCAGCACAAAAACAACTTGAAGGGATACATATCCACCAAACCAGGCCTTCAAAAAATGCTAGAAATGATACTCAAGGGTAAAGAAAAAAACAGGCATATCCAGGAGAACAGAAGGCAAGTATAACACCATTACAAGTGAAGCAATATACTTATAAAAACTACTAAACATAAGAAATGTCTGGAATTAAAAATAGTTTCTCCATTTAACACTAAATGTTAATGGAATTAATTCACCACTCAAGAGACACAGATTACAAACTTGGATTAAAAATCACAATCCATCAATCTGCTGCCTGCAGGAAACCCATCTCACCACAAAAGATAGGCACGCTCTAAAAATAAAAGGCTGGTCAATAATTCTACAAGCAAATGGAAGTAGAAAACAGGCAGGGGTAGCCATTATGCTATCAGACAAAGTGGACTTCAAACCTAAGAAAATTATAAGAGACACAGATGTATATTACATTTTAGTCACAGGTACAATTCACCAGGAAGACTTCACAAAGAAAACCCTACAGCATCTAAAGCAAGAAATCAACCCCCAAACAATAATTCTTGGGGACTTCAACACAGCCCTCTCAACATGGGATAGATCAACAGGTCAAAAGTTTAACAGAGACACTTTGGAACTTAATCAAACCCTTAAAGAAATGGACCATATGGATCTCTATCGAACTTTTTACCCATGTACCAAAGAATACACATTTTTCTCAGCAGCACATGGAACTTTCTCCAAATAGATCACATATTGGGACACAAAACGAATCTACACATATACAAGAAAGTTGAAATTCTAACCTGTGCCCTGTCAGACCACCACGGCCTAAATAAAGCTGGACATCCACAACACATCAAACAAGAGAAAATACACTAACTCCTGGAAACTTAACACTATGATGCTGAATGAGAACTGGATTCAGGAAGAAATTAAAAAAAGAAATTCAAGATTTCCTGAAAGTGAATGATAATGAAAATACAACTTACCAAAATCTCTGGAACACAATGAAAGTTCTTCTAGGAAGTAAGTTCATAGCTCTTAATGCCTACATCAAAAAAATGGAAACATCAGAAATAAACAACTTAACAATGCAGCTTAAAGTTTTAGAGAAACTAGAGCAATCTGATCCCAAAAGTAGTAGAAGAGAGGAGATTAGCAAAACAAGGGGAGAAATATCTGAAATCGAGATTAAGAAAACGATAGAAAAAATCAACCAGTCAAAAAGCCGGTTCTTTGAAAAAATCAATAAGATTGATACACCCCTAGCTAAATTAACCAAAAGCAGAAGAGAGAAAATCCAAATTAACAAAATCAGAAATGAACATGGAGTTATCACTACTGATACCCAAGAAATCCAGAGAATTATAACATCATATTTCAAAAACTTATACTCTGTGAAGTTTGACAACACAAAAGAGATGGATGAATTTCTAAGTAAACACAACTTACCTAAATTGAATCAGGAAGTTGTGAATGATTTAAATAGTCCTATAACATATAAGGAAATTGAGGAAGTAATCTCGAATCTTCCCACCAAAAAATGTCCTGGACCAGATGGGTTCAGCACAGAGTTCTACCAGACATTTAAGGAGTTAATAACACCAGTACTCCTTAAACTGTTCCATCAAATAGCAAAGGAAGGAACACTACCAAATTCCTTCTATGAAGCTATCGTTTTAATCCCAAAACCTAATAAAGATTCACTTAAAAAAGAAAACTATAGGCTGATCTCTCTGATGAACACAGACGCAAAGATTCTCAACAAAGTTTTAGCAAATCAGATTCAAAAACATATTAAAAAGATCATTCACGGGGACCAAGTAGGCTTCATCCCCAGCACACAAGGTTGGTTCAACATACGCAAATCAATAAATGTAAATCATCATGTAAACCAGTCCAAAGTCCAAGACCACAGGATACTCTCGATAGATCCAGAAAAAGCTTTTGACAAGATCCAACAGCCATTTATGATCAAAACGCTAGAAACAGTAGGAATGGAAGGAACCTTTATCAATATAATGAAAGCTATATACAACAAGCCCACAGCAAGGATTATGCCCAATGGGGAACAATTGGAAGCATTCCCACTTCGATCAGGAACTAGACAAGGCTGTCCACTCTCACCACTTCTATTCAATATTGTACTTGAAGTCTTAGCTGAAGCCATCAGACAAGAAAGGGATATAAGAGGGATTCAAATCAGCAAGGAAGAAGTCAAACTATCTCTATTTGCAGATGACATGATCTTATACCTGAGTGATCTCAAAAAGTCCACCAGGAAGCTCCTGGAACTAATTGAGAAGTTCAGCAGGGTGGCAGGATACAAAATAAATGTGCAAAAATCAGAGGCCTTCCTATATGCCCAGAATGAAAGAAGTGAAAAAGCCTTGAGAGAAACAATCCCATTTACTATAGCCCCTAAAAAAATGAAATACCTTGGTATAAACCTAACCAAGGAGGTAAAAGACCTTTATAATGAAAACTTTAAAACCCTCAAGAAAGAAATTGCAGAAGACATCATGAGGTGGAAAGACCTCCCATGTTCCTGGATTGGCAGAATCAACATTGTAAAAATGACCGTCCTACCAAAGGCAATATACAAATTCAATGCTATACCAATTAAAATCCCAAAGCAATTCTTTAAAGAAGTTGACCAAACAATCTCAAAGTTCATATGGAGGCACAAAAAACCCAGGATAGCAAAGACAATCCTGAGTAACAAAAACACTGCTGGAGGTATTACCATACTGAACCTTAGTCTATATTACAAATCCATAGTTATAAAAACAGCCTGGTACTGGCTCCAAAATAGACACACAGATCAATGGATTAGGATTGAAGACCCAGATATAAGCCCACAAAATTACAGCCATTTGGTCTTTGACAAAGAGGCTCAAAGAATCTAATGGAAAAAGAACAGCATCTTCAACAAATGGTGCTGGCAAAACTAGATCTCTACATGCAGAAGATTAAAGCTGGACCCATACTTGTCACCATGTACAAGACTTAATTCCAAATGGATCAAGGACCTTGATATAAGGCCAGAGACTATAAAAACCATAGTTGAAAGGATAGGGAACTCCCTCAAGCTGATTGCGCTATGCAAACATTTCCTAAACAGACATCCAATGGCACAGTCACTACTACCAACTCTCAACAGCTGGGATCTTGTGAAATTAAAGAGCTTCTATTCAGATAAAGAGATTGTAACACGAGCTCAAAGACAACCCACAGAATGGGAGAAAGTCTTCACTAACCACATATCTGATAGAGCTCTACTGTCCAGAGTGCACAAAGAACTTAGAAAACTAAACATCAAGGAAACCGATGGCCCAATTAAAAAATGGGCCCTGGAACTTAAAAGAAATTTTACCAGGGATGAAATTAAAATGTCTAACAAATATCTTAAAAAATGCTCCACTTCCTTAGCCATTAGGGAAATGCAAATCAAAACTTCCCTGAGATATCATCTCACCCCGGTCAGGATGGCAAAAATCCACAATACAAACATCAAGTGCTGGAGAGAATGTAGAGAGAGGGGAACTCTCCTACATTGCTGGTGGGAGTGCAGGCTCATACAGCCACTCTTGCGAGCCATCTGGAGATTCTTAAAGAAATTAAAGATTGAAATGCCATATGACCCTGTGATTCCACTTTTGGATATAACCCCCATACAGCAGAGGTTCATCTCGATAGCACAAGCACGACCATGTTCATAGCAACGCTGTTTACAATAGCAAAGACATGGAATCAACCCAAATGTACAACAGTTAACGAGTGGATAAGGAAAATGTGGTGCATCTATACAATGGAGTACTACTCAGCCATCAAAAATGATGAATTACTGGAATTTGCTGGGAAATGGATATCATTAGAAACAATTATATTAAGTGAAGTATCCCAGACCCAGAAAATTAAGCCTCGTACGTACTCCCTAATAGGTGGCTCCTAATACCAAACCCACCCAGCCCATCTTGAGATACTCATAGGTAAATCTATGTATTACCTACAATAATTGCAAGGATTATGAACAGGAGGGATGGGGTAGGAGGGCCACACCAGAAACAAGGAGAGAAGTGACTATGTTACAGTAGAGAAAATAGGCCTCCATCAAGGACTACAAGAAAGTAATGTGATACCTAGTTAAGTTCACAGACATTCGTTCCTGATCATTTAAAATTGAGGGGGTATGAATTCACCAGAAGGTGAGGGCATATACTCTGGCAGATTAAAAAGTAACCCTTTTGCAAATGGGTGATTGACCCCTCCCATTGGCAAATGCCATATGACCCTGCGATTCCCCCTTTGGTGTAAGTATTACATCTACCCTTGAATGTGCTCTTATAATAAGACTCCAGTTTAACAGCTTTATGTGTCTGACCAGGGGGTGACATACAGTGCCCATCACGATGGAGTGAAGGGCATTACAGAAGCAACAAAAGTGCAAAAGAAAATCAACAAACCACTATCCAGAATTTCGGAGAGTCTATATCAACCACCCAGAACTAGGCCAGACTAATCTCTCCCCATCCTGAAGCTCAGGGACATTTACGGAAGAGGGGGCGATAAGAGTGTAAGAGCAAAAGGATGGGAGGAGCAATGATTTGCAAGATACTCCACACAAGTTAGGGCCGAAGCAATCATAATTGGACATTGCATGCCCGGCGCAATGTCCAACACACTATTGACTTCACAAAGTCTAGCATCTGCTAAAGGCACCAAGATCCTTGGAGGCAAGGGATTGACAGCCACAGTAGTGTTCCTATACTTAAGGGGAACACAGGAAAGGGTTCAGTGAAAGGCCACTGGGTCCTTGTAGGTCATCGGAGAGGAGTTCCAGAGGAGAGTCAGGCATGCACAAGAAAGGACTCTGGGAATTGGGGCGAGGGCATGGGGGATAGGGAGGGAGAGGTGAGGGGAGGGGGAGCAGGGGGTTGGGGGGAAGGAAGAGGGAGGGAGGGAAGTGGTGTACCTATTAAGTTTATATGAGCTGAAATAATAATAAAAAATGTATTATATAAAAAAAACATAGATCAGAAAAAAAAAGTAGACAGGGGGTGAATATTAGTATGGTAGTGCACTTTTATGATTTAGTATCTTGGTGATATATGAGGGTGAGTGGTATAATCCCTGGAGTTATATATATATTTGTGTGGGTGGCTGTATGGAAAAGTTAATCTACACTGATTAATACTAAAAAGGACAGTATGGTTAAAAAAAAAGAGAGAGAGGTTTACTTATTTTGGGCTGGATGTGAAGAATCTCTCCCATGTGATAGGATGATTTTAGAAGACTCCAGATGTATGGCCTTTGTCCCTTAGAGCTTTTCTTGGGTTTTCTTTGAATTCTGTTGAATTCTGAGTAGCAGTGTGTCCTCTGTGGACTACGAGTAGGGTGCCACAGTGGGTCAGAGGGGCGGAAGGGCTGATGGTGATGGCTGAACTCTTCACCTGGATCCTGGGGCTTGGCTTAGTGGCCCACCCAGACTCCAGGGATGCAGGACCCAGAGCAAGTCCTGTCCCGGGTAGGAGGAGGGGCAAACGTGTATGGGAGGAGATAAGGGGCTGGGGTAAACCAGAGGCAGCCTGGGTGTTGCCAAGCTGGCGGGTGGAAGGAGTTGGGTTTAGGGGCGACCTGGGGGCTGCTAACTCACCTGGGATGGAGGACCCCCGGCCTAGTACGGTCTTGATCTGGCCGGCAGACGGGCGGGCAGAACAAAAGAGCTGGGACCCCGGGGCGTGGGTCAGGCAAACTGGAGGCCGCCTAGATGTTGCCTGAGCTAGCTGGTGGGGAGAGCTGATTCAAGGGGCGACCTGGGGGCTGGGTAATTCACCTGGGATGGAGGACCTCTTGGGTGGGCAGGCGGGTGGGAGGAACAAAGGGGCTGGGGCAAACTGGAGGCAACCTGGGTGTTGCCCGAGCTGGCTGGTAGGGGGAGCTGGGACAGGGGTGACCTGGGGGCTGAGTAACTCACCTGGGTTGGAGGACTAACCGAGAGCGGCCTGTCTTGGGTGAGCAGGCAAGTGAGAGGACTTTCAGAATTTCGAAGCTATTGAGAATCCTTTGCAGAGTTGAGGAGATGTACCACTGTAAATTCAAATGCTCAGAAGACTGAGTCAGATGGATGTACTAAATCCAACAAAAATGGTAAAGAAAATAAAAACATCTCAACTAAAATATTTTTTAAAAACTAAAAATGTATTTAATGCCAGTTGCTTATTACATGTTTAAATAACATGCAAAACCTCTAGTTCCTATGTCCAGTAAACATACATATACACAGACAGAAATGTGCCAGAGAATTGCCTAATCAATATAAACCAGTGACATAGTGGAAATTGGGTCAGAAATCCCATGCTTTTTTGACATGTTGTGATCAAAAGACAACAGGAAAACACAAACCTCTGATGGAAGACAAAGGAAGATGCTTCACACTCACCTCAAGTTTTTCAGAGTGGAAATCAGAGACTCAAACACAGAAAGGCATTGACATAAATCCAGAAGTAAAGGGAGAGCGACCCAACAAGATGAACGTGGTAATATTGACTCTGATTCCCTGATATATGCACCTGCTATCCTACAAATTACAATTTGGAGACAAGGAGCTCTGAGATGAATAAAAGGAGAGGTCAATTACTCAAGTGACAAATAAAACACATGTTCAAACAACATAGTGTATCCACCCTCCACAGCTGTTGTGCACAAGAAATGTTGAATCTTCTATTAGATCTTTTGGAAACCATTTTTTATTTAAGAAATGTATTTATGTATCTTATGTGTCTTCCTGGGTAGACAACCTTCACTTTTTTGCACTAATATCACATCTGTAATACGAACCTACAGGACCAGACTTAACAAGAGAATTTTATGCTTCAATGTGAAATTGTCTTCTAGGCACTGTAGAAGAGAATAATAAACATCTGGTCAGCTTAAACATAGGTGACAGGCTTGATCATGTGTTAAGGAATCTCATTTTGACAATTAAATTTCTTCTAGAAAGGCAGACAGGCAAAGCTCACTTCTGGATTCTGGATTCTGGGATTGGGCAATAAATGGAAGGCTAAGAAGCTCAGTTCAGCATTACAGTTCAGCTTCCCTTGTTTCTGAGGAAGCGCAGAGTCACCTCCATGAAAGCCCAGCTGATGCACTGGGGCAATTATGGGACAGGGATTGACAGATTTATAATTAGCAGCAATGAGGTATAGGCCACCATATATTGCCATAGACAGGTGCTGTCATCATGGCACCAGGAAACAAAGTTGTGTATTCTAGGAATAGATTTCATTCAAGACCCAGAGCTGACTCTGGAAGTCTCTTGTCCAAATTGAGCTGAGATTTCAAACTGGTTCTCACCCATTGTGATCATAGTAAAGCCCATTCCTGAAGCCACACAATATTCCTGATGTCTCTTTCACACATAAAGGCAGCTTTGCAAGTTTGCATTCCTCATGTGGTCCTGATCAAGCCTAAGAAAAATTAACTTGAGGTTTCTACTGCCCTCCACATCACACAATTGTGTGAAGATCAGCTGAGACAGTGTTCCAGCTTGTCCTGATATGGAAATTTGAGTACCAGAAATATACCAAAGGAGCCTGAAACATGCCCATCCCCAACCTCACCCAAGTACTGCAATCTTAGCAATTCAGGAAATAGAGATATGAGGAAGCATTATGATATTGAGAGAAACATTTGCTGAGTGATTTGGAGCTCAATCTGCACAAGATAGAAAAATACCTTCTTAATCTCTCCTCAATGAAACAAAAATAAACTGGGAAAAAGTTTGTTTTACATAGAACAAGAGAGAGATGCAATCAACCAAAAATGCATTAATTTGCCATGGTTTGGTGGTCAAAGCAGAGGGCAGCATTCAGAAAGCAGTTGTCTTCCAGTGATCAAACTCAGGCACCAAGTTTTCAGGAAAATGGCTTACTTGTTGAGCTATCTCAAGAGCCCAGGAAGGAGTTGAGTAATAGAATATGTACCTACAATGTGTAGGTTCCTGTTTTCTACTCTGAATTTCACTATTCCTGTGAAATCTGAGGGAAATGAGCCTGAATTATTTGAATGTTTTTTTCCTCTAAAGAATGGATTACATCCAAGCTTTGCAGACTGAGGTGTGATCATAGCATGGCAACATGATTGCTTGGTACATTTAAAGCTAAGGATTCCTCCATGCTGAGTCTCAGAATCTCTCCCTCTTGTCACTTCCTAATTGTGTCTCCTTCGATGGTTCTTCTCAAGTTCCTTATTCCCTCTCCCTCATGTCCTCATAGTTTCATCCTCCCTTTATAAGTTGTTGCTATCTACACAGTGCTGCAGATACATTATCAACTTGCTGCCCCAGCATTCAAGGAGTTTCAAGGATAGCACATTCAACTCATGGGTGGAATTCTGATCTTCCCTGTACCCACATGGGATGTAAGCAAGTTTCTCCTCATTTTCTTACGTAAACCCTACAGCCAAAGGGGCTGGCTTTGGCTGTTCCAGACATGCACCTGGGGGACAAAAATCCAATGAATAGTAGAGTATGAAATGAGTGTTAGATAAAGTGAGAAGAGAAGATAAAAAAATTTATGTGAAGGCAGAAAAGATCTCCTGGTTGCCCCTGACTAAATGTCTCTTGAAACACTTTTCAATATACCTGGAATGGCTTACAAAATCTCATGACCTCCTCATGTCTCAACTCATGCCCTATAAGGGAATGTCTCCATGCTATGTTGTATCCCACCAGTCACATGTTCTGCCTAAGGAGGCTCTTGCTACCATTGATGGAGGCCTGTTTTAAAGTGCAGAGACACCAATAATTCACCCTACAAAAATCCTCTACTTTGGGCTTTCTTAATAAAGTGCCCTTATGGGCTGCTTTTTTTAAGAAGAGAAAGGATTTCATTTTGCATCAGCCTAGATGCTGTCCTTCTACTCTGACAGCTACCACAAGAACTAAGTGAGAGAAGGACAAATGGAAGGGAAGTCTCACCTTGGGAGCCTGGGTAGGGTCTCATCTTAGGGTGGGTAGAATTTCTATATGTCCCATGGATCTAATCAGGGACTGTGTTCCTATTCATATGCAGCTCATGGTATGTTTATGGACATGTTTTCAGCTTTCTATCTCTGAATCTCTGTGCTACTCTATGAATTTTTGACTATCACTCTGTCCAAATCTAAGAGTTACAGTTCCCTCTTCTTCACAGCCTGTTTTTTTCCTTGTGCATGGTCTCAGTGGCATTGATACAGATCTGATAGCTCAGATCTCAGTGTGGTGACATCATGAACAGTGAAGAGTGATCAGGTTCTCAGGAAAGTGGATAGGAGTCCTGTGATGTTTCCAAGTTTGGAATAAGTCAGTGGATTTTATAGAAGAAAGAAGAAAAGCACTTTTCATTTTGGGAGATATAATAACATTTTTTCTCAATGATGTACCAATGGAAATATCCTCAATGCCTCAGCAGTGTTACAGGTATAATTAAGGAAGAAGAGCTAGAGGATTAGGATTCTGTATTTCTAGGAAAAGATCCGGATTTTTAATCCTGGATTTCACATTAAAATCATAAGGTGGAAATGGTGGCAACCTGCCCTTCCAGACCTGGATGTGAGAACCCGGGAAATTCCAGAACAGAGCAAAGAGGAGTTAGTACTAACGGTGAAGATTGATTTTTGAAGTCACCCTTGGGACTCCATGAGGACACTCATTGGACTCTTACTTATACAGTCAGACACAGGTACATACAAGAAAGAAACAGAAAAACTAAATAATTTTGCCAAGTAGTTATGGCTTTCACATATGTACTATTATGCTCACAAATGATGGACACATAAACAATAACAAATGTACTCTGTACCATATTTGTTATACAAGCAATAAATAGAGCCAAGAGAATTGAGAAAACAAAGAACTCTCTCTGAAGTCTGTCACTATTTACCTATGTATGGTTCAAAAACCAACAGTGGGGGAGATGAGAATTAGGGACTAAGCCTCTAGCTTGCGAGTTCAAGCATCTGAGTTTGTCCCTCACATAAAAACACCAAGCAACCTAGACAGGCCTAGAATTGCAGATCTCCCTGCCTCAGTGTCCTTTAGGAAATCCTACTGGGGCATGCCACCACCATAAAAAAGACACACCGAGGAGAAATGGCAGTGCAATATACTTCTATCCATAGAGTGTAGAGCCTGGAAAATCCCAAATAAAGCAAAGATAGAGCAAACTGGGGTGATTCCCAAAGTCATGTTAGGTCTCCAGAGGTACAGGTACTGAAGCATATCTAGTACTAACAGAAACATACAGCAATGTAGAAAAGAGAAAGGGAAGCATTACAGTGCAGGTTTTTATAAAATAATGATATTATATAGAATATAATACTCCAAGAAAGAGAACACGAGTGGAAATCACAAGATAACAGCTGATTTCTAAGCAACATTTGCTTTCGATGAATTGATTAGTTTATTCTGCAATTATGTAATTCTAAGTGAATAGATTCCTGTATTGTATCACCCAGGAAAAGTGTCATAGGACACTCGACATAGACAATACAATTATGAAAGAACCCAAGTTCAGTTTGGTTGGAGTGCTGGCAAGGCCATGCAATGCATAAGTTGTGCAGTCAAGGGAGATTTGTTTGCCTACAGGAAATAAACTTGTCAAACATTTCCTACATGGGTCTCTCTAGAGTCAAAAAGAAAATCATGCCACAGAAGTGTTTCAACAAACAAAACTGTTGGGAGGAAGAACACAGAAGCTGGGAGCGTTAATATAAAATGGAAGGTAACTCAGAACATCTCATCCTGCTGGAGGCTGTTTGCACTTGCCACCCATGTGTGGAGCTGGCTTTGTACTCTTTCAGCAGTGACAGTGCTGGAAGTACTGTTTTCCTTTCTGAGCAGTCCTGGCTGCTTATACCATGCCACTTGGGAGAATTTACCAGTTCACACACAGTGGCAAGTAGAACATGACCTTGGCCAGCCTGGATGTGTTTTGCCAATGATGAGAAAGCAGGATTTAGACAATGTGCCAACTACTTTTTCCCAGCAATGAACATTCCACAGTCTAGTCAACAGACCCATAGACTCTGGGGATCTGAACTCAGGTCCTTTTGTTTACCAGGGAAAGGTTTTAAATACTGAACCATCAAGCCAACCCCTGTGGTAAGTTTGGTCTAAACACTCCCATGACACAAACTTCGAAATTTTCTGCTGTTATAGGAAATATGCTTATTTTTAACAAATTCCTGAGTTTTCAATGTAAATGTTCATCTAGATTATGGATGGCCAACTACTAGCAAAATGACAACTTTTATATGAGTGCTTCTATGTGCTAGGTGCTGCTTTGTGTCAAGACATGCACTCAAGTCATTTTCTAGTGGAAATTGGCTACTAGCAGATGGAGACAGGTAACATAGAAAATGAATGAGGAATTCATATAGCATTCCACTTAGGTAAACCTAAATCTACACAATGTACTAGGTGGTTCTTCTGCTAAGAAAAATCATTAAAAAAGGAATTATCTTGGGTCACCAATGAGAAATTCAAGCTTGAGCAGGGTTCCTACTGGTCAGAAGGTTAAGGGAAATTGGAGGAATCTCATGGCTTCCTAGGTACAGAACAGTTAAGGCAGTAGGAACATCTGAAGCAAAGGACCTGAAGAAGGAAAAAGCACAGGGTACCTGTAGAATAGCAAAGGCCAGGTATGTTGACTTAGAGTGAGTAACAGGGGAGGAATGAGGGGAAATAAGGGAAGGATTCCAGGGTGGTATGAGGTATATAGAGGCATGATTGCATGGGTCATCCAGACACAAAAAAGAATGAATACGAGAAAATGATAGAGAGGAAGAAGCACAGGAAGATGGAAAGTCACACTAGGAAATCCCAGACAGTGGGTGAGAAATAAAGGTGGATCACACTGAGGAGGCTCACATAGAGAGGTAGGGATGGATGACGAGGTAGAAGAAAAGTGCACATAGCAGGTCACAGTTGAGAATCAGGGTGGATAATGTGCATGAGCTGAACTTGTCTCCTTGACCATGTGGGTAATTTCTGTTTTTCAGTTCTGGGTATATAACCCAGGACCTGGTGTATTCTAAGCAACCCCCTGTACAGATGAGCAACCCACTGTATAGAAGAATTCAAAAGATGAGAATTGAACTGAGTCTAAATGTCTCCAGACTTTATAGTGCGATGGTTGGGATATGGGAATGTCAGAGTTTAGGCACCAAAACTGATGCAAAACTGGCGCAAGAAGACTACACAGACTGATTCACTGCGAGTGGATCAGTCAGTTCACTGCTCATCAGCTGAGTTACATCAATCACATCAACTGTGTCACCTGCAGCTCAATTCCTTTCACATGCCCTTGCCTCAGAAGGAAAGGCAAGCTCCTCTCCTATCAACGCAGCCTCTCTATTTTGTTCCTCTCTGTCACCCTTAGTCTCCACCATTACCCTAATCAACCCATATAAAACTCCATCTTTGTATAGCAGCCTGTGGGTTCAAGGTACTAGTCTAGAGTTTGATCTGTGCTTGGAACACATTTCACTTGTTATTGCAGAAAATATGATGGAAATTATTAAAATGTATTTTTAGGGATGGATAGATGTCTTAGTAGTTATAACCATTGTATTTGTTAGTGGTTCCTCTGTGAGGAATGACCCACTAGTGACAAGGAGTAGAGGCCCTTCAGGGCCTAGACCAGGCCTTAATCTCTCTGCCTGTTAGTCTTTTACCACCTTGTGATTTTGGGGCAGTTTCCTTTCTCTTCAGGAGGCAGGCAGCCTGTGTGAAGCTCTTCTGTGCACAGATCTGAGGCAGAGGAGGATGTCTGCAAGTACAGGAGAGCTGAGCACAGCAGATCACCAGCACTGGCAAGGAGCCATGTGTCCCTGTGGAGCCCCTAGTTCCAACACCAGGTTAGAGGGTGGGGGGTTGCCATAGTTCCTGGGTGTCCTGTCCTGGCCGTGCCATGTGCTGTTCCTGGAGACCTGCTGCAGCCCGTGGGGCCATGGAGCCTTGAGTGCTACTGAGCATGATTATGAGACTACTCTGTCCTGGTTGGTGGGGAAATTCAGGCTGCAGAGCCTCCACCAGGAACACTGGAGCTCTCACAAGGCGCTGAGTCAGAGCCGTAAATTTTTGCTGATTACCCTGGGCCCTGTCTGAGAATTTGGTGCAGTGCTCCCTGGGGCATCAGGATGAGAGGTGGACTGAACACTGGGTGGCTCTACAGGGGTGTGTCCAGACATCTTAAGTCTGGTGGAACATAAGTTGTTCCCAACAGCAAGGATGGGGCTACACCATCAGTTTCTTGGGTCTTCTTCCTGCCCGCTGTGTTCCTGGATCGAGACCCACGCAGCCCTGTGCCAAGGGAGACAAAACCTGCCAAGGTTCACATGTTCTTGGTGCCCCTCACATAAGAGCAGTGTCTGTCTTTTTGTGCACTGGCTCTTATGTTTCTTAGTTATCTTAAGGTACTCATTGTATTATTACTATTATTATAATTATTATTAAATTTATTATTTTGTGTAAATTCTTGTGTTCGGAGTTGAAGATTGAGAACAGAATGAATATAGAGCATTAAGGCAGGTTTTATTAGAAGAGAGAAAGAGCTGAACTCATATGTGGAAACTATTTGGAACAAGAAAGACTTCTGATGGAGTGAAGAATCGGGTGTGTTTGTAAACTTGGATGAACTCAGAAAAGTGGCTTTTTCTAATGAGTGACTTCTAGTTTCTGTATATCTGATTGGTTGTTATGGGGCTCATCTCATCCCATACCAGACCTCATGGCAAGATATGGGACTGAACTGAGAAATGTAGTTCTTATATATCTGAGGAGCTTTTCTTCACCTGCATTTGTGGAATTCAATTCCATATCCTTTAATAAACAATAGTTTGGTAGAAGTTGGGGCCTTATCTCAATGGGGGTTAGTGCCAAGATTTTCCCAGAAACCTTTCCACTCTATCCTCTTCCAATGTATCTAATAAAATTTCCCCTCTCTTCTTCCCCCCTGTATCTAATGAGGACCCTGACTGCTCAAGGAGTGAAGGGTGATGACCAATCTGACTATTTCAAGCTGAGTTGAGGCTAAGGAACAGCTAGCTGTCAATGCTTCTCATATGTAAGTTGCTAGGATGGTTCAGAGTTCCACAGTAGATTCATTTTGTTGACCATATGGTTATTGATCTGGAAGTGACAATACAGAGAAGTTAAGCTGATGTGGAAACATGACGATTAATGTGTTGTGACCAAGAATGAAACTGGATTCAGGAAAAGGAACTCAGCTGCCTAGTTCAGAAAAGAGCTTGTGAATCCATTTGGAGACTTCTCAGATTGCCTAGAAGAGTAAGCATGGCTGCTGACAGCAGAGTTGTCCCTGTGAATACAGCATGGGAGCCAGTACATTGTTCTGTCACTGTAGTTTGTTTTGGAGGCTCATTGTAAAGGGTGGAGAGCCACATTTGAATGGTAGTAATATTTCTCTGGTGTGTTTCCAGGTGTGGTTGAGTTCACCATAACCCTAGGTTCATTGGGTTCAGTGGTCTTGGAAGTTAGAGACTATTTCTTAATGGGTGCTTATTAGTACTTGCTCCTAGGATAAAGCACAGGGTACCGTCAGATTGAGATTTAGTGGTTCTCTACTTAAGTATTTGTTAAAATGTCAATTGTTACAATGTAACTGTTACAGATGTAACAATGTAACAGTGTAACAAGGGCTCATGGAGACCCTTGGGGATGGGATAAGCTCACATGGAGTCAACACCACAGACTCTGGGAGCAGGCAAGTGGCAAAGCAGGCTCTCAGGCTTGTAGGCTCTCAGGCTTGAGGCTCATTTACTTTAAATATTAGGCTGCTTATATACCCCAACCGACATCCCATAAGTCCCAACGTGAGTCTTTGTTGAGTTGTCCTGTCTGGATTGGTCCTCTCAGTCAGGCAGTTTAACAGCACCAACTGTCTTTGGTCTGGAGAAGGCGTAGTCTCACGAGACTTGTAGTCTCATGAGATTTGTAGTCTAGCAAGATTTGTAGTCTCATGAGATTTGTAGTCTAGCAAGATTTGTAGTCTTGTGAGATTTGTATGCTTAGCAGGAAGGAGGAGTCCAAGGAGCCTCCCTGTATGGAAGCCTCTGTGGCACAATCATTGTCCATTCCTCCTACATATCCATCCTTTTTATTTATTTTTGACAGCCAACGGGAGCCAGAGTTCTTTGCTCTGACCCTGTTGACCCCACCTCAGAGGGTGTCCAGCATTACGGACTGTGTCTGTCTTAGGTCGTCCTGCCTCACAGGATCTTACCCATCATTGGCTATCGGCCTTCAAAGGACCTCACCTTTAGAAGGCATGTCAGGATATGTAGATAGTAGACTAGACCAAGGCTTCAAAAATCTCTGTAATTCAAATCCGAACCATGTTCCTAGGGGCACTATGGCTGGATATTCAGGAGCCATAAGTGCCTGTAGCATGGTCTTATTGATGGAACGCTGTTGAGAGATATGCTGAAGGAAATACTTAAACAATATACTTGATAAAAGAATAGTTTACAATCCATTTAAAATTAAAATCAAGTGAGAAACAATGAAAGAAAACTTATAATCTTACAGAAAACAATTGCGATCAATATAGAACATAAGTAGCTAAGGCCTTAGATGTTACCAAAAATAAGTATGCATACATGTATTTAAAAATGGCATGCCAAAAAAAATCAGTGCACAATAGAAATATAAAAAAATCAGTGTACAACAGAAATGAAAAAAAAAATCAGCGTGCAACAGAAAAAAAAAATTGAAGTGGGAAATAAAAAAAATATTGAATTGGCCACAGATTTATTCATTTAATGAATCTGGTTGCTGGGAAGCCTTTACAATCTCTGTTGCTGGTCTTAATCTCAAGCTGGCACCCATGTTGGCGAAGTGGACTCCTAAAGAAAGACACAAGCATATCCTCGATCCCCGGTTAATAAGGAAGCAGGTCCCTGCCATGGCAGCGTGACAAGATCCCTCCATTGGACAACAGACAGGGGAGTATTGCGAGGCAGGAAAGCCCAGTGTTTATAACAGATTCCAATTGGCATTTAGTAAAAATCTTTAAGAACCCCAAGAGTTCACCAGCTGCACCGAACCAGGGTTGGAGAGGACATAAGTAATGTCTTTTTCCCCTGGGCACTGAGTAAGGATTCTATTTGTGGGGATTATTTTTTTTATTATTAACAATCAAAATAAGAATTTATTACTTTATGTTACTGTCAAATTCATATTAACTTCCAATCCACCCGCTTCAGTTATAACAATATCCACTTGTTCAAATGAAGGAAATAGGACATTACCTGTCCATATCTTGCATACCCCTTTTGCCTATTACTCAAACCAATCTTTATTATTAAAGATAACACTGAAAGATCTTTGCTTCTCCTGTATAGTAAGAGCAAATTTTCTAAAATTCCTTTGGAAATAGCCTCAAAAATATCTTAAATATCTTCCATCAGCCTTGTTTGGTCAAACATCTTTTTCTAGAGTCAGGAAATGAAGCGTCTTTGCTCTGGAGAAGGCATAGTCTCACGAGATTTGTAGTCTTGCGAGATTTGTATACTTAGCAGGAGGGAGGAGTCCACGGAGCCTCTGTGTATGGAAGCCTCTGTGGCACAATCATTGTTCATTCCTCCTACAATCACTAATGTATAATATGGTATATTACTAAATTTCTGAATCAAAAATCAAAATTTCTGAAAAATGTGGCATTTCTAAGCATGAAAGATGTAGAGAACCTCTAGGCCTCTTTGTCATCCTTACCAGTGCAATGGACACTGACTTAATCTGTTAGGGAACATCTTGTATTATTTTTCTTAATTGAATTTTAAGAATCTTGTTGGTCTTTTCCACTTTCCCTTCAGGCTCATTTGGAAGGCACATTCTTAAAAAATGTTAAATTACTAATGCCTTGCACATTCCATGAGTAATTTCTGATTCAAAGGAGGTGCTGTTGATACTCTGTAGACACAATTTAATCCAAATCTGGGGATGGTCTCCATTAACAATTAGTGGACTATTTAATTTGCGTTTTTGTTGAAGATTACAATGCTTCTCTCAAACACATGAAGATGTCTACAAGTCCTGATACATACTTAAATCTTTCAGCCTTTGGTATGTAGGTAAAATCTATTTTCCAGTCTTCCCCTTGGTGAATTCCTTGACTCTGCTTACCTGCAGCAACCTGTTATAAATTTATGAGTTTTTTTATTAGATGCCCACATGCAGCAGTGATCTGTTGCAGAGTGGATTGCATGTGTTTGCCTTCAAATATTTTGCAATCTCTAGGAAACTATGTCTCCATAAATGAACACTTTGAGGGAGGGCCTGTAAGAGTTGTTATTGGCTAGCTTCAGGTAATATGAATTTGCCTTCAGGGCTTTCAATCTACCCCTTTTCTTTTGTGATTCCTCCCTTCTTTAAATCAGCAGAAATTTTTTCTTGTGTATACTTTAGGCAAATGGCAGAGGATTTCAAATAAGAAGGAAAATAAGGCTGGACTTCTTTTCTATTGATATTTTTCCTAGGAGCACCTTTCATGCAAGTAGATCTAAGAGGGCATTTCTTTGGGGATCAGGCATATTAATCTTTTCATGTCCATGGCAGTGCAAACAGCCAGTTCTTTGGAGACTTACTTGTACAGCTTCTAAAAGCTGCTGAATATGTGACCTGTACATAATCAGGATTCCAGAGGCAGGAAACATGTCTGTTCCCTTTCATTTGTTAGAATGATCCCTAAGTATTAAGCAAGCATAGTTAGAATATATAATATTTCTGCTGTGATTGTATATCCTACATTACTAATCTCTCTACATCAGATAAGCTCCCATCTGTAAAAAGAACATGATGAGGACTGGACAGGTATGTGCATTCAATTTCCTTTTGAGCAAGGGGGATTTTCTAGAGGATCTTAATGTAATCATCTGAGGTTTCTCATTTTGATAACTTACAGAGAAATTTATCTTCAGAGTTCAGGTGTTAACATAGCAGTAGCTGCTAAAATTATCAAGCGATAAGGCCATCTAACATAGACTCTGGTTGCTGAGAAAGTCCTACTGTCTGGGAAAGAACTCCTACTATACCTCTTCCTTGAGTTACAAACAGATTATAGTGTTGTGAAGTAGGGAAGGCCCTATGCCGGGGCACTTGATGAGACCTGTTTGAGCTTCTTATTGCCTGGGTGGCCACAGATTCCCATGAATTTGATACATCTTGATTTGGACTACTTCATTCAATATATTTACAAGGGCTTATCTAATGGTCCATATAAAAGGATCCAGTGGTAACACAAGCCAGTCATCCTCAGGAAAATTCCAAGTTGCCTTTCTGTTATGGGCAAAGTTATGCTAATTTCTTTCACTGTTTTGATCAATTTCTCCCTAAGTATTTGTCCTCAGTCTGAACTACCTGTTTTTTGTTTTCAGATTTTTGTCCCTGTCTCATTTAAAATATGTTATAGGACTTTAGTGCTTTGTCCCATTTGTCTTGATTCATATCAAACTGCAGCCATTCATTTACAGACTGGAGGACACCTGTCTCCTTCAGGAGCTGCAAATCTCCAAAGTCACACTTAAGGATTGATCAAAAACATGTGAATTGTTCCTGAGCCCTTAAGTCAAAATAGTTCATTTCAGCAGTCCTTTCCCCTCTACATTCTCAAAAATTAAAAGTTACTTGTCTTCTAGACTGAAGAAATGAAAAAAGAATAAATACTTTAAATCTACTTCTATGAGCCAAGAGGAGTTTGGTCAATACAGGGTGGGTTGGCACTACTGCTTCATGTATAAGTCTAAGATCCTCTTCTAGACTTCTCTGTTCATTGGGCTTTTATACTTCTAAGATAGGGCTATGCATGGCCTGTTGGAAGAAATTACCACACCTTGGAATCTCAGGTTTTTGAGAATCTGAATCAGTCCTGATCTTGCTTTTCATCCCAGGAGGTCTTATTTCTGGCCTGGAAAGGTTAGTGTGACTTTGGGCATTATTTCTGTTGGGGAGACTCTTAAAAATGCACTGATGTTTTCATTCAATACCCATACTTGAAATGCTGGATTAACCAAAACAAGGACAAGGTTGAAAGGCATTATTCTAATAGCTCTAAATCATTGCATTAAGTCTCTTTCTAGGATGTTTATAACGTATTTACTTGACTTGCATGGAGACAAGAATGAATAAAAGCCTTACAATTAACTGTACAAGGATCTTCAGTAGCTACTTTGTGAAGAACCTGTAAGCCTGTCACTCTCCTGATCTTCACGGTTCCCATTATATCAGCATCTGTTAAGATGTAAGGAAGGAAATTGAGCACTGAAAATTGTTTTCTTGTGTCAGTTAACAGAGGAACAATGTGGCTTGTTGAAGTAAGCTGATTTGGTGGACCTGGGATTCTTATGGGAGAAGAACACAATGCAGGTTGTGTTTGTATTTTAATTCCCTGGGATATTCTTTAATCATTATTTTATTAATTATTGTGCAAATGCAAGTAATGTGCTTGTTTCATTTACATATTTTTTATTCTTTTTGTACAAATGAAATGTCAGTTGGTAGGACACCAGAGATATATACAGAGAATAAAGTCAATTAACAAATTTTCTGTTCCCAAATTGCATGAGTTGCACTTAGTAGACATGTGTCATTACAGGAGTCATTGTCATTTTGACTTTACCTGGGAGGAGTGGCAATATCTGGATGTTGCACAGAGTACCCTCTAAGGGAAGTGATGCTGGGGAACTACAACAGCCCGATAATTTTAGTTGATTCTAGCTCTCCTGATTTTACTGCCAACTGTTTTGCTTTAGCCTTGGTGAATATAGAAAATTCTTCCTAAGTATTTTTATATTATTGTATTATTGCATTGTTTTTGTTACCTGTCTGCTTGGTATTTGTGTACATGTTCCTGTGTGACATTTTGGATATGCAAGTGTCAAAACCTGGATATACAAGTAAGATTAAGGGAGGTGTCTTTACATTCTTTTATATTTTCTGAGATTGGTTCTGTTTATTGTCATACAAGTGAGGCTTATTGGTCCTTAAGCTTCTTGGAGATTCTTCCTCTCTATGTATCCATCCCAAATGGGTGCACTGGACTTAGAGATGTGTACTGCAGCAGCCAGATTTATTATTCTCTTTAATAGTGTTTAATATCTTATCCCTGATTAACACAAGTCTTCCATGTTACAAAATGTGCTAAGTTTTCACTGGTAGGTAAAGTTTTATTACAAGTTGTTTTCATAATTCTAACAAGTATTTTTTTTTAATTTTTTACACCAGTTCCCTCCCTCCCTCCTCCTCCCCCCGAACCCCCTGCTTTCCCTCCCCTCACCCCTCCCGCCCTATTCCCCCCCCCCCCGTGCCTAACGCCCCAATTCCCAGAGTCCTTTCTTGTGCATGCCTGACTCTCCTCTGGGCCCTCCTCTCCGATGACGTACAAGGACCCAGTGGCATTTCCCTGAACCCTTTCCTGTGTTCCCCTTAGGTATAGGAACACTACTGTGTCTGTCAATCCCTTGCCTCCAAGGATCTTGGTGCCTTTAGCAGATGCTAGACTTAGTGAGGTCAATAGTACGTTGGACATTGCGCCGGGCATGCAATGTCCAATTATGATTGCTTCGGCCCTAACTTGTGTGGAGTATCTTCTAACAAGTATTTTTATACCTATGATTTGTACTGGACAATTGGAACTATGATGTAATATGTAACTGGGGAAAAAAATTATGGAATCCTGTTATTGGAGTTTTATCTCCACATCTATTAACAGAAAGTTTTTAAACTCTTTATTAATACACAAGCCTTCTTTGTTTCATTTTATTATTTAATGCTTTATGTGTAGGTTCTAGTGTGTATGCACTTGAGAGATCATGGTGTATGCTTGTGGAATCCCAGGCATGACTCTGGGATCATCTTGATTTAATGTAATGAATCTGTTTTTCTCAGGTGTTTCCCAGGTTGTGCATTTTAGGGCAGAAAGTTCAGGCCCCAACATACTTGCCTGGCATTTTTTATGGGATCTATAGATCTGAACTCAGGTCTTCTTCTTACATGGCAAAGTCTTAATTCTAGATCCATCTCCAGCTCTTTCAAAAGTTTTGTTGTACCTTCTTATGAAATGTGTACTTAACTCAGATGTTCCCATGAAAACATGGATAAAATACTTCTTTTTTCACACATTTTATTTTTTATCTTAATCATACACATTCAGTTGTTACCCCATCTTCTCGCTCTCTCCTCCCCTGCCCTAGCACTCTCCCACTGCCCCCCTTTCTTTCAATCTGCCCTACCCTCTCCCCATATCCCAATGCCACCCTTGTCCTCTCTCCCATCCCCTGGAACATACATTTGTGTGAATGCCAAACTTCCCTGTGACTCCTCCATGCTAGTGAGGTGTAAGGACTCAGTGACATAACCAGGAGCCCCTTCTTTTATACCTATTATGAATGTAATTTCTTTCCTCTAAGGATCCTACTGCCTGGAGCCTTCTCCCTTGTGATCCATGCTAGACTTTGGGGTGTTATTGTACAGGTCAGGAAAAGTCCAATTCTGGCTGCTTTAGCCCTAACTTGTGTATGTATCTTGAATATCTTTGATCCTCCCATCTTTAGGAACTTACAATTGCCTTACAATTGCAGGTTTCCTGAGCTTTGGGATGGGGAGAGATTTGCTGATCTGGTTACAGATGATTAGTTTAGGGTCTTTGGTATTGTGAATTATGGTTTGTTGTTATTTTCAGTTTTGCTTTTCCTGAATTTCCCTTTGGCTGCATCCTGATTGGTATGGAAGTTCACCTCCCAATCAAAGATAAAAAGTCTGTTTAAATGAAGATCTTAATATAAGAGGAGACAAAAAGGTAGATGGAAGAATAGGAATAGGACCCAGCAGTGATGAGGGGAGCCGGTCAGTGTCCCATTTGCGGTATTTACCATCTATCTTCCAATCTCTATATTTTCCCTGAGATCAAATCTGTTCAGTCCCAAGGGACCTGGAAGTAAAGTGAAAGTGAACTATACTAGGTGTCTTGCTACTTACATGCAGTACTTGACAATGACCTGTTTTCTCTAGTGATGGCCTATCCCCTACTCCTTTTTGGGAGGTCTCCATCTCCTTCTCTCCTCTTTATAATCTGGCAATTACCGAAGGTATTACAGAGATTTATTTTTCAAAATGTCATTAAGTGGGTTTGGAACTAGGATCCACCTATAAGGGAGTATATACATTGTCTAACTTTCTTTTTTTTATTATGTTTATTTTTTTCCCAATCATAGAAATTTAATAGGTACTCTGGTCCCCTCCCTCCCTCCACACCTCCCTAGACTCCCTTGTTCCCTCACCCCATTTCCCCTTCTTTCACCCCTTCCCTCCCTTTCTCCCAGTGCACCCTTTTCCCCCCCTTCCATTCCCTGAAGCATCCTTTAGTGTAAATGTCAAACTTCCCTCTGCATCCTCCACTTTAATGAGGTGTAAGAACTCAGTGGCATTGCCCAGAGCCCTTTCTTTTGCTCCCCTTTAGTATGGGAACATATTGTGAGTGTTAATCTCCTGCCTCAAAGGATTTTAGTGCCTATGATCCATGGTAAACTTTTTGGGGGTCATTGACATGTCAGTCATTGTGCAGGCCATGCAAAGTCTGATTCCGGCTACTACAGCCCTAACTTGTGTGGAGCTAACTTTCTGTGTCTGGGATACTTCACTAAATATATTTTTTTCTAATTCCATTTCCCATTAAATTTTATTAATTTATCTTTTTTGATAGCTGAGTAGTATTTCATCGTGCAAATGTACCACATTTTCATTATCCATTCCTTAACTGTTGGCCATTTGGATTGATGCCATGTCTTGGCGATTGTAAATAATGCTGCAATGAACATGGTTTTTCTCATGTCACTGTAATGAATTTCTGCATTATTGAGGCTTATTCCTAGAAGTGATATGGCATTTTAATCTTTAACATTTTTATAAATGGTCTTAATGATGGCCAGATTGGTCGTAAAAGCCTGCATTTGCATTTGCATCAGTAGTAATATAAGAGAATTCCCCTTCTTTCCACATCCTCTCCAGCATTTGGTGGTGTTTGTAATGTGGATTTTTGTCTTCCTGACTGAGGTGAAATGATATCTCAGAGAAGTTTTCATTTGTATTTCCCTGATGGCTAGTGATGTGGACCATTTTTTAAGGTATTCTTAGACATTTCAATTTCATCACTGGAAAAGTTTCTTTTGAGTTTCAAGGCCCATTTTTTATTAGGCCATTTAACTCCTTTGGTGTTTAGTTTTGTGTACAATGTATAACAGAGCTCTATCAGATATGTAGTTAGGAAGATTCTCACCTATTCTGTGGGCTGCTTTTTGCTTGGTTTATGATGTCTTTATCTGAACAGAACAGAAGCTCTTTAATTTCATAAGATCCGATTTATTGAGTGTTGGTTCTATTGACTGTGTTATTGGATTTCTTTTTAGGAATTGTTGCCCTAACCCAATCACCTTAAGGGACTTCTTTACCCTTTCTACAGGGTTTTTTAGTCTCTGGACTAGTGTTCAGTTCTCTGATGTATTTGGAATTAATTATTGTCTATAGTGACAATTACTGGTCCAGCTTTAATCTTCTGCATGTGGAGATCCAGTTTTCCAGCACCATTTGTTGAAGATGCTGTTCTTTTTCCATTGAATTTTTGGGCCCCTTTGTCAAAGACCAAATAGCTGTCTGTTTTGTAGCCAGTACCAGGCTGTTTTTTATTATTGTGGATTTTTAGTATAGAATAAGTTTGGTGTGGTGATATCCCAAGCAGTGTTTTTGTTACTCAGGATTTTTTGGGGGGGGGGTTATCCTGGGCCTTTTGTGCTTCCATATGAATTCTGAGATTGTTTGGTCAATTTCTTTAAAGAATTGCTTGGGGATTTTGACTGGAATAGCATTGAATCTGAATATTACGTTTGGTAGGATGGTCATTTGTATGATGTTGATTCTGCTGATCCAGGATCATGGGAGGTTTTTCCACCTTTGATTCTGTATTCTGTAATTTCTTACTTTAGGGTTATGAAGTTTTCATTATAAAGGTCTCCCACTCCTTTTTTTGGGATTTATTCTAAGGTATTTCATTTTGTTCAGGTGCTATAGCAAATGAGATTGTTTCCCTTAAGACTTTTTCACTTTTTTCATCCCTTATGTATAGGAAGGCCACTGATTTTTGCAGGTTTATTTTGTTACCTGCCATTCTATTGAACTTACGTATTAGTTCCAGGAGTTTCTTGATGGAGTTTTTAGGATCATTCAGGTGATCTGATCATGTCATGTGCAAATAGAGATATCTTTACTTCTTGCTTGCCAATTTGAATCCCTTTTATCTGCCTTTCTTCTCTTATGGCTCTAGCTAAGACTTCAAGTACAAAGGTGAGTAGAAGTCGTGAGAGTGGATAGCCTAGTCTAGTTCCTGATCAAAGAGGCAAGGCTTTAAGCTTTTCCCCCATTGAGTATAATCCTTGCTGTTGGCTTCTTGTACTATGTAGATATATATTTCTTCCATTCAACTGTATCTAGGATCTTGGTAATAAAAGTACATTGGGTCTTGTCAAAAGCTTTTTCTGCATGTGGTCTTGGATTTTGGATTGGGTTATGTGATGGATTAAGATTATTAATTTGCATATGTTTAACCAACTTTGTGTGGCTGGGATAAAGTCTGCTTAATTACACTGAATGCTCTCTCTGTTATGCTTTTTTATTATTAATACATTTTTTATTATTATTTCCGCTCATACAACTTAATAGGTACACCAGTTCCCTCCTCCTCCCCCCGTACCCCTTGTTCCCACCCCCCTCCCTCCCCATCCCCCAGTGCCTCCCGCCCCAATTCCCAGAGAGTCCTTTCTTGTGCATGCCTGATTTTCCTCTGGGCCCTCCTCTCCGATGACATACAAGGACTCAGTGGCATTTCCCTGAACTCTTTCCCGTAGTCCCCTTAGGTATAGGAACACTGCTGTGGCTGCCAATCCTTTGCCTCCAAGGATCTTGGTGCCTTTAGCAGATGCTAGACTTTGTGAGGTCAACAGTGTGTTGGACAATGCGCAGGGCATGCAATGTCCAATTATGATTGCTTCAGCCCTAACTAGTATGGAATATCTTACATATCATTGTTCCTCCCATCCTTTTGCTCTTACACTCTTACTGCCCCCTCTTCCGCAAATTTCCCTGAGCTTCAAGATGGGGAGAGATTAAGCTGGCCTAGTTCTAGGTGGTTGATATAGAGTCTCTGAAGTTCTGGATTGTAGTTTGTTGATTTTCTTTTGCAGTTTTGCTGCTCCTGCAATGCCCTTCACTCCATCCTGGTGGGCATTATGTGTTACCCCCTGGCCAGAGACAAAAAGCTGTTGAACTAGAGTCTTGTGTTAAAAGCACATTCAAAGGTAGATGTAATAAAAGTGGGAAACCACAGTGAGGGAGGGGTCTATCACCCATTTGCAAAATGGTTACTTTTTATCTGCCAGACTATATGGCCTCCTCTTCTGGTGGTATGATCTGTTATGCTTTTAAGCTGCTTTGCTAAAATTTTGTTGAGAATAATTGCTTCTGTATTCCTTAAAGAGATTGGCCTATAGTTTTCTTTATTAAGAGTATTCATATTTCTTAAATACTGTAATCACATTAATTATATAATTGTCTTACTAATACTTGCAAGTTTCTCGAAATTAATTTTGCAAAATTATTTCTTGCTTCCATTTATGTATTACACTGATGACAGTTATTATGGTACTCTGACATGACTTTCCCATATGGAGTAGGTAAACTGTCTAAACTATCTACATTTTGCATGCAACTAAGGTTGACTATTTCAGTGTCTTGACAGTATCATACATTAAGGAAAAGATTCCTGTATATTTGATAACATCACCCAAGAAAGTAAATGCTTCTTGGAATTATTAATCACTTATTACCATAACAAAAGAGATTATATGGACTAGAGAAATGGCTCAAGTGTGAAGACAGTCTTAAAGGAGATGAATCTCAGTTTGTATTATTGGAGAGAAACGCATGAAAATCAGAAGACAACATTCAGAACAGTTTCTCTCCTCTCATCTTGTGAGATCTATAGATTGAAATCAGGTCACCTCATTTGTTCAGCCATCTCTTCGAACTTCTCTATTTCTCCTTAGAATGTGTTCTCTTCTTGGTCACACTGATGCTTCCCATTCAAGTCCTAAAAAGGGGAAATATCTAATTTTCTATATTATTTTGAAAGTGGATACAACTTTTCATAAGTGCCACATGTGCATGTCACAACCATTACAGAAAAACTGTGTTCATGCCCTTGGATATCAAATTATTATGGTTGATAATTGTGGACATTGTTTTTTACTTTGTATTTTCCCATTTATTAAATGTCACATTAGGAAGACAGTCAACTCAATGTGAAACAAAAAATGAATGATACATTAACAGTGAATTCACTTTACATTTTACAAAAATAAATAAAAAATAGAAATAAAAATAATTTATGATGGCAATTACATTGCTGTGATATATGTTTACTTAGCTTTTCAGAGGGTGAAAATAAGTTCATTAAGAGAGAAAAGTTTGTGATTATCATTGATATTATAAATACTAATATCAATAATGTCATCCCAGACTATTACAAATCTTTATTAACTAAAAGTTAATAAAACACCAAGATATAAAATGAGATGGGGAGAAGTATATCTGAGAATTTCTGTAAATCAGTATAAAGACTTAAAGGAAACTTCTCCTAGGTGGAAATTAAAATGAAAAAAAAAAAAACTTAAAATACCTTAAAAAATGTTCCACCTCTCTGGCTACCATAGAAATCAAAACTACTCTGAGATATCACACCATAATAAGAATGTCTAAAATCCAAAGTATGTACAACAAATGAGACATTGTGGGACTTTTCATACATTGCCTCTGGGAATGCATAATGGGATAACCTCTTTGGACATCAGTGTGGGAGTTTCTAAAAAGGTCAAGTTTGATATACCATAGAAAACTGCTCTACTACTACTAGAAATGCTCCCCCAAAATATTTCCTCTTTCTACAGTAAAACATAACATCCATATTTATTACACATGTATTCATAATAGCAAAGTCATGGAATCAACCTAGTGTCCAATGGTTGACAAATAGATAATGAAAAGTTTGCATATTACATATCAAAATATTACTCAGACATCAAAAGAAGTGGATTAATAAAATTTGCAGGCCAATGGATAGAGTTGGAATAAATCATACTGAGCAAGTGTATGCCAAGTACAGAAAATAAGACATCACATTTTCTTTTTTATTTTTTTATCATTATTTATTCATTTGTGCATGTGTGCGCTTATGTGTGTGTGTGTGTGTGTGTGTGTGTGTGTGTGTGTGTGTGTGTGCTTAACCCCTGAGCCACCTCTCCAGCCCAACATTTTCTTTTTTATAAATGGAACCTAATTTCAAGCCCTCTTAGTGACATAATCAAGAGAAAAATCTCTATAATATCAATTATAGCTACAAAGGATTGTAACTCAAAGGGTGTAATTTGAAGGGAAGGGGGAGGGGAAAAAGGCCCGAAGACAATGGAGACAAAGGAACATAGTTAACAGTTAATAAAACCACGATTAAGCAAATCTGTAAATAATGAGACACATTATCCTGTCCACTATAAGTTTTCTTTTTAGTCTACTGGTGTATGGGGTGGTTTGAAATGTTGGATATGTATTGCAATTATGGAGGGTGGTGTGGTGGTTAAGAATAAGCCTGTTGGGCTGGAGAGGTGACTCAGGGATTAAGCCTCTGCCTTGCAGGCCGAAGGTCCTGAGTTCGGATCCTAGACCCCATGTATAGATGCCAGACGGAAGCGGGGGCGGCCTGCGTTTCTGGTCCTGGTAGGGCGGAGCCTGTGAATCCTGGGGCAGAGTAAACAAGAAGGAGGTGGAGGCGTCCATGGTGGTTCCGGAATTCGTCTGTGGTTCTACACACGCACACATATATACACACACATGCATACAGGCACAACTGAATAAATAATAAATAAAAAAAAGAATAAGCCTGTTGGTTGACCGGTGGTTAACGTAACTCACTATTTGTTCTATTCCTTGTGTACTGCAAGAACACTAAGATAAATAATAGCCCATGAATATACAGACTACAGACCACACAATGCTGACCCAAACCAGGCCAGCCAAATCTCTCCCCAACCTAGGTGTCAGGGAGCCTTGAAGAAGAGGAGGAAGTGAACTGTAAGACTGTAATGATGGGTTGGTCCATCACTAGACAAGATGCTCTACTCAAGATAGGACTCCTGTAGCCACAAACTTACTAAAATCAGATTGGACCACACCAAACTTGAAAAGTGGCTGACATATCAACATGCTCCTATAGATTAGTAGGACCTCAGGAGAAATAACTTCAGGCAGTAGGAGACTTAGAACAGTGGGGTTAGACAGATGTAAGGGAGTACCTATATCAGTGGTCAGCCGAGGAAGGGCAGCTTGGTCTGCAACAGAGTCCTGACCCCTGATGAGATGATCCAGAGGGTATTCTGAGACCCTTATCAACTGGGAAAGAGGTGTTTGGCAGGCAGCAATTAGGATTTATAAAGGGAAAGGTAGAAATGAAAGGGAGCTTGCACATATAGAGTAAACAAAAAAAAAATAAAAAAAGAACTCTCAAGTGTCTTGGTGTCTTTGTTATCAGAAAACTGGAAATTGAGGTAGGAAGATTTATACTTAAAGCCCATCTTCAACAACAAATATTGTTTGAGTATAACCTTAGATACATAGTATACTATTGCAAAATACTGAAAAGAAAATAACAAATAACACTGGAGGTTGACACTGTGCTATTATAATTAAGAAAACATTATTCAATAATACACATAAATAGAAAACTAAAAAGAGTAGGTGTTATCTTCACAGCTCTTTAAACAATAATCACTAAGCTGCAGATCCACAAGAAAAGCTGCAAGCCACCCTGTGTTTAGACAAAACCTTGTAAAAACATCTTAGGATCACCATAAATGATGTGATTGTTTTTCCTGAATTTTCTTGTTCAGAATGTAGTTACTGACCTCAGATGCCAAATACTGAATCTTCTACTGGATTTCATGGGAAAAGTCCTTTCTCCACCTTCAAGATCATGTCAGGTTTCCTCATGCTATGTCCTATCTGTAGAAAATAAGCCATAAATGATGCTTTGCTCAGACAAGTCTACTGAATAAAAGATAACAGCTCAAATTCTTTATTTTTTGGATTTTGCAAGCCATATTTTCATTTATTAATAAGCATTATACTTCAAACTACCAAGGATTCCCACATTGGCTTAATAATGTAGAACGTTGGTCACTAATGTCTTCTCTTTTTGGTTTTATATTTATTACACATTTTTGGCTTATCATACAAGTTCAGTAGGCAACCCCTTTATTTCCCTCCTCCTTCTTTCCCCCATTATCCTCCACTACAGTCTTTCCCCCTTCCCTCCTTTTCCCGTCTTTCCTCCCCCTCTACTGATCCCTCCTGCTTCTTCCCTCACATCCTCTAAAGCATGTGTTTATGTGGACAGCCAACCTCCGTCTAAATAGTCTACACTAGTGAGGGTTCAGGACTCGCAGCTTAATTTGGGGCTACTTCTTGGGTTGCCTGCTAGCAGGGGAACTGTATTATGACTCTTTTATGTTTTGCCACTAAGGATCCTACTGCCTGAAGCCTTCTACCCTATGATCTGTGCTAGACTTCTGGGGATCATTGACATATCATACATTGTGCAGGTCAGGCAAAGTCCAATCACATTGTGGCTACATCCTGGCTGCTGCAGCATTATATAGTGTGGAGTATCTTACATATTTGTTGGTCCTCTCCATATTATGCACCCAGGTTTTGACACTTGCATATACAAAATGTTATACAGGAGTAGGTACACAAATACTAAGCAGACACATTACATCTACCCTTGAATGTGCTATTATAACAAGACTCCAGTTTAACAGCTTTTTGTCTCTGACCAGGGGGTGACATACAGTGCCCATCAGGATGAAGAGAAAGGCATTGCAGGAGCAGCAAAACTGCAAAAGAAAATCAACAAACCACTATCCAGAACTTCAGAGACTCTATATCAACCACCTGGAAGTAGGCCAGACTAATCTCTCCCCATCCTGAAGCTCAGGGACATTGGCGGAAGAGGGGGCGGTAAGAGTGTAAGAGCAAAAGGATGAGAGGAACAATAATTTGTAAAATTCTCCACACTAGTTAGGGCTGAAGTAGTCATAATAGGACTTTGCATGCCCTGCACAATGTCCACACACTATTGACCTCACAAAGTCTAGCATCTGCTAAAGGCACCAAGATCCTTAGAGGCAAGGGATTGGCAGCCAGAGCAGTGTTCCTATACTTAAGGGGAACATGGGAAAGGGTTCAGGGAAATGCCACTGGGTCCTTGTACGTCATTGGAGAGGAGGACCCAGAGGCTAGTTAGGCATGCACAATAAAGGACTCTCTGGGAATTGGGAGGGAGGCACTGGGGGATGGGGAAGGGGGGATAGGAGGTTGGGGGGGAAGGAGGGAGGAAGGGAACTGGTCTACCTATTAAGTGTGTATGAATGGTAATAATAAAAAATGCAATACAATAATATAAAAACTTGAAATATTTTCTCTATCAAATCAGGAGAAAAACAGTTGATAATAAAATTTATAGGACATCTAGACCCATCTAAAATTGAAAAGCTGTTGTAGTTCTCCAATATTACTTCCCTTTACAGGGTCTTCTGAGCATCATCCAGGTACTGCCACTCTTCCCAGGTAAAGTCCAGAGCTATGTCGTCAAATGACACTGACCCCTGTAATGACACAGTTCTCCTCAGCACAAATCACAAAATTTGGGAACAGATAATGGGAGTTTATTCTTCCCTGTGTGTATATTGCTAGTGGCAGAAAAAAGAACATAAATGAAACAAACACATTACTTGCATTAGCATACTGATTAATAAAATAATAAAGAATATCCAAAGGAATTAAAAATACAAACACAACCTGCATTACATGCTTCACACATAAGAATCCTAGGTCCAACAGGTCAGCCTACTCACTGAGGGTTTTAGTTCAACAAGCCTGTTTCTTACTTTGTTAACAGCACATGAAAACATGTTTCAGCTCCCTTCCCCACTCCGCTCAGCCGGCCGGGACGCGCGCGCGCGATCCAGCCGGGCCTCATCCGCGACTTAAGTAAGCTCGGTCCCTGCCCACCACCAGAACCCCAGGCCAAATAATTCAGTTTAGTGAAATTGAAAGATCTTAAGCGTTAAAACGACAATGCCAAGGTTAAAGTGCAAATCCATGAGAAGCAACACTCAAGTAAACAAATTTCCCAATGAAGAAATTAATCCCATAATGTTAGACTCCAACCACAACAAACCCACAGAAAATGGCCAAGAAAGCCTGACCCAGGATAACGACTTTCTGAATATGATCATTACCATGTTCAATACTATAAAAGAGGAAATCCGGGAGGAATTAAATAATCAAATCAATCGCTTTGAGGAACACAACAGACACTTGGAGGAGTTGAGAAAAACAGTGCAAGAAACAAAAACTGGCATAGAGCAGTTAAAACAGACTCAAACGGAGTTTAAAACTGAGCTACAAGACAAGTTATCTTCAACTCAGAACTCCACAGGGAGTCTTATCAACAGAACTAACGAAGCATAGAACAGAATTTCAGACCTTGAAGATAAAGTGGGAGTACTAGCCAGCTCAATGGAAGAGGTTGTTAAAGCCAAAAAGATATTTGAAATATCCAAGAGATATGGGACACCCTGAAGAAGCCTAACATGCGTATTCATGGAATACCAGAGCAAGAATCTCAAAATACCACTCCTGAGGAAATTTTCCAAACGATCATCAAGGAAAACTTTCCTCATATAAAAGAAGAGAGGCCCATCCATATACAAACAGAAGCACGCCACGGCAAATGATAGTTAAAACACTCCACATTCAAGGTAAAGAACTGGTGCTGAGAGCTTCAAGGGAGAAAAAACAAGTCACTTCTAAAGGTAAACCTATTAAAATAACAAATGACTTTTCAGTCGAAACAGTAAAAGCAAGAAGAGCTTGGAGAGATATACTTCAAGTATTGAATGAGCAAAAATGTCAACCCAGGCTGATTTACCCTGCAAAACTACCTGTCATGATCCAGGGAGAAAGAAAAATCTTCCAGCACAAAGACAACTTGAAGGGATACATGTCCACCAAACCAGGCCTTCAAAAAATGCTAGAAATGATACTCAAGCATGAAGAAAAAAACAGGCATATCCAGGAGAACAGAAGGCAAATATAACACCATTAATACCAAAGCAATATACTTATAAAAACTACTAAACATAATAAATGTCTGGAATTAAAAATAGTTTCTCCATTATAACACTAAATGTTAATGGAATTAATTCACCACTCAAGAGACACAGATTACAAACTTGGATTAAAAATCACAATCCATCAATCTGCTGCCTGCAGGAAACCCATCTCACCACAAAAGATAGGCACGCTCTAAAAATAAAAGGCTGGTCAACAATTCTACAAGCAAATGGAAGCAGAAAACAGGCAGAGGTAGCCATTATGCTATCAGACAAAGTGGACTTCAAACCAAAGAAAATTATAAGAGACACGGATGGATAATACATTTTAGTCACAGGTACAATTCACCAGGAAGACTTCACAATACTGAACATATATGCATCCAATACGGGCCCCTCCACATTCATTAAGAAAACCTTACAGTGTCTAAAGCAAGAAATCAACCCCCAAACGATAATTCTTGGGGACTTCAACACCGTCCTCTCAACATGGAATAGATCAACAGGTCAAAAGCTTAACGGAGACACTTTGGAACTTAATCAAAACCTTAAAGAAATGGACCTTACAGATCTCTATCGAACTTTTCACCCACATACCAAAGAATACATTTTTCTCAGTAGCACACAGAACCTTCTCCAAAATAGATCACCTATTGGGCCACAAAATGAATGTACACATATACAAGAAAGTTGAAATTCTAACTTGTGCCCTGTCAGACCACAATGGCCTAAAGCTGGACATCCATAACACAACAAACAAGAGAAAATACACTAACTCCTGGAAACTTAATACTATAATGCTGAATGAGAACTGGATTCAGGAAGAAAATAAAAAGGAAATTCAAGATTTCCTGAAAGTGAATGATAATGAAAATACAACTTACCAAAATGTCTGGGACACAATGAAAGCTGTTCTAAGAGTAAGTTCATAGCTCTTAATGTCTACATCAAAAAAATGGAAACATCAGAAATAAACAACTTCACAATGCAGCTTAAAGCTTTAGAGAAACTAGAGCAATCTGATCCCAAAAGTAGTAGAAGAGAGGAGATTAGCAAAACAAGGGGAGAAATATCTGAAATCGAGATTAAGAAAACGATAGAAAAAATCAACCAGTCAAAAAGCTGGTTCTTTGAAAAAATCAACAAGATTGATACACCCCTAGCTAAGTTAACCAAAAGCAGGAGAGAGAAAACCCAAATTAACAAAATCAGAAATGAACATGGAGTAATCACTACTAATACCCAAGAAATCCAGAAAATTATAACATCATATTTCAAAAACTTATACTCTGTGAAGTTTGACAACACAAAAGAGATGGATGAATTTCTAAGTAAACACAATTTACCTAAATTGAATCAGGAAGTTGTGAATGATTTAAATAGTCCTATAACATATAAGGAAATTGAGGAAGTAATCTTGAATCTTCCCACCAAAAACTGTCCTGGATCAGATGGATTCAGCACAGAGTTCTACCAGACATTTAAGGAGTTCATAACAGCAATACTCTTTAAACTGTTCCATCAAATAGCAAAGGAAGGAATACTACCAAATTCCTTCTATGAAGCTAATTTCGTTTTAATCCCAAACCTAATAAAGATTCACTTAAAAAAGAAAATTATAGGCCAATCTCTCTGATGAACAGAGACAAAAAGGTTCTCAAGAAAGTCTTAGCAAATCAGATTCAAAAACAAATGAAAAAGATAATCCATGGGGACCAAGTAGGCTTCATCCCCGGCACACAAGGTTGGTTCAACATACGCAAATCAGTAAATGTAATTCATCATGTAAACCAGTCCAAAGTCCAAGACCACATGATACTCTCGATAGATACAGAAAAAGCTTTTGACAAGATCCAACAGCCTTTTATGATCAAAACGCTAGAGACAGTAGGAATGGAAGGAACCTTTATCAATATAATAAAAGCTGTATACAACAAGCCCATAGCAAGGATTATGCTCAATGGGGAACAATTGGAAGCATTCCCACTTCGATCAGGAACTAGACAAGGCTGTCCACTCTCACCACTTCTATTCAATATTGTACATGAAGTCTTAGCTGAAGCCATCAGACAAGAAAGGAACATAAGAGGGATTCAAATCGGCAAGGAAGAAGTCAAACTATCCCTATTTGCAGATGACATGATCTTATACCTGAGTGATCCCAAAAAGTCCACCAGGAAGCTCCTGGAACTAATTGAGAAGTTCAGCAGGGTGGCAGGATACAAAATAAATGTGCAAAAATCAGAGGCCTTCCTATATGCCCAGAATGAAAGAAGTGAAAAAGCCTTGAGAGAAACAATCCCATTTACTATAGCCCCTAAAAAAATGAAATACCTTGGTATAAACCTAACCAAGGAGGTAAAAGACCTTTATAATGAAAACTTTAAAACTCTCAAGAAAGAAATTGCAGAAGACACCATGAGGTGGAAAAACCTCCCATGTTCCTGGATTGGCAGAATCAACATTGTAAAAATGACCATCCTACCAAAGGCAATATACAAATTCAATGCTATACCAATTAAAATCCCAAAGCAATTCTTTAAAGAAGTTGACCAAATAATCTCAAAATTCATATGGAGGCACGAAAGACCCAGGATAGCAAAGACAATCCTGAGTAACAAAAACACTGCTGGAGGTATTACCATACTGAACCTTAGTCTATATTACAAATCCATAATTACAAAAAAGGCCTGGTACTGGTTCCAAAATAGACACACAGATCAATGAAAAAGGATTGAAGACCCAGATATAAGCCCACAAAATTACCGCCATTTGGTCTTTGACAAAGGGGCCCAAAGAATCCAATGGAAAAAGGACAGCATCTTCAACAAATGGTGCTGGCAAAACTGGATCTCCACATGCAGAAGATTAAAGCTGGACCCATACTTGTCACCATGTACAAGACTTAATTCCAAATGGATCAAGGACCTTGATATAAGGCCAGAGACTATAAAAACCATAGTTGGAAGGATAGGGAGTTCCCTCTAGCTGATTGGGCTAGGCCAACATTTCCTAAACAGACATCCAATGGCACAGTCACTGCTACCAAGTCTCAACAGCTGGGATCTTGTGAAATTAAAGAGCTTCTGTTCAAATAAAGAGATTGTCACACGAGCTCAAAGGCAACACAGAATGGGAGAAAGTCTTCACTAACCACATATCTGACAGAGCTCTACTGTCCAGAGTGCACAAAGAACTTAGAAAACTAAACATCAAGGAAACCGATGGCCCAATTAAAAAATGGGCCCTGGAACTTAAAAGAAATTTTACCAGGGATGAAATTAAAATGTCGAACAAATATCTTTTAAAAATGCTCCACTTCTTTAGCCATCAGGGAAATGCAAATCAAAACTTCCCTGAGATATCATCTCACCCCGGTCAGGATTGCAAAAATCCACAATACAAACAACAACAAATGCTGGAGAGGATGTGGAGAGAGGGGAACTCTCCTACATTGCTGGTGGGAGGGCAGGCTCATCCAGCCACTCTGGCGAGCCATCTGGAGATTCTTAAAGAAATTAAAGATTGAAATGCCATATGACCTTGCGATTCCACTTTTGGGTATAACCCCCCATACAGCAGAGGTTCACCTTGATAGCACAAGCACGACCATGTTCATAGCAGCACTGTTTACAATAGCAAAGACATGGAATCAACCCAAATGTCCAACAGTTGACGAGTGGATAAGGAAAATGTGGTACATCTATACAATGGAGTACTACTCAGCCATCAAAAATGATGAATTACTGGAATTTGCCGGGAAATGGATGTCATTAGAAACAATTATATTAAGTGAAATATCCCAGACCCAGAAATTAAGTGCCGTATGTACTCCCTAATAGGTGGCTCCTAATACCAAACCCACCCAGCCCATCTTGAGACACTCATAGGTAAATCTATGTATTACCTTCAATAATTGCAAGGATTATGAACAGGAAAAATGGGGTTGAAGGGCCACACCAGAAACAAGGAGAGAAGTGACCATGTTACAGCAGAGAAAATAGGCCTCCATCAAGGACTGTAAGAAAGTAATGTGACACCTAGTTAAGTTCACAGACATTCGTTCCTGATCAGTTACAACTAAGGGGATATGAACTCACCAGAAGGGGAGGGCATATACTCCGGCAGATTAAAAAGTAACCATTTTGCAAATGGGTGATTGACCCCTCCCATTGCCAAATGTCATATGACCCTGCGATTCCACTTTTGGGTATAAGTATTACGTCTACCCTTGAATGTGCTCTTATAATAAGACTCCACTTTAACAGCTTTCTCTCTCTGGCCAGGGGGTGACATACAGTGCCCAGCAGGATGGAGTGAAGGGCATTGCAGGAGCAGCAAAACTGCAAAAGAAAATCAACAAACCACTATCCAGAACTTCAGAGACTCTAGTATCAACCACCTAGAACTAGGCCAGCCTAATCTCTCCCCATCCTGAAGCTAAGGGACATTTGCGGAAGAGGGGGCGGTAAGAGTGTAAGAGCAAAAGGATGGGAGGAGCAATGATTTGCAAGATACTCCACACAAGTTAGGGCCGAAGCAATCATAATTGGACATTGCATGCCCGGCGCAATGTCCAACACACTATTGACCTCACAAAGTCTAGCATCTGCTAAAGGCACCAAGATCCTTGGAGGCAAGGGATTGACAGCCACAGTAGTGTTCCTATACTTAAGGGGAACATGGGAAAGGGTTCAGGGAAATTCCACTGGGTCCTTGTACGTCATCGGAGAGGAGAGCCCAGAGGAGAGTCAGACATGCTCAAGAAAGGACTCGGAATTGGGGCGGGAGGCACGGGGGCATAAGGAGGGAGGGGTGACAGGAGGGGGGTAGGAGTTTCGGAGGAGGAGGGAGGGAGGGAACTGGTATACCTATTAAGTTTGTATGAGCTGAAATAATAATAAAAATGTATTAATAATAATAAATAAGAAAACATGTTTCAATGCTCATTTCCTTCCTTACTTCCTGATAGATGTTGATATAACTGGAAATGTGAAGATTAGGGGACTGACGGGCTTACAGATCCCTCACAAGTAATTACTGAAATTCTTCATACTCATAATTATAAAGGCTTTATGCATTCTTTTTTTTGGATTTTTTTTATTTCTTCCAGTCATATAAAGTTGATAAGTACCCCCATCTCCTTCCCTCTCTCCACCCCTCCCTGGATCCTCTTGTTCCCTCTCCCTTTTCTCTTTCCTTTCCCCCCTTCCTCCATTTCTCCCAGTACTCTTCCCCCCCCCCCATTCCTGGAGAATCTTTTGGTGTACATGTCAAACTTCCCTCTGGGTCCTCTTCTCTGATGAGGTGTAAGAACTCAATGGCATTACCTAGAACTCTTTCTTGTGTTCCCATTTAGTATAGAAACAGTATTGTGGCTTTTAGTCCCTTGCCTCTAAGAATCCTAGTGCCTGTGATCCACGCTAGACTTTGGGGGCTCAATGATATATTGGTAATTGTGCAGGTCATTCAAAGTCCTATTATGTTCTCCGTATAACTAAATGACCTGTAAGATCCTTTTCAAGTCTCCTTTGTCCATTCGACTCTCCTAGGGACAGACTTAATGGAACTATTTAGTGCTATTACAGAAATGACTTCCAAACGTTGTCCTTGTAATGATTAATGAGACTCTTCTGGAGGAAATCTTAGTACAAACTCCCTCTCAGTTATGTGCAGTGCCCCAAAACATAAGTGCAGTCATGAGTCTTCCCAGCAAAGATGATGCTCAAATATCCAGTACACTTTCCAGGCCAGAAAGAGGACCTCTTGGGATCAGATTCTAGAGTAGGACTGATTCAGATTCTCAACAATGTGAGATCCCATGTTGTTGCAATTTCTTGTGACAGGCCATGCAACAGCCCTGTCTTAGGTGTACCAAAGCCCAATGGAGAGAGATTAGTACAGGATCTTAGAATTATACATGAACCAATAGTGCCAGTCCACCCTGTAGTGACTAAACCTTATAAACTTACAAAAATTAACCCTTCCCTCAATTTATAGTAGAAGATTTAAAAATTTAAGTGCATTCTTTTTCAATTCTTCAGCCTTGAAAACAGACTTTTTACTTTTGAGGCAGTAGAGGGGAAAGGACAACTAAAGTGAACTGTTCTGACCCAAAGGCTCAGAGACATTTCACACATTTTTGATCAACTCATAAGTGTCACCTTGCAGGTTTGCAGCTGCTGAAGGAGACTGGTTCCCTCCAGTATGTAGCTGATCAGCTACATTTTGATCTGAAGCAAGGCAAATTGGGCAAAGGCACTTAAGCCATATACATCATTTTAATGAGATAGAGGAAAAACTTAGAGCACAAAGGCCAGGTAGTTCAGGCTGAGGACATATACTGAAGGATATGTCTATTAAAACAGTCAAAGATATTAGGGCAACTCTCCTAGAAAGGCAACTTGGACTTTTCCTAGTGATGACTGACTTTCGCCACCATTGAATCCCTGGATATTGACCAATAGCTAGGCCCTTGTATAGTGTATTAAAAGAAACAGTCTAAACATTAATGGATTCACTTCCATGGGAATCTGAGGCCACCCAGGCATTTAATAGGCTCAAACAGTCCCCATTGTATGCCCCAGCCCTGGGTCTGCCTACTTCACTCTTTGTAACTCCAGGAAGAGATATAGTACAAGAATTCTTACCCAGACAGTAAGACTTGCTCACCAAGCAGGGTCTATCTTATTAAAAACTTAGATGCATTAGTCCAAGCTTGGCCTTATATTCTGGGAATTTTAGCAGCTACCATTATATTACTTCCTGAAACCTGAAGATAAATCACTGGAGGTACATTGTTAAAGGAGAAGCCTCACATGGTTGCACTGAAATCCTCTCTGAAAGCCCCCTAGCTAGAGAAGACATTAAAAGAAAACATCTGTCCAATCCTCATCTTGTTCTTACTGATGGGAATTCAATTGATGTAGTGGGATTAGTAAGGCAGGATGTGCAGTCACAGCAGAATCAAGAGTCATCGATTTATAGGTCTTACCCCTCAGAATTAGTGGTCAGTTGGCTGAACTAATATATATATATATATATATATATATATATATATATATATATATATGTTATATATATATATATATATATACACACAGACATACAGATGCTAAATTTGCTTGCTTAATACTTAAGGATATAGAGCATCCTAGCACATGAAAGGAACAGGCATGTTTGCTGCCCCTGGAAGCCTGATAAAGTACAGGTCCCATGTTCAGCTTTTAGAGACTGTAAAAGTCTCCAAAGACTTGGCTCTCTTACACTGCTATGGCCATCGAAAGGTCAACATGCTGAGCCCCAGAGGAATACCATGATACATTATGAATGGATATAAAAATGAATTGCACAATGCAGGTGAAGAGCAACTCCTCAGATGTATAAGTTCTAAATTTCTCAGCTTAGTCACCATGTCAGGCCATGAGGTGTGTCCTGGATGGGGATGGGTCCCATAACAAATCCAACATGTTCACAGAAATTAGAAGTCACCCAGGAGGGAACAAAAAACATTTTCAGCTTCACCCAAATTTCAAAATACACCTGATTCTGCCCTGCATCAGAAGACTTCCTTATCCAAAATAGACTCAGTTCAGCTCTTTCTCTCCTGTAATAAAACGTGCCTTAATCCTCTACATGTGTTCTGGCCTAATGCACCATTATGAAACACAAGAATTTAAACCAAATAATAATAATACTAATAAACTACAATAATAATAGCACTAGTAACTCAAGGCCTCTAAGAACATGGAAGCCAGTGCTTACAAAGACAGACACTGGTCTCACATGATGAGACACCAAGAGGCCGTGACCTTGGCTGGTTTTGTCAATTTGGCATAGGGCTGCATGGGTCTGGTTCTAGGAACAGAGGAGGTAGAAGACGACCCAGAGGACTAGATGGTGTTGCCCCCAACCTTTCCATTCAAAACAACTCTTGTTCCACCCGATTCGAGATATCTGGACACACCCCCTTTAAGAGCCAACCAGTGCCCAGGCCACCTCACATTCTGATGCCCCAGAAAGCACTGGCCAGCAGAAAGGCTGGGTCACTGCTTAGAGATCTGCAGCAGTACTACAGCCCACCAAATGAATACATTTGCATGAGAACTTGGGAATCTGAAGCCTAAGAACTCCAGACCAGCCTGGGAAACGCACAGAGACATCCCCTCCTTTTGATGAATCGGGTGTAATTGTAAACTTGGTTGAACACGGAAATATGACTTTTTCTCATGGGTGACTTCCAGATTCTTTTTTTTTATATATACATTTTTTATTATTATTTCCACTCATACAAACTTAATAGGTACATCAGTTCCCTCCCTCCCTCCTCCCCCCAGCCCCCTGCTCCCCCTCCCCTCACCCCTCCTCCCTATCCCCCCAGTGCTTCCCGCCCCAATTCCCAGAGAGTCCTTTATTGTGCATGCCTGACTCTCCTCTGGGGCCTCCTCTCCAATGACGTACAAGGACCCAGTGGCATTTCCTGAACCTTTTCCCATGTTCCCCTTAAGCATAGGAATACTACTGTGGCTGTCAATCCCTTGCCTCCAAGGATCTTGGTGCCTTTAGCAGATGCTAGACTTTGTGAGGTCAATAGCGTGTTGGACATTGCGCCGGGCATGCAAAGTCCAATTACGATTGCTTCGGCCCTAATTTGTGTGGAATATCTTGCAAATCATTGCTCCTCCCATCCTTTTGCTCTTACAATCTTACCACCCCCTCTTCCGCAAATGTCCCTGAGCTTCAGGATGGGGAGAGATTAGTCTGGCCTAGTTCTAGGTGGTTGATATAGAATCTCTGAAGTTCTGGATTGTGGTTTGTTGATTTTCTTTTGCAGTTTTGCTGCTCCTGCAATGCCCTCCACTCCATCCTGCTGGGCATTGTATGTCACCTCCTGGCCAGAGACAAAAAGCTGTTAAACTGGAGTCTTATTATAAGAGGACATTCAAGGGTAGATGTAATAAAAGTAGGAAACCTCAGTGAGGGAAGGGTCAATCACCCATTTGCAAAATGGTTACTTTTTATCTGCCAGACTATATGCCCTCCCCTTCTGGTGAGATCATGCCATTCCTAAATAATAGTTTCTGTGAATTTAGGGCTCCATCTCAGTGGGGAGATACAACTTCTGTATTGTGAAACTTTGAAGACATACCCAGCAACCTTTATACTCTATCCTATTCTAATATGCCTAATGAAAGTTTACTCTCTCTTTAGTGCCCTGTATCTATTGAGGATCTTGACTGCTCAGGAGATGAGGGGTGATGACCTGGTCTGACCACTTCAAGCTGGATTGGGTTTAAGGAACAGTAAGCAGTCAATGTTCCCCATATGTGAGGTTCTGTGGTGCTTCAGAGACCCATAGTTGGTTTGGTTTTGTTGATTTATCATGTGAAGTTTTATAGTTATTGATCTGGAAATGACAATACAGAGAAGTTGGGCTGATGTGGTGAAAAAAAGAGAAGTAAAATGTTTTCACCAAGAAGGCAGATGGATTCAGAGAAAGGAATTCAGCTACCTTACTTTGAGTTCAGGAAAGGGCTAGTGATCGGTGTTGAGACTTCTCACCTTGTCTGGAAGAGTGAGCATGAATATTGATAGCAGAGCTGTCCCGTGTAGTAAGACAGTGCATTGCTCTGTCTTTATAGTTTTTTTTCCTCTGGGGTTCATTGTAAATAGCAGGGATGCAAGCCATAGAGAAGAAAACTAAGCATAACCAGCTACTTATCTGGAGAATCATGTTTGCATTGCAGTCATAATTCTCTGGATTGCCTATAGGTGTGGTGGAGGTCCCTAAAGCCCTAGGTTTCTCAGGATCTGTGGTCTTGGTGGTCAGAGTCTACTTCTTAATGATTGTTGATAAACCTTGGTGTCAGTACCATCTAGTTTAGTATCCAATAGGGTGGCCACAAGGACAATGAGGAATCCACTGTAGAGGTCTTAAACTGCTGACTCTCTTTTATTAGTACTTGTGCCTAGGGTGAAGCACAGGGTGTCCTCAAATTGAGACTCACATTTTCTTTATTCACTGATTTGTTAAAATGTCCCTTATGTATAATATGGTCTATTATTGAATAATTTATGAATCAAAAAAATTTCCTTAAAGGGATATCCAATAGTCATTTCAGAGGGGGAAATATTTAGAGAAACTGTATGAGTCTTTCTCATCCTGACCAGTGCAACAGGCATTGCTTTAATCCATTGGGGATCCTCCTGGTTTATTTTTCTTTATTGACTTTTAAGAATCTCATTGGAATTTTCCTCCCTCTCTGAAGACATATTTGACAGGCACATTGTAAAAAATATTCAATCCCTAATGCCATGGAGATACCTTGAGTAACTATTGATTAAAATGAGAGGCTGTTGATACTGTAATCCTAAAGTAATCCAAATCTGTGGATGACCTCAGTTAACAATTAATGGAATACTTCTTTTGCTTGTTCTGTTGGAGATTGTAATACTTCTTTCCAACACATGAAGGTGTCTACAAGTCTCAATACCTACTTAAATTGTTCAGGTATAGGCATTCATGTAAAATCTATTTTCCAGTTTTCTCCTGGGTAGAATCCTTTCCTCTGGTTACATGCTGGAACTTGTTGTAAATTTATGAGTATTTATTTTATACATGTGACATGCAGCAGTGACATATTGTAAAGTGGGTTACATGTATTTGCCTTCAAATTTAGTATTCTCTAGCAAATTATCTCTCTATAAATGAACACTTTGATGGAGGGCCTGTAAGAGTTTCCATTGGTAGCTTCAAGTAGTATGAATTTGCCTTCAGGGTTTTCAGTCCACCTCTTTTCTTTTGTAATGTCTCTCTCCTTTAAGTCTGGTAATTCTTCCTCTTGTGTGTACTTTGGGTTAATGTCAGAATGACCATTCCAAATAAGAGAGATAGTAAGACTAGACTCCTTTTCTGTTGACATTATTTCTAATGCTGCATTTCCTGCATCAAGATCTGCTAGGGCATTGCCCTGTGGCTCGGGTATGTTAAACTTTTGTTGGCCATGGCAGTGCAAGACAGGCAGTTCTTTGGAGACTTGTACCGCCTCTAAGAGTTGCTGAATACAGGACCTGCACTTAATCAGTATTCCAAGGCAGTAAATTTAGGCCTGTTTCTTATCATATGCTGGAAGGATCAATTACTATTAAGCAAGCATACTTAGTATGCATGTGTGTGTTTTATATATCTATATATATCACATATATAGGAGGAGGTGCTGTCTCACATATATATACATATATATGTATAAATATATAACACACACACACACATGTTTGTATTTGTATTTGCCTATTACTGGGGCTGTGGTTAATATTATTATTTAAGCTATCTGACTGTTGTCACTCGAGGCACTGATGCCTGTACCTCAATGACTCCTAATTCTTTTGTGACTGTACATCCTGCCTTACTAATCCCTCTACATCAGTCGAATTCCCATCAGTAAAAAGAACAACCTGAGGATTGGATAGGTGTGTGCTGTAAATGTCCTCCCAAGAAATGGGCCATGCAGAGAGAATCTCAGTTCAATTATGTGAGGCTTCTCCTATTGACAATGCATCTGAAAAGATTTATCTTTAGAATTCAAGTGCTAACATATCTGTAGGTGCTAAAATTCCCAGGAGATGAGGCCATCCTTGGGCTACTACATGTAAGTTTTTAATAAGATAGACCTGGTTATTGAGCAAATCCTAGCGTCTGGTTGAGAACTCCTTGTACTGTACCTCTTCCTGGAGTCACAAAGTGATTATAGTTTTGTGAAGTACACAGGCCCAGAGTTGGGTACTATTGAGCATAGGTCTTGGAGTCCCCAAAGGCCAACAGGAGTTCATGTTGCAAAAGCAAGGAGGCTTTATTACAAGCTCAAGTTTCGACCCCATACCTTCCTGGCATAAGAGTTTAGTGATGAGAGTGCCAAGTTTAGAAATTATAGGGTTTTTATAGTTAGGAAAACAGGGGGTGCATAGCAGATGTATTAATTTTGGCACATACTCAGCATGAGGTCATATCTGGAGGCACATTTTCTGATAAACATTTGGGGCACATCCTGAGGTAGATAAACATATGGAGGCATATCCTGTGGTGTGTGCTCAAATAAGCACATGAGGCACATCCTGAACACTTGACATTTGTCTTGATATTTTTACAATTCCTGTGGACATCTAGTATTTGTCCATTGTGTAGTAAATAGCCTGGTCAGAGATCAAGGAGTTCACAGGGACATCTTAGTGAAGGAGTTTCCAAGGACATCTTAATGGCTTTTCCAGTTACTGAGCCCAGTCTTAAAATGGAGGTCCCTGACAAGATGGAGCTACTCTAGTCAGGACTCTGTTGGGTTCCTTTATTCCCCCCTTCTCAGGATCATTTCTAGCCCCAATCATGGGGCTAAGGAACCCTGTTTGAATATACAGTCCCTGTTTGAAGAGGAGGGTAGCTCAGAGGCTGGAGGATTGGCACTATGAGAGGAAGTTATAACAGGATTAGTAAAATTAATAATGATGCAGTCTTAGTTTTACAGGATTATTCTTTTGGTTGATGGTCCATCGCTGATTGTCTGGGTTCTTGTCTGGTGCTGGTGTTGGGGCAGGTGAGGCAGGCAGAAGGTTGCTGGCTAAAATTCCATCACTGTGGGTTGGGTCAGCTAGACAGGCATGAGAGTAGTGGACCCGGGAGAGGTGACTATACTGGGAGTTGTCAAGATCATGATGTAAGGTCCCTTCCAGCAATGTTCGAGGATCTTGTGGTGATGTCTATGAACAAATACTCAGTCTACTGGATGGAATGAGTGTGGAGTAGGAGGAGGTGGTATCTCATAAACAGCCTGTAGACATCTCCATAGGTACTGTTGGGAGCAAGCTAGAGCTTGAAGGGAAACAAGCAAATTACGATCTTCTATTTCAGCAAGCACATGTGATTTTAAATTAGGTAGAATAGGTCATACATTATTTTAAATGGGGTCAATCCCAGCATATAAGGGGAGTTTTATACCTTGAAGAGAGTGAAGGGAGGAGAGCCACCAGTCACCATCAGTCTCTAGGGTTAATTTAGGAAGGGTATGTTTTAAGGTACAATTCATTCTTTCTACCTGTCCTGAACTTTGGAGTCTGTAAGCACAATGTAATTTCTAAGATGCCCCCCAAAATAGAAATTAAACCTTGTGTTACCTGTGAGATGAAGGCTGGGTCATTATCTGAGCCAACCTGTGCAGGCATACCATACCTGAGGAGTAAAAGATTTTTGATCACCATCTGTGCTGTCTCATGTTTGGTGAGGTAAGCTTCTACCTATCCTGAAAAGGTATCTACAAAAACTAGTAGATATCTGTAGCTATATTTACCAGATTTTATCTCAGTAAAGTCCAGTTCCCATAAAGCTCCTGGTTTGAAACCTCTAAGGCAATTCCCTTTTTCCTTAGGTTGGTTATCTGCATTGGTGATCTTACAGTTTAGACACTTGGAAGCCAGTTGTTCAAGTTGAGGTCTTAGATTTAATATTTTTAAGTGTGCATGTCATAATAGATCCTCCATTTTTTTAAGTGAGTTGTCTGATGTATATGTCATAGCAGATTGCTAGCTAAGTGGCCAGGGAGAATAAATTTTCCATTTCCAGTCATCCACCAGTCACCATGGGGCTTATGAGACATTGGAATCTGGCAGATCAAGTCTAGGTCCTTGGGAGAATATTCTGGGATCTTTGGCAATATAGGTGGCCCAAGGTCTGGCAGTTGAAGGGCCAGTATGGTGGTTTCTGTGGGACTTACAGCTATTAATTTTGCTCATTGGCCTGCTGATTGCCCCTCACAACTGGGGATTCTCCATGCTGATGACCAGGGCAATGAATAATAGCCAGTTTTGGAGGGAGCCATAATGTGGTTAGGAGGTCTAAAATTTTCTGTTTGTTTTTGATAGTCTTTTCCTCTGTCATAAGGTGCCCTCTTTCTTGGTATATGGCTCCATGAATATGGGCCGTAGCAAATGCATAGCGACTGTCTGTGTAGAGCTTTAGTCTTTTTCCTTTGCCTAATTGTAAGGCTTTAGTAAGGGCTATTAGTTCTGTCTTTTGGGCTGACATGCCCTCCCCAGGGATTGGGCCCATATAGTTTCAGATTCAGTCACTACTGCTGCCCCTGCATACTGGTGTCCATTTTGCATGAAGCTGCTGGCATCAGTATACTAAGTCAATTCAGCATTGGAGAGTGGCTGATTGGTCAGGTCTTTCCGTAGCCCATAAGCCTGGCTGAAGATTTTGAGGCAGTCTTTAGAAGTGTTTCCAGGTCCAGATTTGGCAGCAGGGTTGCAGGATTTAAGGCAGCACTAGGAAAGAAATGGACTCTTGGGAGGAGGGGTTGAGGAGCAAGCTCTGATAGTGAGTTAGTCAGCCACAGTCAGGTGTCTGTTTGAGTACTCCCTCAATGGCATGAAGAGTGGTGACATAATTTATCTGCTTCTATAATTAGAAGAGCAGTGGCTGCTATGATCATCAAACAAGGGGGCCAACCAGAAGCCACAGGATCTAATTTTTTGGATAGGTATGCAGTGGGTCTATTCCATGGGCCTAGATGTTGAGTCAGCACCCCTTTGGCCACTGCTCTATGTTCATATATGTATAAATAAAAGGGGTACACCGGTCCCTTCCCTCCCTCCACCTTCCCCTGAACCCCCTGTTCTCCTTCTCCTTTCCCCTCCCATCCCATCTTTCAGCCTCCCCCTCCAATCCCCAGAGCATCCTTTACTGTGCACGCCAAACTCTCCTCTGGGTCCTCCTCTCCGATGAGGTGTAAGGACCCAGGGGCATTTCCCAGAACATTTTCCTGTGTTCTCCTTAAGCACAGGAACACTACTGTGACTATCAGTCCCTAGCCTCCAAGGATCCTAGTCCCTTTAGTCCATGCTAGACTTTGTGGGGTCAATAATGTGTTGGACATAGTGCAGGTCAAGAAAGTCCTATTATGATTGCTTTAGCCCTAAGTTGTGTGGAGTATCTTCCATACCATTACTCCTCCCATCCTTGTGCTCTTACAATCTTACCGCCCCCTCTTCCACAAATTTCCCTGAGCTTCAGGGTGGGGAAAGATTTGGCTGGCCCAGTTCCAGGTGGTTGATATAGATTCTCTGATGTTCTGAATTATGGTTTGTTAATTTTTTTTTCTAGTTTTGCTGCTCCTGCAATGCTCTTGGCTCCATCCTGATGGGTATTGGAAGTAGCTGTGTCCAGGCTAGTTGTTCATTGAAGCCCTCCTCTAGATCATGCCATTCAAAAGCGAAGATAGGCTGACTGGGAGGGGCCAATGCCAGACTGAAGAAAGCATCTTTAAGGTCTTGTAGTTGGTTGAAGTCCCAGTTTGCCCAGGAGTCTCTCAGGAACCAGCACAGGGAGGCTCCAGGGGAGTACCGCAGGGTCGGGCATGCTCTGCACAGGGGTAGGCATGTTCCCAGGAACCTGTATGTGGAGGTGCTGGGGCACTCCTCTGAACTTGTGAGGTTGCAGGGAAACTCTCAGGGACCTGCCTGGGCCCAGGAAAGTTCTCAGGAACCACCATGGGGGGGGGGGGAGAAAAAGGGGCAAGCGACATGGGGCTGCTGTTTCTCCTGCTGGTCTGACCCTGAACAGAGCCCTGCTCTCTAGGAGCCCACCTCTCAAAACAGGGAGGGCCCTGCTAGGGCCTCTGCAGGCTCTAGTCACAGACCTTTTCTAGGGCCAGAAAAGTGGCAATCACTTTTCTCTCATGACCCCACAGACGGGCTTCCTGATGTCCTTGATAAGTTGGGATTTTATGAGTAACCAAATTCAAGTTTACTCAAAATAGGCAATTGAAATACATTTGAATACATGAAGCTTAATTCTTAATTTCTAATTTCTGAGGTTCAATGCCTTTTCTTCTGTAACATAGAAGAAGCATATATCTTTTTAATCATTATCTAATTCTTCAATCTTTTTGTAAACCTAACATTTTATAAACCTTTACAATATAATTTAACATTCTTTTTAAATAACCAACTCATAAACCTCCTATACACACTTTAACTTTTTAAGTAAGATATCTCATCCCATAAACCTTCTTTTAAAACTGCACATCTAAGTACCATAATTTTTTTTTCATATTTTCTTTTTCCTCCTTGATAGTTCCCTGTTATTGGTTCCCTGCTGTTTTCACATTAGATATCCTTTAAGAAATTTCCTTTAAAAGAGGCAATAACAGTAGACCTTATCTTAAAAATCATTGTATTTGAATTAAGTTAGCAAGATTGTAGCAGAATACAGGAGACACTCGAGGAAAGCAAATTTGGCTCCAAAAAACAGAGCTTGTACATACCAGGAGAAGGAAGAAATTCCAATGAATTTCTCAGAAATCAGTTTTCCTTTCTGGCTGCTAGATCTGTTGGTGTAACACATGGGAAAACAAATTTTTAAAGGAATTACAAAAGTGACCGAGTAAAAACAATACCACCTTTTGTGAAGGTTCATAAAAATCAAGATAAAACAAGATATTTGAGTCAGTACTTACTCAGGCCTTTTAATGTTATCAAAATGATTCATTCTTTTTTTTACATTTTTTATTATTATTTCCACTAATACAAACTTAATAGTTACACCACTTCCCTCCCTCCCTCCTCTGACCCCCGACACCCCTGCTCCCCCTCCCCTCATCCCTCCCTCCCCATTCCCCAGTGCCTCCCCCCCAATCCCCGGAGAATCCTTTAATGTGCATGCCAGACTCTCCTCTGGGCCCTCCTCTCTGATGATGTACAAGGACCTAGTGGCATTTCCCTGAACACTTTCCTGTGTTCCCCTTAAGCATAGGAACACTACTGTGGCTATCAATCCCTTGCTCCAAGGATCTGGGTGCCTTTAGCAAATGCTAGACTTTGTGGGGTCAATAGTGTTGGACATTGCTCAGGGCATGCAAAGTCCAATTATGATTGCTTCGGCCCTAACTTGTGTGGAGTATCTTGCATATCATTGCTTCTCCCATCCTTGTGCTCTTATAATCTTACCGCCTCCTCTTCGGCGAATTTTCCTGAGCTTCAGAATGGGAGAGATTAGGCTGGCCTACTTCCAGGTGGTTGATATAGAGTCTCTGAAGTTCTGGATTGTGGTTTGTTGATTTTCTTTTGCAGTTTTGCTGCTTCTACAATGCCCTTAACTCCAACCTGATGGGTATTGGATGTCACCCCCTGGCCAGAGATAAAAAGCTGTTAAACTAGATTCTTGTTATAAGAATATATTCACAGGTAGATGTAATAAAAGTAGGAAACCACAGTGAGGGAGGGGTCAATCACCCATTTGCAAAATGGTTACTTTTTATCTGCCAGACTATATGCCTTTCCCTTCTGGTAAGATCATACCCCCTCAGTTGAAAATGATCAGGAACCTAAGTCTGTGAACTTAACCAGATGTCTCATTACTTTCTTACAGTCCTTGATGGAGGCCTATTTTCTCTGCTGTAACATGGTCTCCTCTCTCCTTGTTTCTGGTGTGGCCCTGCTACCCCATCCCTCCTGTTCATAATCCTTGCAATTACTGTAGGTATTACAGAGATTTATCTTTGAGTATCTCTAGGTGGGCTGGGTGGGTTTAGTACTACAAGCCACCTATTAGTGAGTACACAAAATGATTCATTCTTAAGTGTACACATGCATTTCAATTAAGCATGCCAAATAATAAACAGAGTCAAAAACAAAATAAGAGTGCAAGCACACAGTAAGAAAATAAAACACACATATTATAGGAAATCCAGGTAACCAAGCAAGTCAGAACATTTTTTTGAAGCAACCCTTTATCGTCACAGGCAAAATACAAAGAACAATAGACAGTTTTTCTGGTCCCTCCAGTGTGGCAGGGGGTGCAGAGGCTTTCTTAAATCAAGCAGGAGACAGTTTAAAACACATATTTGCTGGCATAGAAAGTGGGCCATTCATCAGAACAAAGAGGGGGTAATACTTTTTTATCTCAATACTCAGATTTTGAGTTTTTTCACTAACATCCTTAAAATGTTCTAAAAATAAGTTTAAAGGAGTCATCTGCATCTATTCCATCTCAACAGTCACTGTCATTAAGGTCATACACAGAATAAAGGACAGCACAGATATTAGACCAAAAACTTTTCCTCTCTGACCTTGGAGACAAAAACAAAATGGCCTCACACCATTCTGTGGGAGTGACTTGTCTTTCCTGTTCAGAATTACCAGAGGGCCCTTAGAGCCTGAAGTACTTCAGCACATCTTCTGGGACTGACTACAGGTTACTGGTACATATGGCCTCTGTAAGACAGATCATAAACATAGAAACACAAAACACTCACCAATCAGCTGATAGCTCCACTGGTGAAGAGTTCTGGGGCTTGGGGATCCCAGATCCCACATGAGCCCTCAAAGATCACCAGGAGTCCACGTCCATATGCAGAGGCAAGGAGGCTTTATTATAAGCTCAGGCTTGGACCCTGTACCTTCCTGATGCAGTAGATTAGTGACGAGAATGCCAAGTTTAGAAATTATAGGGTTTTATTATTATTATTATTATTAATTGTGCATGTCTGGATGTGTGCATGTGTGTATGTATATGTGCGTGTGTGTGTGTGTGTGTGTGTGTGTGTAGAACCATAGGCAAATTTGGGAACCACCATGGACGCCTCCACCTCCTCCTTGTTTACTCTGCCCCAGGATTCACAGGCTCCGCCCTACCAGGACCAGAAGCGCAGGCCGCCCCTTCTTCTGCCCAGTGTCTATATGTGGAATCTGGGATCCGAACTCAGGACCTTCCACCAGCAAGGGAGAGGCTTAACCCCTGAGCTACTTCTCCAGCCCTAGAAGTTATAGGGTTTTCATAGTTAGGAAAACAGGGGATGCACAGCAGATGCATTACTTTTAGTATGTATTCAACATGAGGTTATATCTGGAGTCATATCTTCTGATAAACATATGGGGCATATCCTGAGGTAGATAAACATATGGGGGCATATCCTGTGGTACATGCACAAATAAGCACATGAGGAACATCCTGAACACTTGTCATTTGTCTTGATATTTTTACAATTCCTGTGGACATCTAGTGTTTGTCCATTGTGTAGTAAATAGCTTGGTCAGAGGTTGAGGAGTTCCCAAGGACATCTTAGTGGCTTTTCCAGTTACTGAATCCAGTCTTAAGATGAAGGTCCCTGACAAGATGGAACTCCACTAGTCAGGACTCTGTTGAGTACCTTCAGATACTTGCCTGGGCCTGTTTGAGTCTATTAAATGCCTGGGTGGCCTCAGACTCCCAGGGAATTTGACCAATCTTTCTTTGGACTGGATCTTTAATAAATTGTGCAAAGGCTTAGATATTGGTCCATATTCAGGGATCCACTGGAAGCAAAAGCCCGTCATCCCCAGGAAACCTCCCAGTTCCCTTTCTGTTACTAGTAAAGTGTAATCTAAGAGAATTGCCATAACTTCTTTGAAACTTTTGATAGAGTATCCATAAGCATTTGGCCTCAGCCTGAAATATCTGAGTTTTTTGTATTTAGATTTTTGTAACCTGCCTCATTTAAATAATGTGAGTACTTAAGTGTCTTTGCCCCATTTGCCTCCAATCAAAATGGAGCAGATCATCTACATGCTGGAGGAGACCTATCTCCTTCAACAGTTGCAAATCTGCAAAGTCACATTTATGGGTTGAACAAAAATGTTAACTTTCTCTGAGCCCTTAGGTAAGAACAGTTCATTTTAGTTTTCCTTTCCCCTCTAGATTCTCAAAAGTAAAAATATATTTGTTTTCTGATGCCAAAGAAATGGGAAAAAAAATGCATCTTTTAAATCTACTACTATGAACCAAGAGAGGGAGAGGTTTAAATTCTCAAGTTTATAAGGTTTGGTCAATGCAGGGTGCATTGCCACTACTACTTCCTTTATAATTCTAAGATCCTGTATTATTGTGCTCTGCCATTGGGCTTTTGTTTTCCTATGATAGGCCTAGAAGAAATTACAACACCTTGGGATCTCAAATGGTTGAGAATCTGAATCAATCCTACTCTACTTTCTGATCCCAGGAGGTCCTCTTTCTGGCCTGGAAAGTTAAGTGAGTCTTTTATCATTATCTTTGTTGGGGAGAATCTCATGACTGCACTCGTGTTGTGGGGAGATCCCCATAACTGAGAGGGAGTTCTTATTAAGATTTCTTCCAGAAGAGCCCCATTAATCATAACATGGACAAGTTTTGAAAGACATTACTATAATAGCACTAAATCATTCCATTAAGTCTCTCCCTAGCATGTTCATAGGACATTTTGTTATGTAGCGATAAGAATGCATAAATGCCATATCATTTATAGTACAAGGAACTTCAGCAGTTAACTCCTGAAGGACCTGTAAGCCTGTCACTCCCATGACCTTCACAGTTCCAGTCATGTTAAACGATGTCAAGAATTGAGGATAATAAAAAAAAGAATTGAAGAAGGAAATTGAGCACTGAAAAGTGTGTTCACATATCTGTTATCAGAGGAACAAAGTGGCTTGTTGAAGTAAGTCTCTCAGTGAGTAGGTTGATTTGGTAGACCTGGGATTCTTAAGGGATAAGGATACAATGTATGGTGTGTTTGTATTTAAATTCCTTGGATATTCTTTTATCCTGATATTATTAATCATTATGCTAACACCAATAATGTACTTGTTTCATTTATGTATTTCATTTCTCTCCTTATACAAGTGAAAGGTCAGTTTCTAGGACAGTGCCAATATACAGAGTAGAGTCAACTCTGATCTTCTGTTCTCAAACCTATTGAATTGGATTGAGGAGATATGTGTCATTATAGGGGTCATTGTCATTTGAGGACATAGCTGTGTACTTTACCTGGGAGGAGTGGCAGTACCTGGATGCTGCTCAGAGGATCCTGTACAGGGAAGTGATGCTGGAGAATTACAACAGCCTGACAATTTTACGTGAGTCTAGCTCTCATATAAATGATAATAAAATCTGTCTTCCTTTTGAATTTTTTTATTATTTATTCAATTGTGCATGTATGTGTGTGCACATGTGTGTATGTATGTGTGTGTGTGTGTGTGTAGAACCACGGACGAATTCGGGAACCACCATGGACGCCTCCACCTCCTCCTTGTTTACTCTGCCCCGGGATTCACAAGCTCCACCCTACCAGGACCAGAAATGCAGGCCACCCCCGCTTACGCCTAGCGTCTTTACGTGGGGTCTAGGATCAGGACCTTCCACCTGCAAGGCAGAGGCTTAACCACTGAGCCACCTCTTCAGCCCCTCCTTTTGATTTGATGAATATACATTTTTTCTATTTATTTTTATATTACTATTTAATTTTTGGTCTATCTTGTTGGTTTGTATGCATGCTTCTGTGTGACATTTTGGGTATGGAAGTGTCAAAACCTGTGTGTACAAATAAGATTGTGGAAGATGTCCTCATACACTTTTACATTTTCTGTGATACGTTCTCATGTTTATTGCAATATAGGTGAGCCCCACTTGTAACCTAAGTTTTCATTTAAAGGTTTCCCCCAATTCTAGTGTGGAACACAGGGGAGAAGGCTCTAGGCACTAGGATCCTTAGAGGAAATGGATTAACATTTGTAATAGAGTTCCCATATCAGTGGGGAGCCTTAGAAGATGTTCCGTGCTATGCCACTGGTCATGAACCCTCAGTAGGGTGGAGAACTTAGAAGGAGGTTTGGAGTTCACAGGAAAGGATGATCCAGGAGATGTAAAGTATGAAGGGGGAGATACTGAGAGAGAGGGAGGGAGGGAAGGTTTGAAAAGAAGGTGGGAAAATGGGAAACAATGCAAAGGGGGCTAGTGGAGGAGGGAGGAAGAGGACAGGATAGCTATTGAGCTTGTATGATTAGGAAAAAATTATGATGTGGTAGGAAAAAAAATTCTGCTTTGCAAAATAACTGACAGCATATTCTGTTTCCAGTAATAATTTCCTTTTTTTAATTTTTTTATTATTATTTATTCAATTGTGTGTGCATATGTGTGTGTGTGTGTGTGTGTGTGTGTGTGTGTGTGTGTAGAACCAGGGACAAATTGGGGAACCACCATGGACGCCTCCACCTCCTCGTTTACTCTGCCCCGGGGTTCACAGGCTCCGCCCTACTAGGACCAGAAATGCAGGCTGCCCCCGCTTTGGCCCGGCTTCTATATGTGGGGTCTAGGATCCGAACTCAGGACCTTCCGCCTGCAAGGCAGAGGCTTAACCCCTGAGCCACCTCTCCAGCCCCAGTAATAGTTTCCTTTATGTTTAATCTTCTTTTAGTAGTATTACAAAAACAAATTCTAAATTTGACACCTTTTATTTGCAGTTTTACTTTGACCACAAATCCATTTCTATAGATTAATTTAAAAATTATCATTAATATATAATAGGATTTCTTTCACCCAAGTCTTCTTCAAATTGAAGGCAACCCAATATGTTCATGAGGGACACTATCTCAAGGCTAAAAATGAAAATTACAATTTTATATGTCTTAAATTAATTTGGCTTGGTCTTTCATAGGATAAGACTACTTATAAAGATGTCATTGTTTATCAACTTGGTATATCTTTCAATAATCCACTCCATGTGAAGTGGTCTTTCTACTAAAGGACATAAAATTTGTCCCTTCTGAATTATCCCTCCAGCACTCTACCATTCAGTTGGTACCCACATGACATCTTCAAAGTTTTAGCCTCCTGTCAGTATTCTTGCATCAGTTTTGTAATTCATTCCAACTTTTCCATGTATTATCAAAAGCAGGAAATCTAGTTGTAGTAGTAATTCTCCCTACTGTTGTGGAATGACTCTCATACATCCAGCTTAAATGATAAAAGGAGATTTAATTGAGCTAAAGTTCTGGAAGTTAGATGGAGTTTGTTTTAGTAACAAAAAAAAAAGGCTTTATGTGTGGCAAAAGGTAGAGGTAACGGAAGTCATGCCCCTCAAAGAGGCTTGAAGAATCTGTGTTCTGATAGTGGCAGGAGGGAAGATGAGTTTGCCAGCACAGAGCAAAACAGTCTTCTAGAGCTCCATGCATTGTGGGAGAGCAGGAGGAAGAGAATGTGAGATGAGTAGCTCTACAGTGCTTCATAGGAGTCATTTTCAGTGAGCATCCCAGAGCCACTCAGGAAGAGAAGTAAAGACTGGTTGCTTGGTGGGCTTGGATCTCAGAGAACACACCCTACTGTTTTACCTGTCCACTATAAATTAAGTCATTGGAGAGACTTAATGAGATATTGCTTAGTGGTTAATCCTCTGTCTCGCAAGCAGGAGGTCCTACCTCATTGACATAGTGGCAGTCTGCACTCTGCTCCTGGAAATTGGTGCCTGGGAAACACTTTTGTGAAGCCAAGAGTAGGTAGCACACAGTCCAGGGTGATTAACAATGCTACCCCCTTGGTTTCCAGCAAAAGATTGTGTCTTCTAATACACACAGAGACATACAGACAGACTTGCAAAAAAGTAAAAAGAAATTAAATTATCTCCTCAGTTTACACTAAAGTATCCCTAGACTCATGTGTTACATTCATAATTCTGTCAGTGTTTTTCAAAGTCATAACATCTTCAGGAACAGGGATCCCTCTGAAGGAAGGCACATCACAAGGGACAGGCCTTGAGTTTGGGTATTCTTGCCCTACATTCATTTGTAGTTCTCAGTCTGCTGCTTTTCCCAGACAGCACTGTCTTTGCAGCCATGATGATCTCCATATCCCTTTATCCCCTTAAGACGCTGTGTGTTTGATTAAGTTTTCTCAGAGTAGCTTGACACTTAATTGCTACATCTATTGGTGTTAAAAAAAGAGTATTTTAGGTAAGCTGACAATATTTTGTCAGAAAGCAAAAGGTTCTTGTGAAGCTGAGCAAATTTGCCTTCAAGAAGCCTGTCTATGGCTTTGATATGGACAGTTTAACTCTGGAGTAGTGTATTGGGAGAAATAGGAAGAACTTTTGGTCTTTGTTAGAGAAAGCCTTTGCATCTTTGAATCAGGGAATAAAGGGTCATTTTAATGAGAGCTTTGAAGAGTAGTCTACTGCAGGAGCAATTTGATAGGGAAGAAAGATGGGGCAAGATGACTTGCTCTCCTCCAGCTAAGTTATCTTTGCTAAAGTTGTTGTAATTTTACCACATATTAATAACTAAAGATGTAAATATATAAGCTCAAATTAAAAGGAGGACAATTGTATTTTGCTGCATCCCAGAATCTACTTGAAAGGGACATAATCATGTGATGATAGCTTCTCTAAGTATTGACAAGTTGTTAAATTTAAAATCTGTATTCATCACTGTTGGGCTAATTTTTGGTGACCTGATAATAAACAAAGGAGCCAATGAACAGGATCAGAGAGTTGCTCTTCTGTGCCTATCTAGAGAGCTTAATGCATTTCAATTGCAACATTTTGAAACATGGTTTTTCTCTGGCTTCAGGTCTTCTAAAAAGTGCTGAATTTTAATTTGTACAAAACCCTTGTTTTTTCTTCTGCTTCATGTTTCTATTTAGATACCAATGAGGAACTTCATTTCCTTGTCTCACCTAGCTATTTTGTGGTGGACACATTTATATGTCTCTGAGTAGGACTCCTAATATGCATTTTTCCTTAATGCCACACTCGACAATTATACTATCCTGGTGAATTAAGTAGAGACCTTGACTGTCCCACTGACCTTCTGGATAATTGTTATTCATCTATAAAGGGGGGCATGAATAATAAGATCAGCAGATGGAAACTGATGGTGAGTTTATCCTAAATTTCTATACCTGTAATTTTCTGAAGCAAAATTCCTCATATTTTTCCCTTTCAATTCAATCTATAATGCATAATATAATCCCCTTTATAAATTCAATATTTATCTCAAATACTGCCTCTGACACGTAGATAAATTGTTATTTTATGAAGATTACACCTCCAACCTTCACTCTGGAAGAATACTTACCCTTCCTATAAACTCCTGGACATTCAACTAGGAACTCCTGAGACCACAAAGATTGTGGACCCACCCAGATGTCTCATTCTGCCTTCTCTTTTTTTTTTTTTTTTCTCCTTCTACCAGGCTGTCAAGACAGCTCTCTTTGTCTTCTGTTGGGCCAGAACTAATCTCCTCTCTTCTGTTGAACTGTCCCTTAAAGCTAATCTATGACTCCCTTGGTCCCTAGACTCTTAACTCTAAATAAGCCTTTATTTCTTAATTCACTAACTAGTGTCAGTGTCTGATCATTCACAGATCTCTGTAGGGTGCACAGAAATGGTCTGAGTCACTCTCCATTCTTTCCTTTACTGAACAAATGTAATGAGATCCATATTTCCTGAAAAAAATATTTTTCTAAGTCTCTGAAAACTATCAGCAATATATTACTTTCCAAATGAAGTTGATTTCTTTATTTATAGGGTCTACATTATTAATAGTGTTATTAAGATGAGGAGGTTTTGTACCTGTGGATAACATAAATTTGTTTTTATATCTTGTTGTCTTCATCATAAGATTGTTAACTTTCAATTAATCTATCTCCAAAATCAAACATTACAAAACATTACAGAATAGAAAGAGTTAAACTTACATCCTTACTGAGAATGTGGGGAAGCCTGAAAGGGCATTATACTATCATCAGATAAAAATGATGAACACTTCTTTAAATACATATGTTTTGAATTTTCATTGTAGTGGTTTCCATACCATTCATTTTCAATTGTAAAATGATTTGTTATTAAAGTTCAGTGCAAGTAGTATGGTGTAGTATGTCTGATTCTTGATTCATTGCTCAACACTGCAAACTTTAAGTATGAATGATTGGATATATAATTCTAACATTAGAAAAAAAATTGAAAGTACATTCTTTCAAAATTTTGAATAAGATTTTATTCTGAGTTTTAAACATTGCTCCTTTCACTGTTGAAAATTTTGCTTTTTGTATCAATTATAAATGATATTTTGTGTGTTTGTTTATGTATCTTCTACAGTGTCAGAACATATATTGTGATCATATTACAGATCAATTTGTCCAGTGATTATTATCTGCCATATGGATCAGTGGATATATTTCAGGCCCTTGGGATTAACATCAGGTACTTTTATCAGTTTAGCCATTAGAAATAACAGAATATTTGGGTTCCTTGAGCTTTCTATCCCGCTGCCCTCCAAATCCCTGAAACAGCAAGACCATGAGTATCTGATACCTGAAACACCCTACCTGCTTCCAGGTCGTCAAGGATTACCTGGTTGTCAAAGGCTATATTAAGAGATATGTGTCATCATAATCATATGTGGCAGTATTCACAGCAGTCTCTGTGCCAACACTGGCTCACTTGTATCTTTCCTTATGCTGGTACAATCACACTAGGTTTTCAGAAAAGAGAACGAAAAGCTTGCCAAGAGTAAAGAAAACTTTGGTCAAGTCTGGTCCTGACAATGTGGAAGATGCCACAGGAAGTACCACTACAGATGCCAAAGATAATGAAAACATTGATCTCTTTGGATTTCCTGAGAGGGAGGAAAGTCAAGCAAAGGGCTACATGAAGAACATATTGCATAGTATAAACCAAAAAATCTGAAGTTGCTGAAGTCTTCCATTTTACTAGATGTGCAGCTTTAGGAGGATGACACAATATGGTGAAATTAGAGGATTGTGTCAGAAGCATCCAGCCAGATGGCTTGGTTGGGGGTTCTTCTAAGTAGGTTACAATGGGATGTAGAATTAAGAAACTTCTACTTCAGTTAGTGATTGAAGATGATGAAGTTGGAACAGACATGGTAGAGGAATAATTAACTGCTTTTGAGAAATATGTGCAGTCCATGGATGTGGCTGCTTTCCGCAAGATCTAAAATCCTACAAAAGCTTTAAATACAAAAAGCAAGCACCAGAATATTTTACTATTTAGCTTGGCATTTTCTTTTTTTTAAAATAATTTCTTTTTTTTAAACATTTTTATTATTATTTCTGATCATACGAACTTAATAGTTACATCACTTCCCTCCCTCCCTTCTCCTCCCCCTGAACCCCCTGCTCCCCCTCCCCTCACACCTCCCTCCCCATCCCCCAGTGCCTCCCCCCCCAATCCCCAGAGAGTCCTTTAATGTGCATGCCTGACTCTCCTCTGGGCCCTCCTCTCCGATGACGTACAAGGACCCAGTTGTATTTCCCTGAACCCTTTCCTGTGCTCCCCTTAAGCATAGGAACACTACTGTGGCTGTCAATCCCTTGCCTCCAAGGATCTTGGTGCCTTTAGCAGATGCTAGACTTTGTGAGGTCAATAGTGTGTTGGACATTGCGCATGTTGGCATGCAAAGTCCAATTATGGTTGCTTCGGCCCTAACTTGTGTGGAGTATCTTGCAAATCATTGCTCCTCCCATCCTTTTGCTCTTACACTCTTACCGCCCCCTCTTCCGCAAATTTCCCTGAGCTTCAGGATGGGGAGAGATTAGTCTGGCCTACTTCCAGGTGGTTGATATAGAGTCTCTGAAGTTCTGGATTGTGGTTTGTTGATTTTCTTTTGCAGTTTTGCTGCTCCTGCAATGCCCTTCACTTCATCCTGATGAGCATTGTATGTCACCCCCTGGCCAGAGACAAAAAGCTGTTAAACTGGAGTCTTGTTATAAGAGCACATTCAAAGGTAGATGTAATAAAAGTAGGAAACCACAGTGAGGGAGGGATCAATCCCCCATTTGCAAAATGGTTACTTTTTATCTGTAGCTTGGCATTTTCTTTTGTGTTATGTGTATGTATGTAGATACCATAGGCTTAGACTTCGGAGGACTCTTACTTTATTTTTTCCATTGTTTTATGTAGAAGGATTTTTTTAACTTGGTTTTAATGTTGTTATAAATATGGTGTATAGTATTTTCTGAAACTATTTTCCTTGTTATTGTTGATATGGTCATTATGAGTGTCAAGCTGTTTGCCACAGTATATGTATGTAGATGAAAAGAGAATTTTGTGAAATCAGTAATCTCCTAACTTTACATGTTGTCTACATACCAAACATGTCACCAGTAGTAGTAGTAGTAGTAGTAGTAGTAGTAGTAGTAGTAGTAGTATAACTCTTCCTGCTGCAGTGAAGAAACACTCATGCAAGCAGCTAAAGAGACAAAGATTTATTTGACTTAAGGTTCCAGAGGTTAGGTGAAATCCTTTACGGCAGAAAAAACATGACACGTGGCAGAAGCTAGAAGGTAGATTAAATCATGCCCTTCCTGGAGGGCTGAAGAAACTGAATTCTGATGGTGGCAGGAGGAAAAATGAGTTTGGCAGTGTAGAGTAAGAGAGCATCATGCATTTTGGGACGACATGAGGAAGAGGAGGTGAGATGGGTGGAAGAGTCACAATGCATCACAGTATAGTAGTTTCCAATGATTATCCCAAAGATAATAGGGAAGCTAAGTAGAGACTGGATGGTTGGAGGATTGGTTCCCCAAGATCAGATCATCCTAACAGCTCTAGCTGTCCACTACTAATTCAGCAGTTAGTGTCTGCCTTGCTTGCAGAAGACCCTGAGTTCCTATAAGTATAAGTGGTGGTAGCTTGCACTTCTGGAACTGTAAGGTAGTAACTGGGAAATTCTTTTGAAAAGCAAAGAGGGTGTAGCAGATGTAGCACTGTCCTGATGATTTGGAAAGTCACCCTTGGGCCTCCATGGGAACACACAATGTTCTCTGACACACATGGAGACACACATATAGATTTGCAAAAACAGAGAGAAAGAAAGAAATTAAATTAGTCTCTCAGTTTGTCAAAGAATTACTACGCATAGACTCATGTGTTTGCATTATGCTCAGTGCTTGAGAAGGTCATGGCATAGTTAGGAAGTGGAGTCATGCTTCAGGAAGGCACATTGCACACACAGGCCTTTAGGTCAGGGAGTTTTGTCCTGTTTCCACTAGAGTTTGCATTCTGCTCCTTTTCCCCATGGCATCTGTATTGACTTCATTCTCCTGAAGCGTCTTCCAGCCAGCAATGCCTTTTTGGCCACAATGATATGTATCACCTCTCTGGAACCATAAGCCAACTAAATCTTTCTTTCTGGTTTTCTTTAGTGTTTCTTTCACAGCAGTTTACAGAGTAACTGCTGAAAAACTGGTTCTGACAAGTAGAGTATTGCTGTGAGACTAAAAGAATAAAATGAAATGTTCTTCTAAAGATGATAAATTTTGGAACCAAGAAGTGTATGTCTTTGTTTTGATAGGGGTAGGGTGCTGATGGAAATATTTTTTGAGGAAATATGGAGTAATTTTTTACTTTGGGCTTAGAAGTCTTTTTTCTTTCAGAATAAAGAGTCATTGTAATGTGAGCTTTGAGGGAAGCAATGCTTAGCAAGATGAAGACAGAGAGATCCCAGTTTATGATGGACCAAAATGGGATAGAGACTATTGGGAGAATTGGATGGGAATCAAATGTGAATGAAGCATTAGCTCAGAGTTTGGGTAAACACCGATGTCATCCTTAAGCTTCCCTGAAATTGAACTCACTTCTTTGTTGGAGGAAGTTTCAAGACAATGCAGTCTTGGCAACATATCATGGCTCCTTTCCACCACTTTTACAGATATTTATGATGAAAAACAGAAAAAATCAGGCAGATATTAATTAAAAATATGATGTTTGATTAGGAAAATGTGATGGCTAATTGAAGACATAAACTAGGAAAACAGGCTAAAATTGTGGTTATCATTAAAGAGATTAACAGCATCAGTGTGCCAAAATCTGCTGTGAATTTGGACAATTGAAGAGGCTGCAGCCTGAGGGCAAAGGGCTCAGAGAACACTTCCACCCATAAGAATGTAAATTATTCTAGGAGGAAAAGCTGAAGGTCAGAGATCCTAAGGGAACTGTCTTCTCATCTGAATCAACAGCCCAAGGGATATTATCACCAGGGTTTGTACAAGAAACTGAGGCCTACTGAATTTCAACCTTAAAATTACATTATAGCTAAAACTCATTTTTTCATTTCCTATTCTTTTACTACTGTAAGAAAAAAATTATAATCAGTTTAAGCGAAAAAGGGGAACAATTTGGCTTATGGTTCCACAGGGCATAGAGTCAACTTTGGTAGCTAAACATGGCAGGTGGTAGAATGTCAGGGAGGAGAAGAGAGCTACTTTTTCATCTGTCATGGAATCAGAGAAGGCAGGCAGTATACTGTAGGAGCAATCTGAGCAATCTGACAGGGAAGCAGGATGGGACTATCCATTAACAAGGCCAAACCCCTATAACATCCTCCAGCAAAGCTACTACTCTAAGATGGCTACAATGTTCCCATACATTAATAATAACTAAAGATGTAAACATGTACACTCACATTAAAATGGTGACACTTATGTTTTCTTCATCCCAAAATCCAAATATGTGGGAAATAATCATGTGATGGTACCTGCTCCAGCTATTGCCAATTTGCTAAACTTAAAAGTTGTATTCATTACTGTATTCATTGGTGACCTGATAATGGCCAAAAGGAGCCAGTAAACAGGACTAGTCAGATGCTCTCATGTTCCTATATAGAGAGCCTAATGCATTTCAGTTTCAGCATTTTGAAATCTTATATGTTATTTTGGTTTCAGGTCTTCTAATGAAAACTTCTGATTTTTAACTTTTACAACTTCTTGCTTTTTCTTCTTCTTCTATCTTTGCAAAGGTACCAATCATGAACTTCCTTTACTTGTTTCATCTGGACAATTTGTGGTAGACACATTTAGAGGAATCTGAGTAGGGGTTAAAGTGGAGTGTACACCACATCAAACAAAATCACCATCCTATAAATTAGGTCCAGAACTCCTTTGGCCAACTTCACTCCAGGTAAAGGTATTAACCTTTTTAAAGGGACAGGAATGATCAGAATAGCAGATAGAAAATGCCTAATGCATTTAGGCAGCATATTAAGTCCTATCACTGCAAGAAACAAAGAATCAACATTTTTTTTCTTTTACAATGTACAATATAATGTCCTTTCTAAACTCAATGTCTATCTCTCAAATACTATCTCTTGTAAGTCCATACGTGTTTATTTTTTGACTATCACACATTCAGTCTTCACACTAGAAGAATACTTTCTTCCCCTCTTAACTCCTGGGAAGCTCCTTAGGAACTTGTAAGTCTACAAAGACTGTGACCCCACCAGATCTCTCCTTCTGCCTTCTCCTTTCTTTCTCCTTCTATCAGGCTGTTGTGGCAGCTATCTTCATGTTCTCTCTGGCATGAAGGAATCTCATCTCTTCTGTTGCACTCTCCCTTAAGACTAAAGTATGATTTCCTTGGCCACTTGACCCTCAACTCTAAACAAACTTTTATTTCTTATGTCTCTAACTGGAGTTAGTTTCTCTTCATTCATAGATCTCATAAAGTGCCAACAAATGGTCTATGTTGCTCTCCATATTGTCCACCACTGACCAAAAGTGAAGAGTTGCCTATATATATTTTTAATGCTAATATACAGACTTAATTGATAGTTAATAGAGGCATCACGTAATAGTTATGTTTAGTTGTCACCAATGTATTCTCATTTTGTAAGGTGATTATTTGTTAGTCAAATAACTATTTTCTTGATAGGTAATTTTGAGTTTAATATAATCACATTTTTATTTCTTATCTGATAGCAATATTTTGTGTATCTTAAAACACTGTGTGGACCAGAGAGATGGATCAAGATTTAAAAACTTGTCTCCCCACCAATAGCATCTGAGTTTGTATCTCCAAATCCTATATAATAAGGCTGAATGAAAATAGCTGTGGCCAGCCATTACAGGCTAAAAAGGTTCTGGCAAACTCAGAACAGAGTAGTAAGGAGATATTCTTGGTTTTCCTTACAAATGTGCACATAAGTACTTTCTTTGCAACCCACTGATGCACCCATATGAGCATGTATTATAAAGCACCTAAATCTGCATAATATTCCCTGATGTTTCACTCTTGAAACTTCAGTCTCAGGCTTTCAATCCTTATATTTAATTTTTATTGACTTTTGTTTAATTATTATATATGTAGAGAAAGCATGTCTACTAGTTAAAATTCCTTCTGCCATGCATATTCTGTGGAAGAAAAGAAAATTTTAAACTATCACAGACCCAAAGACAGAAATGTCTATGTCCTTGAGCCTGGTGGTCAGCAGTTTTCAGAGTTCTGAAAACAACAGGTGGCTAGAGACTGGAAAACACCTCCCCTCTCAAGGTCCCTGTGAGAGGGCCAGATGCCAAACCACCCAGACCCAGATACTAGACCACCCAGACCTCCCCCCCAAAGTTGGTTCCAGGAATCTTCCCCCTTCAAGGTCTCAGAGAAATGTTTTCAATATGCCGTCTAAGCCCGCTTGCCCCCTCCCCACACAGAACTCCGGGAAATGCTCCCCCTCTCAAGGTCTAATACGTGCAGCTATGCCAAATACCACCAAAGCCTTTGTACTGAAGCTTCACCCCAAGCCCACTGCTATCTTACACAAACAACTCAGCCCTGCTGCGGACGTGCTGACCCGGACCTCGACCAGAACATCTAGTGGTCACCCTTGGCTGACTCAACTTCCTTGTGTGCTGTGAAAAGTGTGCCAAAGAGTGCTATAGAAAAATACAAAATGTTTTCATATGTTTTGCTACCCTATAAAAACCCTACCCCGACCTCAGTCGGGGCCGCTCTTTTCTTGCTTGCAAGAGAGACGGTCCTGGCATGCCAGAATAAACTCGCCTATTGCCTTTGCAGCAGCCTCTCGGTCCTCGTGTCTCCTTTTGGGGTCGGGGCAGGTGACTTGGAGGGACTTCGGTTCCAACAATTCTTGTTTCTTACCATAATTTCTAAATGGGAATTTTGCTCTGAATAAAGGTTTTTTATTCGTTCTCTCTCTCTCTCTCTTCTCTCTCTCTCTCTCTCTCTCTCTCTCTCTCTCTCTCTCGGTGTTTGTTGAAAGGTCATTATGTGTGCCTGTGTAGCTCCCAGTATAACTCAGATTTTGACTTGGTATTTATAAAGGTCAACTTTCCAGTACTCATAATTGCTGACTATTTATACATGATATATGGGATCTGAACTCAGGTTCTTTTGCTTGTAAGGCAAAGGCTTAACTACTGAGCCATTTCTACTGTCCATTCTAACTGTAATTCTTGAGCCATTTAAGAAAACAATATTAGTCAGTTTTCAATCACTCTGACAAAGTACATGAAAGAAGTCTCTCTGAAGGAAGGAAGGGTTATTTTGTATCGCGGATTTCCAAGATTGGAGTCTGAGCTCAGGTGGCCATTTGAGTTTGATCCTATGGTGGGAACAACATGGCAGGAGCATGTGGTGCTGCAGAACTACTCTTGTCATTGGGACCAGAAACCAAACAGAGGGGTGACATCTCAACATTCCATGTAGGGAAAGTCTCCTGTGAACACATTTTTTTTTCCATTGATTTTTTTATTAATACATTTTCTTATTATTATTTCAGCTCATACAAACTTAATAGGTACACCAGTTCCTTCCCTCCCTGCTCCTCCTCCCCACCTCCTCCCTTCCCATCCCCCAGTGCCTCCCGCCCCAATTCCCAGAGAGTCCTTTCTTGTGCATGCCTGATTTTCCTCTGGGCTCTCCTCTCCGATGACGAACAAGGACCCAGTGGCCTTTCCCTGAACCCTTTCCCATGTTCCCCTTAAGTATAGGAACACTGCTGTGGCTGCCAATCCCTTGTCTCCAAAGATCTTGGTGCCTTTAGCAGATGCTAGACTTTGTGGGGTCAATAGTGTGTTGGACAATGCACAGGGCATGTAAAGTCCAATTATGATTGCTTCAGCCCTAACTTGTATGGAGTATCTTACATATCATTGATCCTCCCATTCTTTTGCTCTTACACTCTTACTGCCCCCTCTTCCGCAAATTTCCCTGAGCTTCAGGATGGGGAGAGATTAGTCTGGCTTACTTCCAGGTGGTTGATATAGAGCCTCTGAAGTTCTGGACTGTGGTTTGTTGGTTTTCTTTTGCAGTTTTGCTGCTCCTGCAATGCCCTTCACTCCATCCTAGTGGGCATTGTATGTCACCCCCGGCCAGAGACAAAAAGCTGTTAAACTAGAGTCTTGTGATAAAAGCATATTCAAAGGTAGATAAAATAAAAGTAGGAAACCACAGTGAGGGAGGAGTCTATCACCAATTTCCACAACGGTTACTTTTTATCTGCCAGATTATATGCCCTCCTATTCTGTGAGATCATACCCCCTCAGTAGTAAATGATCAGGAACCTAAGTCTGTGAACTTAATCAGATGTCTTATTACTTATTTGAGTCCTTGATGGAGGCCTATTTTCTCTGCTGTAACATGGTCCATTCTCTCCTTGTTTCTGGTGTGGCCCTCCTACCCCATCCGTCCTGTTCATATTCCTTGCAATTACTGTCTCTAGGTGGGCTGGATGGGTTTGATACTAGGAGCCACCTATTAGGGAGTACATACAGCACTTAATTTTCTCTGTGTCTGGGATACTTCACTTAATATAATTGTTTCTAATGACATCCATTTCCTGGCAAATTCCAGTAATTCATCATTTTTGATGGCTGAGTAGTACTCCATTGTATAGATGTACCACAATTTCCTTATCCATTCATCAACTGTTGGACATTTGGGTTATTGTAAACAGTGCTGCTATGAACATGGTCGTGCTTGTGCTGTATGGGGGGTTATTTCCAAAAGTGGGATAGCAGGGTCATATGACATTTCAATCTTTAATTTCTTAAAGAATCTCCAGACGGCTCACCAGAGTGGCTGTATGAGCCTGCATTCCCATCAGCAATGTAGGAGAGTTCCCCTCTCTCCACATCCTCTCCAGCATTTGTTGTGGTTTGTATTGTGGATTTTTGCCATCCTGACTGGGGTGAGATGATATCTCAAGGAAGTTTTGATTTGCATTTCCCTGATGGCTAAGGAAGTGGAGCATTTTTTAAGATATTTATTAGACATTTTAATTTCATCCCTGGTAAAGTTTCTTTTAAGTTCCAGGGCCCATTTTTTTAATTGGGCCATTGGTTTCCTTGGTGTATAGTTTTCTAAGTTCTTTGTGCACTCTGGACAGTAGAGCTCTATCAGATATGTGGTTAGTGAAGATTTTCTCCCATTCTGTGGGTTGCCTTTGAGCTCGTGTTACAATCTCTTTATCTGAACAGAAGCTCTTTAATTTCACAAGATCCCAACTGTTGAGAGTTGGTAGCAGTGACTGTGCCATTGGATGTCTGTTTAGGAACTGTTGGTCTAGCCCAATCAGCTTGAGGGAGTTCCCTATCCTTTCAACAATGGATTTTATAGTCTCTGGCCTTATATCAAGGTCCTTGATCCATTTGGAATTAAGTCTTGTATATGGTGACAAGTACGGGTCCAGCTTTAATCTTCTGCGTGTGGAGATCCAGTTTTGCCAGCACCATTTGTTGAAGATGCTGTTCTTTTTCCATTGGATTCTTTGGGCCCCTTTGTCAAAGACCAAATGACTGTAGTTTTGTGGGCTTATATCTGGGTCTTCAATCCTTACCCATTGATCTGTGTGTCTATTTTGGAGCCAGTACCAGGCTGTCTTTATAACTATGGATTTGTAGTATAGACTTAGGTTTGGTATGGTAATACCTCCAGCAGTGTTTTTGTTACTCAGGATTGTCTTTGCTATCCTGGGTCTTTTTTGCCTCCATATGAACTTTGAGATTGTTTGGTCAACTTCTTTGAAGAATTGCTTTGGGATTTTTATTGGTATAGCATTGAATCTGCATATTGCCTTTGGTAGGATGGTCATTTTTACGATGTTGATTCTGCCAATCCAGGAACAAGGGAGGTCTTTCCACCTTCTGGTGTCTTCTGCTATTTCTTTCTTTAGGGTTATAAAGTTTTCATTGTAAAGGTCTTTTACCTCCTTGGTTAGGTTTATACCAAGGTATTTCATTTTTTTAGGGGCTATAGTAAATGGGATTGTTTCTCTCAAGGCTTTTTCACTTCTTTCATTTTGGGCATATAGGAAGGCCTGTGATTTTTGCACATTTATTTTGTATCCTGCCACCCTGCTGAACTTCTCAATTAGTTCCAGGAGCTTCCTGGTGGAGTTTTTGGGATCACTCAGGTATACGATCATGTCATCTGCAAATAGGGATAGCTTGACTTCTTCCTTGCTGATTTGAATCCCTCTTATGTCCCTTTCTTGTCTTATGGCTTCAGCTAAGACTTCAAGTACAATATTGAATAGAAGTGGTGAGAGTGCACAGCCTTGTCTAGTTCCTGATCGAAGTGGGAATGCTTCCAATTGTTCCCCATTGAGCATAATCCTTGCTGTGGGCTTGTTGTATATAGCTTTTATTATATCGATAAAGGTTCCTTCCATTCCTACTGTCTCTAGCGTTTTGATCATAAAAGGCTATTGGATCTCGTCAAAAGCTTTTTCTGCATCTATCGAGAGTATCATGTGGTCTTGGACTTTGGACTGGTTTACATGATGAATTACATTTATTGATTTGCGTATGTTGAACCAACCTTGTGTGCCGGGGATGAAGCCTACTTGGACCCGTGAATGATCTTTTTAATATGTTTTTGAATCCAATTTGCTAAGACTTTGTTGAGAATCTTTGCGTCTGTGTTCATCAGAGAGATCAGCCTATAGTTTTCTTTTTGAAGTGAATCTTTATTAGGTTTGGGATTAAAACGATATTAGCTTCATAGAAGGAATTTGGTAGTGTTCCTTCCTTTGCTATTTGATGGAACAGTTTAAGGAGTATTGGTGTTATTAACTCATTAAATGTCTGATAGAACTCTGTACTGAATCCATCTGGTCCAGGACATTTTTTGGTGGGAAGATTCAAGATTACTTCCTCAATTTCCTTATATGTTATAGGACTATTTAAATCATTCACAACTTCCTGATTCAATTTAGGTAAGTTGTGTTTACCTCGAAATTCACTCATCTCTTTTGTGTTGTCAAACTTCACAGAGTATAAGTATTTGAAATATGATGTTATAATTCTCTGGATTTCTTGGGTATCAGTAGTGATAACTCCATGTTCATTTCTGATTTTGTTAATTTGGGTTTTTCTCTCTCCTGCTTTTGGTTAATTTAGCTAGGGGTGTATCAATCTTACTGATTTTTTCAAAGAACCAGCTTTTTGACTGGTAGCTTTTTTCTATCGTTTTCTTAATCTCGATTTCAGATATTTCGTCCCTTATTTTGCTAATCTCCTCTCTTCTACTACTTTTGGGATCATATTGCTCTAGTTTCTCTAAAGCTTTAAGCTGCATTGTGAAGTTGTTTATTTCTGATGTTTCCATTTTTTTGATGTAGGCATTAAGAGCTATGAACTTACCTCTTAGAACAGCTTTCATTGTGTCCCAGAGATTTTGGTAAGTTGTATTTTCATTATCATTCACTTTCAGGAAATCTGGAATTTCCTTTTTAATTTCTTCCTGAATCCAGTTCTCATTCAGCATCATATTGTTAAGTTTCCAGGAGTTAGTGTATTTTCTCTTGTTTGATGTGTTGTGGATGTCCAGCTTTAGACCGTGGTGGTCCGACAGGGCACAGGTTAGAATTTCAACTTTTTGTATATGTGTAGATTCGTTTTGTGGCCCAATATGTGATCTATTTTGGAGAAAGTTCCATGTGCTGCTGAGAAAAATGTGTATTCTTTAGTGCATGGATGAAAAGTTCGATAGAGATCTGTAAGGTCCATTTCTTTCAGGGTTTGATTAAGGTCCAAAGCGTTAAGCTTTTGACGTGTTGATCTATCCCATGTTGAGAGGGCAATGTTGAAATCCCCAAGAATTATCATTTGGGGTTTGATTGCTTTAGATGCTGTAGGGTTTTCTTAATGAATGTGGAGGGGCCCGTGTTGGGTGCATATATGTTCAGTATTGTGAAGTCTTCCTGGTGAATTGTACCTGTGACTAAAATGTAGTATCCATCTGTGTCTCTTATAATTTTCTTTGGTTTGAAGTCCACTTTATCTGATATCATAATGGCTATCCCTGACTGTTTTCTGCTTCCATTTGCTTGTAGAATTGTTGACCAGCCTTTTATTTTTAGGGCGTGCCTATCTTTTATGGTGAGATGGGTTTCCTGCAGGCAGCAGATTGATGGATTGTGATTTTTAATCCAAACTATGTAATCTGTTTCTCTTGATCGGTGAGTTAATTCCATTAACATTTAGTGTTATAATGGACAAACTACTTTTAATTCCAGACATTTATTATGTTTAGTAGTTTTTATAAGTATATTGCTTTGGTATTAATGGTGTTATATTTGCCTTCTGTTCTCCTGGATATGCCTGTTTTTTTCTTCATGCTTGAGTATCATTTCTAGCATTTTTTGAAGGCCTGGTTTGGTGGACATTTATCCCCTCAAGTTGTCTTTGTGCTGGAAAATTTTTCTTTCTCCCTTGATCATGACTGATAGTTTTGCAGGGTAAATCAGCCTGGGTTGACATTTTTGCTCATTCAATACTTGAAGTATGTCTCTCCAAGCTCTTCTTGCTTTTACTGTTTCGACTGAGAAGTCATTTGTTATTTTAATAGGTTTGCCTTTAAAAGTGACTTGTTTTTTCTCCCTTGAAGCTCTCAGCACCAGTTCTTTATCTTGAATGTGGAGTCTTTTAACTATTATTTGCCGTGGCGAGCTTCTGTTTTGGTCATATCTGTTTGGGGTGCGGAATGCCTCTTGTATGTGGATGGGCCTCTCTTTTTTTAGATGAGGAAAGTTTTCCTTGATGATCATTTGAAAAATTTCCTCAGGGGTAATATTTTGAGATTCTTGCTCTGGTTTTCCAGTGCTTCTTCAGGGTGTTAGGCTTCTTCAGGGTGTCCCATATCTTCTGGATATTACTCTCGAATATCTTTTTGGCTTTAACAACCTCTTCCATTGAGCTGGTTAGTACTCCCACTTTATCTTCAAGGTCTGAAATTCTGTTTTCTGCTTCGTTAGTTCTGTTGATAAGACTCTCTGTGGAGTTCTGGGTTGAAGATAACTTGTCTTGTAGCTCAGTTTTAAACTCTGCTTGAGTCTGTTTTAACTGCTCTATGCCAGTTTTTGTTTCTTGCACTGTTTTTCTCAACTCCTCCAAATGTCTGTTGTGTTCCTCCTCGTAATCCTTTTTGTGAGGATCATAATTGATTAACTATTCCAAGAAGCACCCCTTTCTTGGGTTATGTCAACAAATGTATAGAAATCATTTCCATAAAATATGGTACATTTATACAATGGAATAGTCCTCTGCCATAAAAAATGATGAATTAATGCAATTTGCTGGGAAATGTATGAAATTAGAAAAAATTATATTGAGTGAAGTATCCCAGACACAGAAAATTAATCAGTACTCCCTATTTACTACCTAATAGGTGGAAGATAGTACCAAACCCACTTAAAAATACACTCAAAGGTAAATCTCTGTAAAACCTACAGTAATTGAAAAGATTATAAATAGGAGAGAAGGGGAAGGAGGGCCCCATGAGAAAACAGGAGAGAGAGGATCATGCTTCAGCAGAGATAATAGGCCACCATCAAGGACTGCAAGTAATAATGAGACATCTGGTTCAGCTCACAAACTGTCCTTCCTGGTCACTTGCAATTGATGGGGTATGATCTTACCAGAAAGGGAGATAGAAGGTAACCATTTTGCAAATGGGAGACTGACCCCCACTCTCACTGTGGTATCCTACTCTTTTGTTACTGAATCTACTCTTATGATAAGACTCTATTTTAATAGCTTTATAACTCCGGCCAGGGAGTGACATCCAATACCCATCAGGATGGAGTGAAGGGCATTGCAGGAGCAGCAAAACTGAAAAAAAAAAATCAACAAACCATAATTCAGAACATCAGAAACTCTATATTAAGCACCTGGAATCAGGCCTGCCTAATCTCTCCCCATCCTGAAGCTCAGAGAAATTTATGGAAGAGTGGGTGGTAAGACTGTAAGAGCACAAGGATAGGAGGAGTCATGATATGCAAGATATTCCACATAAGTTAGGGCTGAAGCAATTATAATAGGACTCTGCATGATCTGCACAATGACCAACATATTGACTCCCCAAGGTCTAGCATGGACTCAAGGCACTAGGATACTTAGATGCAAGGGATTAATAGTCACAATAGTGTTCCTTTACTTAAGGGGAACACAAGAAAGAGTTCTAGCAAATGACACTGAGTCCTTACACCTGATCAGAGAGGAGGACCCAGAGGAAAGTTAGATATACACATTAAAGGATGCTTCAGAGATGTGGGGAGGGAGCACTGGGAGAAAGGGAGGGAGGGGGAAAAGGAAGGGGAAAAAGGGCGAGGGAATAAGGAAGTCCAGGGAGGGGTGGAGGGAGGGGACAGGGGTACCTATTACATTTGTATGAGTGGAAAAATAGATAAATAAAAAAGAAATCATTTCCTTAGCATATTATCATGTAAAAACACTGAATATTTGACCTTAGTTGTATGAAAAATGTAGTTTAGAAATTTATCTACTCCACATGTAAAGCCATTTTAGATTATCATCATAACTATCATCAGTGTAATATGAAAATGGAACCCACGCATGGGGTCCAGCCGGGCCTCACCCCGCGACCTAGGTAAGCTCCGCCCACGACCGCCTACCAGAACCCCAAATCAGCCCAAAGGGACCCGGCTCCGACTCCCACCATCCAGCCGGAGCCGTGCACAGGGCCCAGGGACGAGGAGGACCTCCCCCCTGCGCCCGGGCCCGCTCCAGCTGCCCTCAGGTTAAATAGCTCCACACCGACGCCCCCATCCTCCCATTCCCCACCCCGCTCAGGTGGTCGGAACGCGCGCGCAGTCCAGCCGGGCCTCACCCATGACCTACCTAAGCTAGGTCCCTGCCCACCCCCAGAACCCCAGGCCAAATAATTGTTTAGTGAAATTGAAAGATCTTAAGAGTTAAAACGACAATGCCAAAGTCAAAGTGCAAATCCACGGGAAGCAACACTCAAATAAACAAATTTCCCACTGAAGAAATTAATCCCATAATGTTAGACTCCAACCAGAACAAACCCATGGAAAATGGCCAAGAAAGCCTGACCCAGGATAACGACTTTCAAAACATGATCATTACCATGTTCAATACTATGAAAGAGGAAATCAGGGAGGAATTACATAATCGAATCAATTGCTTTGAAGAGGAACACAACAGACATTTGGAGGAGTTGAGAAAAACAGTGCAAGAAACAAAAACTGGCATAGAGCAGTTAAAACAGACTCAAGCAGAGTTTAAAACTGAGCTACAAGACAAGTTATCTTCAACCCAGAACTCCACAGAGAGTCTTATCAACAGAACTAATGAAGCAGAAAACAGAATTTCAGACCTTGAAGATAAAGTGGGAATACTAACCAGCTCAATGGAAGAGGTTGTTAAAGCCAAAAAGATACTTGAGAGAAATATCCAAGAGATATGGGACACCCTGAAGAAGCCTAACATGCGTATTCATGGAATACCAGAGCAAGAATCTCAAAATATTACCCCTGAGGAAATTTTTTAAACGATGATCAAGGAAAACTTTCCTCATACAAAAAAGAGAGGCCCACCCATATACAAGAGGCATTCCGCATCCCAAATAGATATGACCAAAATAGACGCTCGCCAGGGCAAATAATAGTTAAAACACTCCACATTCAAGATAAAAAACTAGTGCTGAGAGCTTCAAGGGAGAAAAAACAAGTCACTTTTAAAGGTAAACCTATTAAAATAACAAATGACTTCTCAGTCGAAACAGTAAAAGCAAGAAGAGCTTGGAGAGACATACTTCAAGCATTGAATGAGCAAAAATGTCAACCCAGGCTGATTTACCCTACAAAACTATCAGTCATGATGGAGGGAGAAAGAAAAATTTTCCAGCACAAAGACAACTTGAAGGGATACATATCCACCAAACTAGGCCCTCAAAAAATGCTAGAAATGATACTCAAGCATGAAGAAAAAAACAGGCATATCCAGGAGAACAGAAGGCAAATATAACACCATTAAAAGCGAAGCAATATACTTATAAAAACTACTAAACATAATAAATGTGGAATTAAAAATAGTTTGTCCATTATAACACTAAATGTTAATGGAATTAATTCACCGATCAAGAGACACAGATTACATAGTTTGGATTAAAAATCACAATCCATCAATCTACTGCCTGCAGGAAACCCATCTCACCACAAAAGATAGGCATGCTCTAAAAATAAAAGGCTGGTCGACAATTCTACAAGCAAATGGAAGCAGAAAACAGGCAGGGGTAGCCATTATGCTATCAGACAAAGTGGATTTCAAACCAAAGAAAATTATAAGAGACACGGATGGATAATACATTTTAGTCACAGATACAATTCACCAGGAAGACTTCACAATACTGAACATATATGCACCCAACACGGGCCCCTCCACATTCATTAAGAAAACCCTACAGCATCTAAAGCAAGAAATCAACCCCCAAACGATAATTCTTGGGGACTTCAACACCGCCCTCTCTACATGGGATAGATCAACAGGTCAAAAGCTTAACAGAGACACGTTGGACCTTAATCAAACCCTGAAAGAAATGGATCTTACAGATATCTATCAAACTTTTCATCCATGCACTAAAGAATACACATTTTTCTCAGCAGCACATGGAACTTTCTCCAAAATAGATCACATATTGGGCCACAAAACGAATCTACACATATACAAGAAAGTTGAAATTCTAACCTGTGCCCTATCAGACCACCACGGCCTAAAGCTGGACATCCACAACACATCAAACAAGAGAAAATACACTAACTCCTGGAAACTTAAAACTATGATACTGAATGAGAACTGGATTCAGGAAGAAATTAAAAAGGAAATTCCAGATTTCCTGAAAGTAAATGATAATGAAAATACAACTTACCAAAATCTCTGGGACACAATGAAAGCTGTTCTAAGAGGTAAGTTCATAGCTCTTAATGCCTACATCAAAAAAATGGAAACATCAGAAATAAACAACTTCACAATGCAGCTTAAAGCTTTAGAGAAACTAGAGCAATCTGATCCCAAAAGTAGTAGAAGAGAGGAGATTAGCAAAATAAGGGACGAAATATCTGAAATCGAGATTAAGAAAACGATAGAAAAAATCAACCAGTCAAAAAGCTGGTTCTTTGAAAAAAACAATAAGATTGATACACCCCTAGCTAAATTAACCAAAAGCAGGAGAGAGAAAACCCAAATTAACAAAATCAGAAATGAACATGGAGTTATTACTACTGATACCCAAGAAATCCAGAGAATTATAACATCATATTTCAAATACTTATACTCTGTGAAGTTTGACAACACAAAAGAGATGAGTGAATTTCTAAGTAAACACAACTTACCTAAATTGAATCAGGAAGTTGTGAATGATTTAAATAGTCCTATAACATATAAGGAAATTGAGGAAGTAATCTTGAATCTTCCCACCAAAAAATGTCCTGGACAGATGGATTCAGCACAGAATTCTACCAGACATTTAAGGAGTTAATAATACCAATACTCCTTAAACTGTTCCATCAAATAGCAAAGGAAGGAACACTACCAAATTCCTTCTTTGAAGCTAATATCATTTTAATCCCAAACTTAATAAAGATTCACTTAAAAAAGAAAATTATAGGCCAATCTCTCTGATGAACAGAGACAAAAAGACTCTCAAGAAAGTCTTAGCAAATAGGATTAAAAAACAAATGAAAAAATAATCCATGGGAACCAAGTAGGCTTCATCGCCGGCAGAGGAGGTTGGTTCAACATACGCAAATCAATAAAGGTAATTCATCATGTAAACCAGTCCAAAGTCCAAGACCACATAATACTCGCAATAGATCCAGAAAAAGCTTCTGACAAGATCCAACAGCCATTTATGATCAAAACGCTAGAGACAGTAGGAATGGAAGGAACCTTTATCAATATAATAAAAGCTGTATACAACAAGCCCACAGCAAGAATTATGCTCAATGGGGAACAATTGGAAGCATTCCCACTTCGATCAGGAACTAGACAAGGCTGTCCACTCTCACCACTTCTATTCAATATTGTACTTGAAGTCTTAGCTGAAGCCACAAGACAAGAAAGGGACATAAAAGGGATTCAAATCGGCAAGGAAGAAGTCAAGCTATCCCTATTTGCAGATGACATGATCTTATACCTGAGTGATCCCAAAAACTCCACCAGGAAGCTCCTGGAACTAATTGAGAAGTTCAGCAAGGTGGCAGGATAGAAAATATATGTGCAAAAATCAGAGACTATAAAAACCATAGTTGAAAGGATAGGGAACTCCCTTGAGCTGATTGCGCTATGCAAACATTTCCTAAACAGACATCCAATGGCACAGTCACTACTACCAACTCTCAACAGCTGGGATTTTGTGAAATTAAAGAGCTTCTGTTCAGATAAAGAGATTGTAACATGAGCTCAAAGGCAACAAACAGAATGGGAGAAAATCTTCACTAACCACATATCTGATAGAGCTATACTGTCCAGAGTGCACAAAGAACTTAGAAAACTAAACATCAAGGCAACCAATGGCCCAATTAAAAAATGGGCCCTGGAACTTAAAAGAAATTTTACCAGGGATGAAATTAAAATGTCTAACAAATATCTTAAAAAATGCTCCACTTCTTTAGCCATCAGGGAAATGCAAATCAAAACTTCCTTGAGATATCATCTCACCCCAGTCATGATGGCAAAAATCCACAATACAAACCACAACAAATGCTGGAGAGGATGTGGAGAGAGGGAACTCTCCTACATTGCTGGTGGGAATGCAGGCTCATACAGCCACTTTGGCGAGCCGTCTGGAGATTCTTAAAGAAATTAAAGATTGAAATGCCATATGACCCTGCTATTCCACTTTTGGGAATAACCCCCATACAGCAGAGGTTCACCTCGATAGCACAAGCACAACCATGTTCATAGCAGCACTGTTTACAATAGCAAAGTCATGGAATCAGCCCAAATGTCCAACAGTTGACAAATGGATAAGGAAACTGTGGTACATCTATACAATGGAGTACTACTCAGCCATCAAAAATGATGAATTACTGGAATTTGCCAGGAAATGGATGTCATTAGAAACAATTATATTAAGTGAAGTATCCCAGACACAGAAAATTAAGCGCCATATGTACTCCCTAATAGGTGGCTCCTACTACCAAACCCACCCAACCCACCTACAGATGGTAATTGCAAGGAATATGAACAGGAGGGATGGGGTAGGAGGGCCACACCAGAAACAAGAAGAGAAGGGACCATGTTACAGCAGGGGAAATAGGCCTCCATCAAGGACCCAAATAAGTAATGAGACATCTGATTAAGTTCACAGACTTTTGTTCCGATCATTTACTACTGAGGGGGTATGATCTCACCAGAAGAGGAGGGCATATAGTCTGGCAGATAAAAAGTAACCATTTTGCAAATGGGTGATAGACCCCTCCCTCACTGTGGTTTCCCACTTTTATTACATCTAGCTTTGAATGTGCTTTTATCACAAGACTCTAGTTTAACAGCTTTTTGTCTCTGGCCAGGGGGTGACATACAATGCCCACCAGGATGGAGTGAAGGGCATTGCAGGAGCAGCAAAACTGCAAAAGAAAATCAACAAACCACAATCCAGAACTTCAGAGACTCTATCAACCACCTAGAACTAGGTCAGCTTAATCTCTCCCCATCTTGAAGTCAGGGAAATTTGTGGAAGAGGGGGCAGTAAGAGTGTAAGAGCAAAAGGATGGGAGGAGAAACGATATGTAAGATACTCCATACTAGTTAGGGCTGAAGCAATCAAATTGGACTTTGCATGCCCTGCACATTGTCCAACACACTATTGACCCCACAAAGTCCAGCATCTGCTAAAGGCACCAAGATGTTTGGAGGCAAAGGATTGGCAGCCACAGCAGTGTTCCTATACGGGACCACGGGAAAGGGTTCAGGGAAAGGCCACTGGGTCCTTGCACGTCATCGGAGAGGAGGGCCCAGAGGAAAATCAGGCATGCAGAAGAAAGGACTCTCTGGGAATTGGGGCGGGAGGCACTGGGGTATGGGGAGGAAGGGGGAAGGGGGAGCAGGGGGTACGGGGCGAGGAGGAGGGAGGGAGGGAACTGGTGTACCTATTAAGTTTATATGAGCTGAAATACTAATAAAAATGTATTAATAAAAAAAGAAACGAAAGATTGAAATGCCATATGACCCTGCGATTCCACTTTTGGGTATAACCCCCCATACAGCAGAGGTTCACCTCGATAGCACAAGCACGACCATGTTCACAGCAGCACTGTTTACAATAGCTAAGTCATGGAATCAACCCAAATGTCCAACAGTTGATGAGTGGATAAAGAAACTGTGGTACATCTATACAATGGAGTACTACTCAGCCATCAAAAATGATGAATTACTGGAATTTGCCGGGAAATGGATGTCATTAGAAACAATTATATTAAGTGAAGTATCCCAGACCCAGAAAATTAAGCCGTATGTACTCCCTAATAGGTGTCTCCTAATACCAAACCCACCCAGCCCATCTTGAGACACTCATAGGTAAATCTATGTATTACCTACAGTAATTGCAAGGATTATGAACAGGAGGGATGGGTTGGAAGGCTACACCAGAAACAAGGAGAGAAGTGACCATGTTACAGTAGAGAAAATAGGACTGCAAGAAAGTAATGTGACACCTAGTTAAGTTCACAATTCATTCCTGATCATTTACAACTAAGGGGGTATGAACTCACCAGAAGGGGAGGGCATATAGTCCGGCAGATTAAAAAGTAACCAATTTGCAAATGGGTGATTGACCCTTCCCATTGCCTAATACCATATGACCCTGCGATTCCACTTTTGGGTATATGTATTACATCTACCCTTGAATGTGCTCTTATAATAAGACTCCAGTTTAACAGCTTTCTGTCTCTGGCCAGGGGGTGACATACAGTTCTCATCACGATGGAGTGAAGGGCATTACAGGAGCAACAAAACTGCAAAAGAAAATCAACAAACCACTATCCAGAACTTCAGAGACTATATCAACCACCTAGAAGTAGGCCAGACTAATCTCTCCCCATCCTGAAGCTCAGGGACATTTGCGGAAGAGGGGGCAGTAAGAGTGTAAGAGCAAAAGGATGGGAGGAGCAATGATTTGCAAGATACTTCAAACAAGTTAGGGCCGAAGCAATCATAATTGGACATTGCATGCCCGGCGCAATGTCCAACACACTATTGACTTCACAAAGTCTAGCATCTGCTAAAGGCACCAAGATCCTTGGAGGCAAGGGATTGACAGCAACAGTAGTGTTCCTATGCTTAAAGGGAACACAGGAAAGGGTTCAGGGAAATACCACTGGGTCCTTGTACGTCATCGGAGAGGAGGGCCCAGAGGAGAGTCAGGCATGCACAAGAAAGGACTCTGGGAATCGGGGCGGGAGGCACAGGGGGATGGGGTGGGAGGGGGAGGCGAGGGGGAGTAGGGGATTCAGGGGGGAGGAGGAGGGAGGGAGGGAACTGGTGTACCTATTAAGTTTGTATGAGTTTAAATAATAATAAAAAATGTATTTTATAAAAAAAAGAAAGAAAGAAAATGGAATCAGCTAGAATTGATTCTCCAAAATTAATTTGGAGAAACCTGAATAGTTTAATTAGTGTGATTACAATAGGGAAGAAATATAAATAGTACTACTTGTTTGTTCATGTAATGTATTATGTGCATGAATCTTTGAAATATATTCACTTCTCAGTGACAATTTAAAGTTCTAAGGCACATTAATATATTTGTATGATATGATAAAACCTCCAATTTTAAACACTCACAGGATATTTTTGGTGTTTAGGTAATTCCAAAGAAACTAAACATGATGAAAACATTCAGAAGGCTCACAGTAATTTGTGGCAAGTTATGAACAATCCAAACAAGTCATCAAGTACAGAATATATTGTACATCAGAGATATTATACAGGTGAGAAACTATATGAAGGCAGAGTGGAATAGCTTGTTCTGAGAAACAAAACTTTGCAATCATGCAAAGAACACGTATACTTGAGAAGCCTTCTGAATGTACAAAATGTAGACAACATTATGTTAAAAAGTTACACATCATAAATTAGAGACTTTTAAATGTATAGAATGCAGGCAAACTTTCTTTAAGAAATTCTGTAGCAATGTGCATCACGGAAATCATACAGGTGAGAGGCCAAATATAGATAATGTGGAAAAGCTTTCTTACAGAAATCAAACTTATTTGTACATAAGAGCATTCCTACAGGTAAGAATGCACACAATCCACACAATGTGGAAATACTTTTTCTCAGAAAAAAAAATCTTAATCTATGTCAAAGAACACATAATATTGAGAAGCCATATGCATTTGCAGAATGTAGGAAAGTTTTCTCATAAAAGTAAAAACTAACTGTACATCAGAAAACTTATACACATGAGAAGACGTATGAATGTACAGAATGTGGACACCAATTCTTATACAAGTACAACCTCTCTAGACATCAATGAATTCATACAGGTGAGAAGCCACACAAATGTATTAACTGTAGTAAAACTTTCTCAGTGAAGTCAAATCTAATTGTACATGACAGAATTCATACAGGTGAGAAGCCATAACAATGCACACAATGTAGAAACACTTTCTCTTGTAAACACACACTCACTCAACTTCAGAGAACTCATACAGGTGAGAAACCATATGAATGTACAGAATGTAAAATAGCTTTCTCATGGAAGTCAACTCTAAATGTACATCAGAGAACTCATAAAGATAAGAAACCTTATGAATGTACAGACTGCAGACATCGATTCTTACACAAATACCACCTCTCTAGACAACTCATACAAGTGAGAAGCCATATTAATGCCATATGAATGTACGGAAAATGGAAAAGTTTTTTCACAGAGGTCAACTCTAAATGTACATCAGAGAACACATATAAATGAGAAGCCTTATGAATGTCCAGACTAGAGACACTGATTCTTACACAAGTACCATCTCTCTAGACATCAAAGAACTCATACAGGTGAGAAGCCACACAAATGTACAGAATGTGGTAAAGCTTTCTCAGTGAAGTCAAACCTAATTGTACAAAAGAGAATTCATACAGGGGAGAAGCCATATAAGTGCACACAATGTGGAAAAACTTTCTCTCAGAAAGAAAAACTCAGTGCACATCAAAGAACTCATACAGGTGAGAAGCAATATGTATATAAAGAATGTGGAAAATTTTTCTCAAGTCGTATCTTACTATACATCAGAAAACTTGTAATTGTACATTAAGAGATTTCATACAGTTGAGATTCCATATCAATGCACAATGTGGAAATGCTTCTCTCAGAAAGTAACTCACTTTACATAAGGGAAATCATACAGGGGAGAAGCCCTACAAATACCCTACAAATATATAGAATGTGGAAATGCTTTCTCAAAGAAATCGAAATTAACTATCCATCAGAGAATCCATATGGTTTTGATGCCTCATTAATATTCAGAATGTGCGAAAATATAAAGAAGTACTACTTCATCCTACATGAATAAACTCCTACAGGGAAGAAGCATTATGAACATATACAATGTGAAAAATCTTCCTTATTAACCCCAAATCTAAATGTACATAACGATATCAAACAGAGGAAAAGTCATTTCAGTGCAGACAATGTGAAAAGCGTTCCTCTCAAAAAAAAAAAAAAAACTCACTCTACATCAGAGTTTTCTAAGAGTGGGCATTCATATGAATGTATAGAATGTGGAAAGTTTTCTCACTAATTTCAAATAATACTTTACATCAAAAAGCTCATACAAAGTAAGAAGCAGTATGAATATACAGAATGTGGAAAACAAATATCAATAAATGGCCTATTCTGTGTGCATCAGAGAAATCATACTAGTGATAGGGCTTATTAATTTAATGTTGCAGAAAATGATTCTTAAACTAATATTTAGATGTGCACATCTTGTGAATATACAGAATGTAGAAAAGCTGAGTTATGGAGATCTACTGTAACTGTACCTCAGAGATTCCATAGAGGTATGAAACCATATGAATGTACATAATGCAAAAGATGATAGTCAATAATGATCAGTCTGCATTGGAGAATGTGCAGAGTTTGGAAGGCATTACTGTGTTCAGAAAATGAAAAGGTTTTCTCACAGAAGACAAGTTTAACCATACATAGAGATGTTATAGAGGCAAGAAACACATGGATTTAATGGATTCAGAAAAGCTACCTCACATAAGCAAACAGGCAATATCAGGTAATCCATACCTATGATCATGGAAAAAATTTTTCCCAGAATCTATAAATCACAGCAATGCAGAGAATCCCCACATCATAGAAACCATAGGAATATACAGAATATGGAATTGCTTTCTCTGGATTGTTTACACATAGTTAGTGGATTGCCATGTTGCATATCTAGTTCTAGTTCTTTTTTTTTTTTTTTTTTTTTGCTTTTCCTCTTTCATTTCTATATGTTCAATGCTTTCTTATGTCAAAGTGCAATAAAAGCCAATGGTGAAAAGTCATCACTGTCGAAGTGGAGAAAATTTTGTGTTCCTTGGTGCTGCTCATGTGAGTATATGACCCATGATGTAGAGAATATCATCTTCCCTCCAATAATTCTCATACAAAGGAATTACTACCTCTTCCCTTGTAAGAGTAGTGCCTTTACCAATACACACCTTCTCCATGCCATCTGTGCTTGGAACTGAGACATCATCCTAATGACCCACCAGTCTCATATTTGAGGGAAGCCTCAAAAGTATCAATCTATGGCTTAAGGATCCATTTCTACAAAGTGAACCCAAAAAATTCCAAGAATATTTTTGGGATCCATTTTAACTTTGACATCTTAAAGTTCATTTTTTGCCTTGCTATCTTATATCACATGGAATGCTGTATATGTGAGTTTATGTGTTTGCCTATGTGTGTAAGAGAAGTCATTTGCATATGTACATCAGTGATGTGCAAAATGATACTGGGAATCATTTTGAATGACTTATCCACTATACTACATTGCTGAGGGAATTCCAAGGTTCTACCTCCAGGAATGGAATTGCAGGATGCCACAATATTCACTTGGAATTTTTTTTTATTTGGATACCCAAATGCAGGTCCTTCATTCTATGAAGGAAAATAAAAAACAATAAGTCAAACAATAGATCTCAGTGGATAGATCCTGAAAATCTTGGCAAGCTGAGGATCCCTGGATACCCATATAGTGCAAGAGAACAACTTCTGAAAATTGGCCTTGACTTCGACCTGTGAACTACAGCATTCATGCTTATATCTTCTCGTCCATCTCTCCTTTTCTTATTCAATTAAATAAACTTTTTAAAAAGAAAAGAAGTGAAACCAAGGTAGTATTCACTTTCTTTTTACTTCCTTTCACATTGGCTGCCATTTTTATGAAATAGATAAGTATTTTTTTCAAAATGGTAAAATTGAGTAAAAATAACTGTTCTTTTCTTTAGGTTCTGCAGTGCCTTGCAACTACTAGATGCACATGACTATTTGAATTTTCCCCTTTGACTGCTTACTTGTTTGGGTTTGCGGACGTTTTAGACAAGGTTTCAGAAAGTAACTTGGAGTATTTAGAAGCTCAGTCTTTTCTCAACCTAGAGATCCTCCTACTTCATTCACCTGGGTTGGTAGACAAATAGCCTGCACCATCACTCCTGGGTTGGAAGGTGGGATTTTGACCTCACTGACAAGGAAAACTTGAGAAAATGACAGAAAAAATCTATGTTCAGAATATCTTCTGAAATTCCCTTTGTTAGTTAACAATTTGATCTGGGTGCAGTCCATGCCAGAAAAGTTCTCTCTTTAATAAGGAACTTGCGTCCTCACTTTCAGAGTTTCAGAGCCATTAAGAATCCAGTGCAGAGTTGAGGAGATACATCACTGTAAATTCAAATGCTCAGGAGAATGAGTTAGATGGATTTACATAAATCCACCAAGAGTGGGAAAGAAAATAAAATTATCTGAACTAAAATATTTTCTGAAAACTAGAAATCTATTTCAAGCCATTTGTTTATTACATGTTTACAAAACATGCAAACATCTCTAGTAGAATTTCTACATGTGCCATTGATCTAATTAGGATTTGGGTTCCCATTCATGTGCAGCTCATGATATGTTAATGAACATGTTTTCAGCTTTCTATCTCTGAATCTCTGTGATGCTCTATGAATTTTTGACTATCACTCTGTTCAAATCAAAGAGTCACAATTCCCTCTTCTTCACTACTTGTTGGTCCTTGTGCATGGATTCAGCGGCATTGACATAGATCTGATAGCTCAGACCTCGGTGTGGTGACATTATGAACAGTGAAAAGTGATCAGGTTCTCAGGGAAGTGGACAGAGTCCTATGATGTTTCTGAGTTTTGAATAATCAATGGATCTTACAGAGGAAAAAAGAAAAACACTTTTCATTTTGGCAGATATAATAACATTTTTCCTCAATGATATATCAATGGAAATATTCTCAATGCCTCAGCAGTGGTACAGGTATAATTAAGGAAGTGGGGCTGGAGAGATTGCTCAAGATTAGGTCTCTGAATTTCTAAGATGAGATCCTGATTTTTGAATCCTACATTTCTTGTTAAAATCACAAGTTGTAAATGGTGGAGACCTGCCCTTCTAGACCTGGATGTTAGAACCTGGGAAACTCCAAAGCAGAGCAAAGAAGAGTTAGTATAACAATGAGTAGTGATTCCTGAAGTCACCATTGGGCTGCGATGAGGACATTTAGTGGATTCTTTCTTACTCATAGAGTCAGACACAGGTACATAGAAGAAAGAAATGGAAAAAAATAAACAATTCTGCCAAGTAGTTGTTACTTTCACATGCATACTATTATGTTCATAAGTGATGGACACATAAACAATAAACAATGTACTCTATACCATAATGTGATACAAGAAATAACTGGAGCTAAGAGAATTGAGAAAACAAGGAACTCTTTCTGAAGTCTGTCACTATTTACCTATTTATGTTTCAATAAACAATAGTGTGGGAGAAGAGAATTAGGGACTAAGCCTCTGGCTTGCAAGTTAAGCATCTGAGTATAGATGCTTATAGAAACACTAGCAACCCAGACTGGCCTCAGGGTCCTTTAGGAAATCCTACTGGTGTATACCACTACCATAAAAAAAAAACACCCAAAGCATATACTTCTATCCATGGAGATTAGAGCCTGGAAAATCCCAGAATAAAGCAAAAATAAATAGAGCAAACTAGGGTGTTTCCCAAATCACTTTAGGCCTTCAGAGGCACAGATACTGAAGCACATCTACTACTGACAAACATATACAGCAATGTAGAAAAGAGAAAGAGAAGCATTAAAGTGCAGTTTTTGTACAATAAATTATATAGAATAAAATACAAGAAAGAAAGTATAAATGTAAATCACAAGATATGGCTGATTTTTAAGCAGCATTTACCCTTGGTGAATTTGTTAGGTTATTCTGCAATTGAAGCTCTTTATAGGTGAACCTTATCTCTGTATTGTGTCACCTAGGAAAAGTATCGTAGAACTTGGCATAAACAGTACAATTATGAAAGAACCTAAGAGGAGTTTGGTTGGAGTGCTCTCAAGGCCATGCAATGTATAAGTTGTGCAGTCAAGAGAGATATGTTTGCCTACAGGAAATAAACTTGACAAACATTTCCTACATAGGTCTGTCTAAAGTCAAAAAGAAAAGCATGCCACAGAAGTGTTACAACAAACAAAGGTATTGGGGGGGAAGAAGACAGAAGGTGAACACATTGATTTAAAATGGAAGGTAACTCAGAACATGTCATCCTGCTGGCGGCTGTTTGCACTGTCTGTGCACCTGTCACCCATGTGTGGAGCACTCCCTCAGCAGCATTTTCCTTTCTGAGTTGCTGACCACAACTATCTGACTGCAGTCCTGCCTGCTTACACCATGCCACTTAGGAGAATTTAGCAGTTCACACATAGTGCCAAGTGAAGTGCCAATGAGTAGTGATTCCTGAAGTCACCAGCTAGGATGTGTTTTGCCAATGATGAGAAAGTGGGATTTAGAAAGTGTGCCAACTACATTTTCCTATCAATGGACATTCCAATGTCTAGTCAACAAACCCATAGACTCTTGTGATCTGAACTCAGGTCCTTTTGCTTACCAGGGGATGGTTTTTAAATACTGAACCATCAAGCCAACCCATGGTAAGTTTGGTCTGAACATTCACATGATGCAAACTTTGGAATTTTCTGCAGTTATAGGAAATATGCTTATTTTTAACAAGTTCCTGGGTTTCCAAAGTAGATGTTCATCTAGATTAGGGATGGCCAGCCACCAGCAAAATGACAACTCTTATATGAGTGCCTTCTATGTACTATATGCTATTTGCAGCTATGTGTCAAGACATGTACCAAGTTGTTTTCTAGAGGAAATTGGCCTATTAGTAGATGGAGTCAAGTAACATAAAAAATTAATGAACAAATCATACAGCATTCCACCTAGGTAAACCTAAGTCTACACACTAAGACTAAGTGCTAGGTGGTTCTAATGCTAAGAAAAATATTAAACAAAGGATTTATCTTGGATCACCAATGAAAAACTCAAAGCTTGAGCAGGGGTTCCTACTGGACAGAAGGTTAAGGGAAGTTAGAGGAGTCTTATGCCTTCCTAAGTACAGAACAGTTCAGGCAATAGGAACATCTGACTATTTAAGCTGAGTTGGGTCTAAGGAACAGCTTGCAGTCAATGCTTCTCATATGTAAGTTGCTGAGGTGGTTTAGAGATCCACAATAGATAAATTTTGTTGATTTGCCACATGAAGTTTTATGGTTATAGTGACAATGCAGAGAAGTTGAGCTGATGTGGTTTAAACATGAGGATTAATCTGTTGTAACCAAGAAGGCAGATGGATTTGGGATAAGGTGCTCAGTTACCTTACTTTGAGTTCATGAAAGAGCTAGTGAATCCATCTGGAGGCTTCTCACCTGGCCTGGAAGAGTGAACATGTGTGCTGACAGCAGAGCTGTCCCTGTTAGTTCACCATGGGAGACAGTGTATTGCTCTGTCTCTATAGTTTGTTTCTTAGGTTCATTGTAAATGGTGGGGATGCAAGCCATAGAGAAGAAAGCTAAGCATTATCAGCTAGTTGACTTTAGAGCCCTGTTTGAATGGAAGTCATATTTCTCTTGTGTGTTTGCAGGTGTGATTGAGTTCAACATATCCCTAGGTTCAATGGGCTCCGTGGTCTTAGTAGTCAGAGATTATTTCTTTTTTTTTTCCATTCATACAAACTTAATAGGTATCCCGATCCCTTCCCTCCCTACACCTTTCCCTGGGCCCCCTTACTCCCTCCTCCTTTTCCCCTTCCTTTCCTCCCTTCTTCCCTTTCTCCCAGTGCCCCCTTCCTCCATCCCTGGAGAATCCTTTAGTGTGAATATCAACCTACCTTCTGGGTCCTCCACTCTAATGAGGTGTAAGGACTCAGTATCATTGCCTAGAGCCCTTTCTTGTATTCCCCTTTAGTATAGGAACACATTGTGGCTGTTAATCCCTTGCTTCTAAGGATCCTAGGCTATTTCTTAAAGAGTATTAATGAACCTCAGTGTCAGTACACTCTACTTTAGTATCCAATTGTCATAGACCAGAGTTGTGGCCTTGAGACCAGGACTCCCCTGGACCAGATGGAGAATTGAAGGAGTCTGAGATAGAGAACAAAACACACACAACTCTCTAGGCTGAGTGAATCTGGACCCATTTATTGAAACTTTTGTGACAGTTTGTATACAGAAAATTTAGGGATAAAGAATGTTGCACCTACAATAGACATATAATTTCCTAGTCAGCAATCACCTTCAGGAAGGACACTTTTTCAAGAGCCTAACCCATTGCTTGAGGGTAAAGGCACTTAAAAGAAACTTTCTGCCAGTATTTACAAACCTAGCTAATCTATAATGCTTCACTAGATAGCCATGGGGCTGAGTACACATAGTTGTCATTGTTTTAACAGAGACGTATATTTAAAATACGCAGAGGAGGAATGAGCTCCTTTTGATTTCAACAATTAACTATAGGTGTGCCCAACATCCCATAAGTCCCAGCATGAGCTTTTGTTGTTATCCTTTCTGGATTGGTTCTCTCAGTCAGGTGGGTTGAAATGGGCATCAGGCATGGCACCAAGCATGGCAGCAGGTTCTAGCTTGGAAAGTTGCATGCAGCTCATGCAGTCTCTGCAATCCAAGATTGAACCACGTTTCTAGGGGGGCCATGGCTTTCAAGGACCATAAGCGCCTATAGCATGGTCATGTTGATGGAGTACTATTGGCAGATGTGCTGAAGGAAACACTTAAGCAATATAATTAAAAGAATAATTCCTCCTATGATAGGATCCATCCATCCTTTAATAGTAAGGTTGCTAATGTCTTCCTATAAGGAATTCCAGAAGTAGATTGCCATCAGTTTTAGATGACCCGTCTGTGAACCATGCACTCTCCAAACCCATGGTCCATACTGTCAGGCCCCATATTAGCAAGGGTGTCTCTTTCGGCGCGGAGGTGATAATTGGTGGGAGTGCACTCGAATGGTCCATCTCTGTGATTTTTCCTAAGAGTGCTGTTTGGGAAAGGGAAGACAAAGCCCCCTTTAGTACCGACATGGATTCTCCCAGTTTGGATTGCAAATACCATCTCCAGGGGATAGTCTCGGCATCTAGACTTTTCTGGCATGATGGTCTCTTCCTTGGCCTTCAGCCAGGGTAAGAGGGTATCACAGCTCCTTTTAAAGTTCTAGTGAATTGATAGCATTGTCTTATACTTCTGGAATTTCTGAGTTAGTACATAGGTGGGAATTTTGCACATCTATGTTTTAAGACTCTTGAAGTTAATCTCTAATTTCTTTAAAATCAGTGCACACATTCTGGCTAACAAGTCTACTTATTGCAAGTAATTACACATGAAATCTCTATTTAGAATTTGACTTAAACTTAAAAGGCAGGCTTTTTCTCTAAATCAGAGAGCAGAAAGGTAGTCCCAAAAAACCTAAGAGCAGGTAAAAGGCACTCCTAATTCCCAGAAAAATTCCTCCTGCCAGGGGAAAAACTTAAATTACATAGGAAAGAATGCTTAGCACCTGTCCATGGGTGTTATTGTGACATTCTGAGAAATTCCTAGCACCTGCCCATGGGGTTACTATGACCTTCCCCAGGGAACAGGCTTTAGGCCTGAACTGGGAAGAAACACCAAGGCCTGATAATTCCCATATTTTTCCTTATTTCTCTTAAATAAAGCCATGTCCTTTTCCCAAAAGATGTTTCTTTGAATCCATCTTTTCCAAACTGAGACCTATTCTACCAGATTGGCCAGATAAGGATATGACATTCAATGGTGTGGCCACAAGGACTATGAGGAGTCCACTGTAGAGGGCTTAGACTGCTGACTTTGTTTTATTAGTACTTGCTCCCAGGGTGAACCACAGGGTACTCTCAGATTGAGATTTAGTGGTTCTCTAATTAAGGATTTGTTAAAATGGTGCTAGTGTATAATATGGTATATTATTGAATAAATTTTTGAATCAAAATCAGAAAATTTCTGAAGAAAAATATGTGTCATATGGCATTTCTAAGGACGAGAAATTTAGAGAACATCCCCTTTCTCTCTCCCGCGCCGCCTCGGTCTACGCCGCCATCCCCAGGTGAGCGAGCCCGTCCGCTCCACCCCCCAGGAACTCCCAGGTCGCCCCATGTCCCTGCATCATGTCCTGGCCGCACCCCGAGCCCCAGCCCCTTTCTTCCTCCGGCCCGCCTATCTGACCAACTGGACAGGACTTGCTCACATTCCTCCATCCCTGGAGCTTGGGAGGGCCACTAAGCCAAGTCCCAGGTCCCAGGTGAAGAATTCTGACATCAACATCAGCCCCTCTGCCTCTCTGGCCCACCGGGGACCTACCCACGTGGTCTAGGGAAGACACACTGCTACTCAGAATTCAATAGAGTCCAAAGAAAACTCAAGCAAAGTTCTAAAGGTCAAAGGCCATACATCTGAAAAGCTCTACAATCATCCTATCACATGGGAGAGATTCTTCACATCCAGCCCAAAGATAAGTAAACCTCCCCTTTTTTTTCAGCTTACTGTTCCTTTCTAATATTAATCATTGTAGATTAACCTTTCCATACAGCCACCACCAAAACATATACAACTCCAGGGAATACACCACTCACTCTCACATATCACCAAAATACTACATCGTAAATATTCACCCCTGTATACTTAACCTGATTTAACTGATGTAATAACAGCCTAATAGCCTCAGCTAGGAAATAACAATAACAAAAGACAAACATACCCAACCCCAAGGCAAGCACTGGTAACAACTACCCAAGTGTAGTAATACCAACTAAATCAGTTCAGTCAAAAACACACAGAAACTGAAAAGCCCTAGAAGACAAAACAACAATGCCCCAGTCAAAGTGAGGGTACCCAAGGAGAACAATCTCCCACTGAAAGAATCAACCCCTTAAGGATGGATTCCAACCAGAACAAATTCACAGAAAATAGCCAAGAAAGCCAGACCCAAGAAAACAACTTTCAAAGTATGATCATTACCATGATTAATACTATGAAACAGGAAATCCAAGAGGAATTAAACAACTGCATCAACCACATTGAACAAGAACACAACAGGCCCTTGGAGGAGTTCAGAAAAACAGTTCAAGAAACAAAAATAGGCATAGAGCAGTTAAAACAGTCTCAGGCAGAGTTTAAAATTGAACTAAAAGACAAGTAATCTTCAATCCAAAGCTCAACAGAGCATCTTATCAGCAGAACTAACGAAGCAGAAAATAGAATCTCAGATCTTGAGGACAAAGTGGGAGAATTAACCACCTCAATGGAAGAGGTAGTTAAAGCCAAAAAAGAATTTGAAAGGAAAATTCAAGAGATATGGGACACTCAGAAGAAGCCTAACATGTGCATTCATGGAACACCAGAGCAAGAATCTCAAAATACCACACCTGAGGAAATTTTTCAAGTTATCATAAATGAAAACTTCCCTCAACTGAAAAATGAGAGGCCCATCCAAATACAAGAGGCATTTCACACTCCAAACAGATATGACCAAAATAGAAAATTGCCACCTCAAATAATAGTCAAAACACTCCACATTCAAGATAAAGAAAAGGTGCTGAGAGCTTCAAGAGAAAAAAAGCAACTCACTTTTAAAGGCAAACCTATTAAAATAACAAATGACTTCTCAATGGAAACAGTAAAAGCAAGAAGAGCTTGGAGAGACGTACTTCAAGTATTAAATGAGCAAAAATGCCAACCCAGATTGATATACCCGGCAAAACTATCAGTCATGATCGAGGGAGAAAGAAGAGTTTTCCAGCACAAAGACAACTTGAAGGGATATATGTCTACCAAACTAGGCGTTCAAAAAATGCTAGAAATGATATGCAAACTTGAAGAAAAAAAACAACCATATCCAGGAAGACAAAATAATAAGCTTACAAAATTCACTAAACATAAAAAAGTCCAGAATTAAAAATAATTTCTCCATTATAACATTAAATATCAATGGTAATAACTCACCGATTAAGAGACACAGATTACAAACTTGTACTAAAAATCACAACCCATCAATCTGTTGCCTTCAGGAAACTCATCTCACCACAAAAGATAGACACATCCTAAAAATGAAAGACTGGTACAAATACTGCAAGCTAATGGAACCAGGAAACAGGCAGGGGTAGTCATTATGCTGTCGGACAAAGTGGATTTCAAACTAAAAAAAAATCATAAGAGACACAGATGGATACTATATTTTAGTCACAGGTACAATTCACCAGGAAGACTTCACAATACTGAACATTTATGCACCCAATACAGGTCCCTCCACATTCATTAAGAAAATCCTACAGTGTCTAAAGCAACAAATCAACCCCCAAACGATAATTCTTGGGGATTTCAACAATGCCCTCTCAACATGGGATAGATCAACAGGTCAGAAGCTTAACAGAAACACGTTGGAACTTAATCAAACCCTCAAAGAAATGGACCTTACAGATCTCTATCGAACTTTTTACCCACGCACCAAAGAATACACATTTTTCTCAACAGCACATGGAACTTTCTCCAAAATAGATCACATATTGGGCCACAAAATGAATCTACACCTATACAGGAAAGTTGAAATTCTAGCCTGTGCCCTATCAGACCACCATGGCCTAAAGCTTGACATCCACAACACATCAAACAAGAGAAAATACACTAACTCCTGGAAACTTAACAATATGATGCTGAATGAGAACGGGATTCAGGAAGAAATTAAAAAGGAAATTCCAGATTTCCTGAAAGTGAATGATAATGAAAATACAACTTACCAAAATCTCTGGGACACAATGAAAGTTGTTCTAAGAGGTAAGTTCATAGCTCTTAATGCCTACATCAAAAAAATGGAAACATCAGAAATAAATAACTTTAACAATGCAGCTTAAGGCTTTAGAGAAACTTGAGCAATCTCATCTCAAAAGTAGTAGAAGAGAGGAGATTAGCAAAATAAGAGGAGAATATCTGAAATCAAGATTAAGAAAACGATAGAGAAAACCAACCAGTCAAAAAGGTGGTTCTTTGAAAAAATCAATAAGATTGATACACCCCTAGATAAATTAACCAAAAGCAAGTGAGAGAAAATCCAAATCAAGAAAATTAGAAATGAAAATGGAGATATCACTACTGATACCCAAGAAGTCCAGAGATTTATAACATCATATTTCAAAAACTTGTACTCTGTTCAATTTGACAACACAAAAGAGATGGATGAATTCCTAAGTAAACACAACCTACCTAAATTGAATCAGGAAGTCGTGAATAATTTAAATAGTCCTATAACATATAAGGAAATTGAGGAAGTAATCTCGAAACTTCCCATCAAAAAATGTCCTGAACCAGATGGATTCAGCACAGAGTTCTACCAGACATTTAAGCAGTTAATAACAGCAATACTCCTTAAACTGTTCTATAAAATAGCAAAGGAAGGAACACTACCAAATTCCTTCTATGAAGCTAATATCATTTTAATCCCAAAACCTAATAAAGATTCACTTCAAAAAGAAAACTATAGGTCAATTTCTCTGATGAACACAGATGAAAAGAATCTCAACAAAGTATTAGCAAACAGGATCCAAAAACATATCAAAAAGATAATCCATGGGGACCAAGTAGGCTTTATCCCCGGCACACAAGGTTGGTTCAACATACGCGAATCAATAAATCTAATTCATCATATAAACCAGTCCAAAGTCCAAGACCACATGATACTATTGATAGATGCAGAAAAAGCATGACAAGATCCAACAGCCTTTTATGATCAAAACCCTAGAGACAGTAGGAATGGAAGGAACCTTTATTGATATAATAAAAGCTGTATACAACAAGCCCACAGCAAGGATTATGCTCAGTGGGGAACAATTGGAAGCATTCCCACTTTGATCAGGAACTAGACAAGGCTGTCCACTCTCACCACTTCTATTCAATATTGTACTTGAAGTCTTAGCTGAAGCCATAAGACAAGAAAGGGACATAAAAGGGATTCAAATCGGCAAGGAAGAAGTCAAGCTATCCCTATTTGCAGATGACATGATCTTATATCTGAGGGATCCCAAAAAATCCACCAGGAAGCTCCTGGAACTAATTGAGAAGTTCAGCAGGGTGGCAGGATACAAATAAATATACAAAATTCAGTGGCCTTCCTATATACACAGAATGAAGAAGTGGAAAAGCCCTGAGAGAAACAATCCCATTTACTATAGCCCCTAAAAAAATGAAATACCTTGGTATAAACCTAACCAAGCAAATAAGAGACCTTTATGATGAAGACTTTAAAACCCTAAAGAAAGAAATTGCAGAAGACACCAGAAGGTGGAAAGACCTGCCATGTTCCTGGATTGGCAGAATCAACATCATAAAAATGACCATCCTACCAACAGAGATATACAAATTCAATGCTATACCAATTAAAATTGAGGTTGACCAAACAATCTCAAAATTCTTATGGAGGCACAAAAGACCCAGGATAACAAAGACAATCCTGAATAACAAAAACACTGCTGGAGGTATCACCATACCAAGCCTTAGTCTTATACTACAAATCCATAATTATAAAAACAGCCAGATACTGGCTCCAAAATAGACACACAGATCAATGGATATGGGTTGAAGACCCAGATATAAGCCCACAAAACTACAGCCATTTGATCTTTGACAAAGGGGCCCAAAGAATCCAATGGAAAAAGAACAGTATCTTCAACCAATGGTGCTGGCAAAACTGGATCTCCACATGTAGAAGATTAAAACTGGGCCCATTCTTGTCACCATGTATAAGAATTAATTCCAAATGGATCAAGGACCTTGATATAAGGCCAGAGACTATAAAAACCATAGTTGATAGGGTAGGGAACTCCCTTGAGCTGATTGGGCTAGACCAACAGTTCCTAAACAGACATCCAATGGCACAGTCACTGCTACCAACTCTCAACAGTTGGGATCTGGTGAAATTAAAGAGCTTCTGTTCAGATAAAGAGATTGTAACACGAGCTCAAAAGCAACCCACAGAATGGGAGAAAATCTTCACTAACCACATACCTGATAGAGCTCTATTATCCAGAGTGCACAAAGAACTTAGAAAACTAAACACCAAAGAAACTAATGGCCCAACTAAATAATGGGCTCTGGAACTTAAAAGAAACTTCACCAGGGATGAAATTAAAATGTCTAACAAATATCTTAAAAAATGCTCCACTTTCTTAGCCATCAGAGGAATTCAAATCAAAACTTCCCTGAAATATCATCTCACCACAGTCAGGATGGCAAAAATCCACAATAGAAACAACACCAAATGCTGGAGAGGATGTGGAGAGAGGGGAACTTTCCTACATTGCTGGTGGGAATGCAGGCTCATACACCCACTCTGGCAAGCTCTCTGGAGATTCTAAAAAAAAATTAAAGATATAATGCCATATGACCCTGCTAATCCACTTTTGGGAATAACCCCCCATACAGCAAAAATTCACCTCGATAGCACAAGTGTGACCATGTTCATAGCAGCACTGTTTACAATAGCAAACTCATGGAATCAACCCAAATGTCCAAGTGGATAAGGAAACTGTGATACATCTATACAATGGAGTACTACTCAGCCATCAAAAATGATGAATTATTGGAATTTGCCAGGAAATGGATGGAACTAGAAACAATTATATTGAGTGGAACATCCAAGATACAGAAAATTAAGCATTGTGTGTACTCCCTAATAGGTGGATCCTAGTACCAAATCCACTTAGAGACACAAGGATAATTCTCTGTAATAACTACAGTAATTGCAGATTATGAACAGGAGGGATAGGGAAGAAGGGCCACACTAGAAACAAGGAGCAAGGGGACCATGTTACAGCAGAGAAAAAGTAGGCCACCATTAAGAACTGCAAGTAAGTAATGAGATATCTGATTAAGTTCACAGACTATCCTTCCTGATCATTTACAGCTGATGTGATATGATCTTACCAGAAGGGGAGGGCATATAGTCTGGCAGATAGAAAATAGCCGTTTCGCAAATGGGTGATTGACCCCTCTCTCCCTGCAGTTACCTACTTTTATTACATTTACCTTTGAATATACTCTTATAACAAAACTCTAGTTAACAGCTTTTTATCTCTGGCCAGGGGGTGACATCCAATACCCATCAGGATGGAGTGAAGGGCATTGCAGGAGCAGCAAAACTGAAAAAAAAATCAACAAACCATAATCCAGAACATCAGAGACTCTATATTAACCACCTAGAACTAGGCCAGCCTAATCTCTCCCCATCCTGAAGCTCAGGGAAATTTGCAGAAGAGGGGGCAGTAAGATTATAAGAGCACAAGGATGGGAGGAGTAATGATATACAAGATACTCCACAAAAGTTAGGGCTGAAGCTATTGTAACAAGACTTTTTACACCCTGCACAATATCCAACACATTATTGACCCACAAAGTCTAGCATGGACTAAAGGCTCTAGGATACTTGAAGGCTAGGGATTGACAGCCACAATAGTGTTCCTATGCTCAAGGGGAACACAGGACAGAGTTCTGGGAAATACCACTGGGTCCTTGCACCTCATCGGAGAGGAGCACCTGGAAGATACTTTGGCATGCACATTAATGGATGCTCCATGGATGTGGAGGAGGCACTAGGGGATGGGGCGGGAGTGGGGAGGGGAGGGAGGAACAGGGGGTTCCGGGGGAGGGTGAAGGGACAGAGGGGACCGGTATATCTGTTAAGCTTGTATGAGCTGATAGATAAAAAAAAACAAAGAAGTTGACTTTACAAATAATCACAACTTAGTCAAATGAAACAAAGTGACTACAAAGTATTTGGCCCAAAACAAGACATCTAAACCTTCACTATATACCTTGGAAGATTGGGCAGAACAATTACAGGAACCTGTAAGGGGAAGAAAGGTGAAGCCAGACAATATCTTTTGGATGTGGCAGAGATTCTTCATCAATGAATTCACTGTAGCTATGTGTGCTTCCACAAGACCTGTACAGAATTGGAATCATCAATATTTTGCCATGGAATGAGAAAGATTTGAGGAAGTCCCAAACCTCCTTGAGAGACTGAGGAGGATTGGTGTCAATAGTTGATATAAAATGAAAGTGTATATCTCAACGGTACACCTTCTAATATGTCACTCATGCTCCAACAAGTGCTCAGGTACATGCTATCAAAGCAAGCCAGATAGAACAGCTCCCATGACCTCACCTCTGTGCAGCAATGACAGAGAACTCCCCCAACTCCATGTTTCACCTGAGCTCTGGCAGCCTTCATTAACACCACCACCAATCACAATAAATCTAGGTACCTACAAGATTCCACAGATTGTGGACCAACCTCATCCAAATGAGACCCCTAAGAATCATACTGTTTAATGAAGAACAACTTTATCACCAAAAGAAAAAAATAAGTAACCCATCTTGTTTTCCACATCCTCAAGTGATCATCACTCTAGCTTAAGACTTCCAAACATTGTATCCATGCTCAATACACCCAACACTACTGGTGCTTAGTCCTTCATCTTCACAAAACCCAAATATGCCTGATACCTTCCATTTCGTACTCAATTTAACCCCCCTATTCCTAGATATTACACCTACCCTATTCTGATATTTAAGCTAAACCTGATCCACCAAGCATTACTACCAATATTAAACTTATCAACTAAATCTGGACCATAAACCCTTTTATCTCCAAACCACCGCTGAACTAACACACTCCAAGCGCAACTGTAGCTACTACATCCACAAAATTGCAACAATTCAAATTCTAGGAAGCTGTTACAAAAACTGTCAAAGTTGAGCATTCCACCTGACTCAAAGAACTGAGAAACAATAGCAAAGAATACAACCAGAGGTCTAGCACAAGATTCCCATGTCACATCATAAAACCACAAAATACACAAAAGCCATATAAAATGTCTCTTACTCAAAACATTAAACCTATAATAATAGATTCCCAACAAGAAAACAATAGTCAAGATAATGAATCCAAATGATCTGTTTTTAGTATGACCAAGGAAATGAAGGAAGAACTGCAAAAGGAGCAGGTCAAATCTGGGAGAAGAGATGAAGAATACATATGTGAGCAGGAAAATAATAAGCAGTTCAAGAAAATGAAAAATAAAATGGAAGAAACAAAAATAAACCTACTGTGGTTGAAAAATACAAAGTGAAATAACATTTAAATAAAAATCAAACTAAGTATAATTAAAAACTCAGTACAATGTCTCACCAACAGAACAGATCAAGCAGAAAGCAGGATATTATAACTGACAGGTAAGATGGAAAAGCAAAAATCATTCAGTTAAAAAAGCTGAAAAGTTAAAAATACATGAAGGGACTGTTTAAGAGCTATAGAATATAATGAGAAGCCACACCTATTCATTCATTGAATTCCAGAGTAAGAAACTAAAGAAAACAGGCTGAAATATATTTAGCACAGCATCACAAATGAAAACTTTCCACACTTAAGTACAAGATGCATATCTCACAAAACTTACACATAGGTAGAATAAAAATATCCCAGAGTTAATAGTGAAAACACTACATATGCAGAGAGATAGTTTTGAGAGTGGCAAGAAAAAATAAACAAGTGACATTCAAAAGCAAGCCTATCAAAGACCCATACTAATGAAATTAGAACTGTAAATGAAGCTATCACAACTGCTACCAAGAAAATTCAGAGCATCATAAGGACATACTTCAAAAATCTACACTTCACCAAATTTGACAATCAGAATGAAGTTAATAAATGTCTAAGCATATGCAACTTACCATATTTAAATCAGTAAATATGGTAAAATCAAGTAAAATTTATTACTTAAATTCTTTAACAAATGATGAAATTAATGAAGTAGTTCTCCAATCAGAAAAAACTCAGGATCAATGGATTCAATGCAGATTCAAGCAAATATTTCAAAGAAAAGGAACACCATTACTTTTCAAATTATTCCACAAAACAGAAAAGTAAGGAGCACTTAAAAACTCTGTTAGGACAATATCACACTGATCTGAAAATCAAATAAAGACATAATAACAACAACAAAAAAAAATAGACCAATTACATTGATCAATACAGAAGCAACAATCTTCAACTAAATAATAGCAAACCAAATTCAAAAACATATCATAAAGATCATTTATTCCAGACATTTATACAATGTTGGTTCCATATGCACAAATCAGTAAATATAATTCACCATGTAAGCAAATCCAAAGACCAAAATCACATGACATTGTCAACAGATGCAGAAAAAAATCTTTTGACAAGTTTCACTACAAATTATGATAAATGACTCAAGATAACAGGGAAGGAACATACATCAACATAATAAAGGCTTCATACACAAGACTAAAGCAAAAGTCATCCTAAAGGTGGAAAAACTTGAAGCATTCCCACTTAGATCAGGAATTAGAAAAGAATATATGTTCTCATCACTAATGTTTAATATTGCACTTATAGACTTAGTCATAACTATGACACAACAGGGGGGATAAAAGGGACACAAATAGAAAAGCAAGAACTCAAGATATCCCTATTTGCAGACAATATGATGAAAAGGTGAGGTTCCACCAAGAATCTCCTATAGCTAATAAATACATTCAGTAGAATGGCAATCTGTAAAATTAATGTTCAAAACTCAGTGGTTTTCTTTCACATTAAGGGTGAACAAAGCAAGAAAGACTTGACAGAAACAAATGCATTTACTATAGCTCCAAAAAAATGAAATAACTTAGAATAACTTTAATAGGGGTTTGAGACACCTGTATGAAAAAAAAAGTTTCAAAGGATTATAGAAGACAGCAGAAGGTAGAAAGATTTTCTATGTTTCTGGATCACTGAAATTAATATTGCAAAAATGGCAATCCTTCCAAAAACAATATATAGATTCACTGCAAATCAAATAAAAATTCCAAGGCATTTCTTCACAGAAATTGATAAAAATCAGTCTCACATGGAAGCACAAAAGGCCCAGAATAGCAAAAACAATCTTAAGTAATAAAAACTCTATTGGAGTTCTCTCCATAACAGATCTTAAACTATGCTACAAAGCTATAGAAAGAAAAACAGGACAGTATTAACTCAAAAAGACATATTGATCAATGGATTAGAATTGAGGACCCGGCTTTTTGTCCCAGACCTTGGCCTAGGAGGACTCCTGCTCCTCAGGTAAGGCCCTGAGACCATGCCCCAAACCCAGGTCATCTTCCTGCCATTACCAGCCAACCTGACTTTCTAACACTCAGGAAGGCCCTTAGACCACACTCTAGGTCCCAGATGATCTGTGAGCCTCAATAGTTCACTCTGCCTTTCTGCCCTAGACCTGGACCAGGGTAGACTCCCTGCTCCTCAGAATTCAACAGAGTCCAGAGAAAACCCAAGCAGAGCACTAAGGTACAAACACCATTCATCTGAAGTCCTCTAAAATTATCCCATCACATGGGAGAGAATCTTCACATCCAGCTCTAAGATAAGTAAACATTTTGTACCATCTTGTTCCTCTCAAATACTCATAATTTATACTCGAACATTTCTACATAGCCACCCAAAAAACCATACAACTACACAATTCACCCTCACATATCACCAACGAAGCAAACCTAAAAAGTGGACTGCCATACTAATCTTCATTACCTGTCTATTAAACCTTATTTAATTGATGTACTTACAGTTCAATATCCTCATCTAGGAAATAACACCAACACCAGACACATGTACCCAACACCAAGGCAAACACCAGCAATAACTGGACAAGTGTAGTAATACAGTCTAATTCAGTTCAGTCAAAAAAACACAGAAACCAAAAGAAGTCCATAAGAGATAAAACAATAATACCAGGTCACAACACAAACACATGAGAAAAAAACAAAACAAAACAACAAATCTCCTACCAAAAGAACTAACCCATAATGATAGAATCCAACCAGAACAAACTCACAGAAATTGCCAAGAAAGCCATACCCAAGATAATAATTTTCAAAGCTTGATGTTTACTATGATCATAACAAGGAAAGAGGAAATCTGCAAGGAGTTAAATATCCACATCAACCACTTTATACAGGAACACAACAGGCACTAGGAAGAGATGAGAAAAGCAGTTGAAACAAAAATAGGCATAAAACAGTTAAAACAATCTCAAGCAGAGTTCACACTGGAGCTGAAAGACAAGCTATCTTCAACCCAAACTCAACCGAGAGTCTTATCAGCAAAACTAATGAAGCAGAAAACAGAATATCAGATATTGAACACTAAGTGGAAGGAGTTCAATCAAAGAGATTGTAAAAGCCAAAAAGATTCTTCAGAGGAATATTCAAGAGTTCTGGATACCTTGAAAAAGCCTAACATGTGCCTTTTAGGTCAGTGTACAATCTCTTTGGCTGAACAAAAGCTCTTTAATTTCATAGGATCCCACTTGTTGTATGTTGTTTCTAGTGACTGTGCTATTAGATTTCTGTTTAGGAACTATTGTCATTATCCAATCAGCTCAAGAGAGTTCCATAGCTACTGAGTTAGGGTTTTTATAGTCTTTGGTCTAATATTAAGGTCCTTGTATCATTTGGAATTAATTTTTGTGCATGGTGAAAATTACAAATCATTTTTAATGTTCTGCATGTGAATGTCCAATTTTTCCAGCACCATTTTTTGAAGATGCTTTTTTATTTCCATTGAATTTTTGGGCCCCTTTGTCAAAGATCAAATGGTTTTAATTGTGTGGGCTTACATCTGGGTCTTCAACACTTATCCATGGATCTATGTGTCTATTTTGGACCCATTACCAGTCTTTTTTTATTACTATGGATTTATAGTATAGATTAAGTTTTTGTATGGTGATACTTCCAGCCGTGTTTTTGTTACTCAGGATTTTTTTTTGTTCTCCTCAGCCTTTTGTGCTTCCATATGAATTCTGAGATTGTTTGGCCAATTTCTGTAAAGAATTTCATGGGGATTTTGATTGGTATGATGTTGAATCTGTACACTGCTTTTGGCAGAATGGTCATTTTTATGATTGTTGACTTTGCCAATTCAGGACCTTGGGAGGTCTTTCTACCTTCTGGTGTCTTCTGCAAATTCTTTCTTAAGGTTTTAGAGTTTTCATTATAAAGATCTCTCACTTCTTTGGTTAGATTGATACCAAGGTATTTCATCTTTTTAGGATCTAAAGTAAATGGTATTGTTTCTCTTAGGACTTTTTCAGTTTTTTCTTCTTTGGTGCATAAGAAGGCCACTGATTTTTGCATGTTTATTTTGTGATCTGCCACCCTGCTGAACTTATGTAATATTGGTTCCAGTAGTTTCCATGCACATTGTTGGTGTCTTTGTAAAACACAATGACACTTCCATTTTGAAGGCCAATAATTGTTTTCTCGGCTACATCCTGTACATCTCTCTTATGTTGTTTTCTCTGTTCCTTATTCATTGGTCATGACCACATAGCCCCATGCATCCTGTAGCAGATCATGTTTAAAGTTTTGTTCTCTGTGGCTGTGTCCACTTTTTTGAACAAGACAATTACAGTGGTTCTGCCCTTTGAGCTCAATGCTCCAGGATGAAAGAGAATGTGGTTGGTGGCCTCAAGGGCACCTAGCTTCATCTTTTCCATCTGCCCCCTGATCCAACTCATTCTCTGTAGAGTCCAACTGGCAACATCTCCTCCCTTTATTGACATAGATACATACTCTGAACATGGCCACATGGTCATCTTTTGCAAGGGTTCAATCACTGCCTTCTGATGTGTTCTAGGATATCAGGGCTCTCTGGCCCTTGGGAATTTCACTGTGTCTTTTTCAGCCTGTAACCTTTCAAATACTTTTAATGAAGCCAAGTTCCTGACCTTCAGCATGCTGGTGTCCGGCAGTGTGTGGGTCACCTTCCTCCCTGTCTACCACAGCATGGAGATGATGATGTTTGTAGTGGTTTTCTCCACCTTGACCATCAGTACAGAGATCCTAGGATGCATTTTTGCCCTCAAATGCTACATAATGTCCTTAAGACCACAGAGAATTTCTCTTTCAGTATTCTTTTCTCTGTCTCTTTTTTTTACTTTGCTAGATAAATGGGTTCAATGAATTTTCTTCACAAGTCTAAAGTAATAATGAAAATGAAATAAAATATAAAATGCTAAATAAAAGCTGTACTAACTTTATGTGCTAACAATTTTTAAAATAATCCTTAAACTCAAGTGGTATCTCTTCTAGACTGTAAGATTATAAGCAATGCTATGCAGCAACAGTTTTGATGTATGTAGATACAAGTAAAATCTGAGACATGGCTCAGTTGTTATTAGGCTCCATCATTTGTCTGAAGAGTTTTACACAATTTTTTAAAATGTTACATGGCATACCAAATTAATCATCCATGCCAAATTAATCGTTTATCATTTTCAGGTAATTTAGAGGGTATCATACTATTAGTTAGGATGACATTGATGTTAAATTCACTCAAAGTACCTTCAAATGATGTATTGTACTGCTGCAACTTTTATTAGTGTTTGCAGATGCCAGGAGTACTCCTAGCATAATTCAGAATTATTGAAAAATAAGGCCAAACAACTCTCCCTTCTGAAAATTCTAAAAATGTCCTATATCTTGTGACTTTATTTGTTGACTGATCTGGTCACCTTACCTGTGACATGATGACAGAACATTTACTCAGTAGACAGCACACCATTTATTTTCTTAGCAAGAGATATCTTCCATATCATATTTATATGATTTGTATAGGTCATGTTTACCAGGATCATGTGTTTCTCAGCTTTCTATATTATAAAGCAGTTACTCATGGTTTACACAAATATAGTGTTAATACAGCTCAGTAGCTGACAAACAAGAGTGATATTTTAAAGACCATTGCACTCTTGATCTGTGGCAAGCCAAGGAATGAAAGTGCAAGCATAAATTAAGTTAAAGAAATATTTTAGGAATAATTATCATTAGGCTACCAAGAGAAAGAAAGACAACTTTTACATCATTGAATATTTACATCTGAGACTAAAAGAATAATGGCAAATGAAAAAACAACTTTGAGAAGAGTACTCTATTATAACTATTTACTGGTTTCTATATAGCTTTCTCATTTTTTATTATTTTTATTGTTCTACTGCTATAAGCATATTGAGTACTCATCCCTGCTTCCTTCCTTACCTTCTCCCTTTTGTTCCTTCCTTTTCTTTCTTCAATCTCTCCCACTCCCTTCTGTCTGCTTCTGTGGACCTCAGGGTTTACTCTGGCTTGTCTACTCTAGTAGAGGTTCAGATCTGTGTGGCACATCAAGTTGGTTATCTGTGGGCCATCCTGCTTATTGAAGCATTTTCCTTCATTCATCCTGCTTTAGACTCCAAGGTTTCTGCTGTATGTTCTTATCTTTCTTGAGTTCCAATATAGTCATGGTGGATAATGATATATAATTCCTATGCTGGTCTGAGAAGGACAATTCTTACTGTAGTGAGTTCCTAGATGCAGCAGTCCTGCCTTGTTAGAATATCTTGTCCAATGATGAACCTTCCCATTTTTAGGTTCTTAACATTATCATCTCCTCCTCTTCTGCAAGATTCCCTGATAGGTTGGTCTGATTCTGGGTGAGCCTTGCAGAGTCGTTGGTACTCTGCATTATAGTTGGCCATTGCTGTCCACTACACTGCTCTTTTTGCCCTAGAATGCATCCTTTTAAGTATTAAGATACTCTACCTTTGTGCTAGAAGAAGACATCTAGGCTGAATGTTAAATATTCTTCCAATCTGTATATATAATAACAGCTATTAACAGTGTAGTTTGATGTACTGTCTTTCTACCTGTAGTTTCATTGGCTCTTTTTCTCTTTTGATTTTTTTTCTAGTTATACCAGGTAAATGAGTATGTATGCTTACCAACATTGTTCCCTCTCCCTGTTTTGCTCTGTTTCCTCCTCAATTTCTGTGAAGAATTGCATTGGAAATTTCATTGACATTGCATTGAATCTGTTTATCTCTTGGTGGAATGATCATTTTTATGATGTTTACCAATCTTCTTAGAGGTCTTTTCAGCTTCTGGTATCTTCTGAAATTTCTTTCTTTGTGGTTTTACAGTTTTCATTGCATAGGTCTCTCAAAGCCTTGGCTAGATTATTCCAAGGTATTTCATTTTTTATGGGCTATGGCAAATCTAAGTCTCTCTTGTGAATTTCTCACTTTTTTCATCCTTTATGTGTAAAAAAGCCACTTATTTTTGAACATTAATTTTGAAACCTACACTATACTGTGTGGGGGTTGTAAGACCCAAAGCCTGCTTTCTGGAGAATGACATATTACCATCTAAAATGGGCGGTCTTTAGAGGCTCCTTCCCTTGGAAGTTGAGTTTACCTCTTTTCTGTAAAACAATGACAGACTTAACTCCTTTCCTTGGAGTTGACTTTTCCTCCTGCCTGTTCTTGGATTGTTTTTGTTTTTCTCAGGATTTGCTGGGTTGTTGCCTCCCTTGACAGTTCCTTCCTACATCCTTGAGATATGCTAAGGCATGGATCAAGTAACTCTGTTTTGAGGCATACATTGTCCATTCCCTTCTAGCAATAAGGTGCCATGCCTGTTTACTCTACCTGGAGACATCATGTCTGATTCCACAGCAAGTAGATGTCACTCCTGCCTTTTCTTTGTTAACTGGAATATATATGTTTTACATAATCCTGTAAAGAATTTGGTCCTACTCTTCTTTGATATTTTCCTAAATTTGCCCCTGCTCATTGATTGTTTCCTTATAAATACTTATGTTTCCTTATAAATACTCATATACACTACAGTCAAATAGGCTTAGATGATGGAGCACATCCTAGGTTCCCTCTAACTCAATGTCTGATCAATTTCTAATGCTCCCACTTCTGTTTCCTGCATGTAAGTCTGGGTTTATGCTGGTTCATGAGCCCGGACAATACTGAATTGATTTATAAGTTTCAGGAGTTTCCTGAAAAGTTTTTGAGGTCTGTCATGTATAGAATCATGTCATATAAAGACAGGAACATCTCAAACAATTCTTTTCTGATTCATATCCTCTTCATGTTCCTCTCTTGTCTTCAAATGCAATGTTGAATAGGAGTGGTGATAGTGGAAAGCCTTGTCTACTTCCTGATCAACATGGAAATCACACATCATCATTTAGAGTGATCCTTGCTATATGATACCTTTTTTAAGTTGATATAAGGTTCTTCCACTATTGTTGTATCCTGGGCTTTGATCATAAAGGGATATCAGATTTTTTTCAAAAGTTTTTCCTGAGTCTATTGAGATGAGCATGTGGTTTCAGTCTTTGGATTTGTTTATATGATGAATTACATTTATTAACTTTCATATGAGAGCCAACCTTCAGTATCTTTAATAAATCCTACTCGGTCATAGTGAATGATCTTTTTGATATGTTTTTGCATCCATTCTTCTAACATTTTGTAGAGGATCTTTGCATCTGTGTTTATCAATGAGATGGACCTGTAATTTTCTGTATTTTTGTAAGGTTTTGGGATCAGTGTAATATTAGCTTCATAGAAAGTGTTTAGAAATGTTCCTTCCTCTGGAATTTTGTGGAATAGTTTAAGAAGTAATGGTATTAGTTTTTCTTAAATTAACTGAATCTGCACTGAATCATTCTGGCCCTGCGCTTCATTTTGATGGGAAGATTTATAGTTATTCTTTTACTTTGTTTCTTGGTATAGGAATATTTAAACAATTGAGTTCATCCTGGTTCAATTATTTTAGGTTGTGTGTAACCAAAAATCCAATGAACATGGTTGTGCTTGTGTCTTTGCAGTGAATTTTTGCATTATTGGGGATTATTCCCAGAAATGGTATAGCAGAGTAATATGGCATTTCAATATTTAACATTTTTAGAAATCACCAAATTGATCACTAAAGCAGTAGTATAGGTGGTTGTATTCTCACCAGCAATATATGAGAGTTTCCCTTCTCTCCACATCCTCTCCAGCATTTAGTGTCGTTTGTATTGTGAAATTTTTTTATTATTATTTCTGTTCATATCAACTTAACAGGTACAATGGTCCCCTCCTTCCTTTCACCTCCCCCCAACCCCTCTGCTACCCTCTCCCCTTACCCTTTCCTCCCTATCCCCCACTAATTCCCTCCCAGTGGCTCCCCCCCCAATCCCAAGACCATCCTTCAAGGTGCATCCCAAACTCTCCTCTGGGTCCTCATCTCCTTTGAGGTGCAAGGACCCAGAAGCATTTCCACAACCCTTTCTTGTGTTTCCCTTAAGCCTAAGAACACTACTGTGACTATCAGTCCCTAGCAATCCTAGTGCCTTTAGTTCATGCTAGACTTTGTAGGATCAATAATGTGTTGGACATACCGCAGGTCATGAAAAGTCCTATTATGATTACTTCGGCCCTAACTTGTGTGAAGTATCTTGCATATCATTACTCCTCCCATCCTAGTGCGCTAACAAATTTACTGCCCCCTCTTCCACAAACTTCCCTGAGCTTCAGGATGGGGAGAGATTAGGCTGCCTTAGTTCTTGGTGGTTGATATCAACTCTCTTTTTTTTTTTTTTTAGTTTTGCTGCTCCTGCAATGATGGGTATTGGATGTCACCCCCTGGCCAGAGATAAAAACCTGTTAAATTAGAGTCTTGCTATAAGAGTATATTCAAAGTAGATGGAATAAAAGTAGGAGACCACGGTGAGAAAGGGGTCAATCACCCATTTGCAAAATGGTTACTTTCTATCTGCCATACTATGTGCCCTCCACTTCTGGTAAGATCATACCCCATCAGTACCAAATGATCAGGAAGGAAAGTTTGTGAACTTAACCAGATGTCTCATTACTTACTTGCAGTCCTTGATGGTAGCCTATTTTCTCTTCTGTAATGCCGGGCTTTAGGCAGCTAGTACAGAAGGGAATGCTGGTCTAGCCAGGCACAACCCAGGGCTGAGCAGGAAGATGTCACCGGCCCTGACCCCTCTCACTACCAGGAAAAAACACAACAGGCCGGGAGCTCTGTCAAAACAGGAAAAGCTTCTTTATTCCAACAGTCAGGCCCTGATATACCTCACCTGACATCCCAAAAGTCCTAGCATGTATCTTTGCTGATTGGCCCTCTCAGCTAGGCAATTTAACAGCACCAACTGCAGAAGGCATAATCTTGAGAGATTTGTAGTCTCATGAGATTATTATGGGCTAGTGGGGTGTTACTATGGACCAGTTGCTGTTGCTACCTAAGGCTATATTGCATCAGCCACAAGGCTGTGCTGAATTATGCTGGTGAAGCAGCTTAAACAGATCATGAAACTCTAGCCAGGCTCAAGAAGTTCCAACAGGGCCGTCCACCCCCCCACCCACCCGCCCACCAGGTCCCAGGTCCCAGCCCATGCCTCCACCAGACAGGACTTGCTCACATTCCTCCATTCCTGGGGCTTGGGTGGGCCACTAAGCCAAGTCCCAGGTCCCAGGTGGAGAATTCTGACATCAACATCAGTCTCTCTGCCTCTCTGGCCCACTGGGGACCTATGCACGTGGTCCAGGGAAGACACTGCTACTTAGAATTCAATAGAGTCCAAAGGAAACTCAAGCAAAACTTTAAGGGACAAAGGTCATACATCTGGAGTCCTCTACAATAATCCTATCACATAGGAGAGAGTCTTCACATGCAGCCCAAAGATAAGTAAACCTCCTTTTTTCACCTTACTGATTCTTTCTAATATCAATTGTTGTAGATCAACTTCTCCATACAGCCACCCCAAAAACATGTAAAACTCCAAGGAGTACACCACTCACCCTCATATATCACCAAGATACTAAATCGCAAAAGTGTACTACCATACTAATATTCACCCCTTTTCTACTTAACCTGACTTAACTGATGTACTAACAGCCTAATAGCCTCATCTAGGAAATTACAATAACAATAGACAAACATACCAAATCCAAGGCAAGCACTAGTAATAACTGGCAAAGGTAATAATACCCACTAAATCAGTTAATTGAAAAACACACAGAAACTGAAAGGTCCTAAGAAACAAAACAATACCCAACTCAAAGTGCAGATCCATGAGAAACAAACCCAAGAAGACCAATCTCCCACCGAAAGAATTAACCCCATAATGATGGATTCTAACCACAACAAATGCACAGAAAATAGCCAAGAAAGCCAGACCCAAGACAACGACTTTCAGAGTATAATCATTACCATGATTAATACTATGAAAGAGGAAATCCAAGAGGAGTTAAACAACAGAATCAACCACTTTCAACAGGAACACAATAGGCATTTGGAGGAGTTGAGAAAAACAGTTCAAGAAAAAAAATAGGCATAGAGCAGTTAAAACAGACTCAAGCAGAATTTAAAACTGAACTAAAAGACAAGTATCTTCAACCCAAAGTTCAACAGAGAGTCTTATCAGCAGAACTAATGAAGCAGAAAATAGAATTTCAGGTCTTGAAGACAAAGTGGGAGAATTAACCAGCTCAATGGAAGAGATTGTTAAAGCCAAAAAGATACTTGAGAGGAACTTTCAAGAGATATGGGACACCCTGAAGAACCTTAACATGGAATACCAGAGCAAGAATATCAAACTACCACACCTGAGGAAATTTTTCAAATTATCATAAAGGAAAACTTCCCTCACCTGAAAAATGAGAGGCCCATCCAAATACAAGAGGCATTTCACACTCCAAACAGATATGACCAAAATAGAAAATCACCATGGCAAATACTAGTCAAAACACTCCACATTCAAGACAAAGAAAAGGTGCTGAGAGCTTCAAGAGAAAAAGAGCAACTCACTTTTAAAGGCAAACTTATTAAAATAACAAATGACCTCTCAATGGAAACAGTAAAAGCAAGAAGAGCTTGGAAAGACATACTTCAAGTATTAAATGAGCAAAAATGCCAACCCAGACTGATATACCCGGCAAAACTATCTGTCATGATTGAGGGAGAAAGAAAAATTTTCCAGCACAAAAACAACTTGAAGGGATATATGTCTACCAAACCAGACCTTCAAAAAATGCTAGAAATGATACACAAACTTGAAGACAAGAACAAGCGTATCCAGGAGGACAGAAGGGAAGTATAATACCACAAAAATATAAATGTAAAACAATAAGCTTACAAAAATCCACTCAACATAAAAAATGTCCAGAATTAAGAATTTCTCCATTATAACATTAAATGCCAATGATATTAACTCACCAATTAAGAGACACAGATTACAAGCTTGGATTAAAAATCACAACCCATCAATCTGCTGCCTTCAGGAAACTCATCTCACCACAAAAGATAGACAAATCCTAAAAATGAAAGGCTGGTCCAAAATTCTGCAAGGTAATACAACCAGGAAACAGGCAGGGGTAGCCATTATGCTGTCTGACAACATGAACTTCAAACCCAAAAAAATCACAAGAGACAGAGATGGATACTATATTTTAGTCACAGGTACAATTCACCAGGAAGACTTCACAATACTGAACATTTATGCACCCAATATGGGCCCCTCCACATTCATTAAGAAAATCCTACACCATCTAAAGCGAGAAATCAACCCTCAAATGATAATTCTTGGGTATTACAACACCACTCTCTCAACATGGGATAGATCAACAGGTCAAAAGCTTAATAGGGACAGTTTGGAAATTAATCAAACCCTTAAAGAAATGGACCTTACAGATCTCTATCAAACTTTTCATCCACGCACCAAAGAATACACGTTTTTCTCAGCAGCACACAGAACTTTCTCCAAAATAGATCACATATTGGGCCACAAAATGAATTTCCACATATACAGGAAAGTTGAAATTCTAGCCTGTGCCCTATCAGACCACCACGGCCTAAAGCTGGACATCCACAACACATCAAACAAGAGAAAATACACTAACTCCTGGAAACTTAACACTATGATGCTGAATGAGAACTGGATTCGGAAGAAATTAAAAAGGAAATTCCAGATTTCCTGAAAGTGAATGATAATGAAAATACAACTTACCAAAATCTCTGGGACACAATGAAAGCTGTTCTAAGAGGTAAGTTCATAGCTCTTAATGCCTACATCAAAAAAATGGAAACATCAGAAATAAACAACTTCACAATGCAGCTTAAAGCTTTAGAGAAACTAGAACAATCTGATCCCAAAAGTAGTACAAGAGAGGAGATTAGGAAAATGAGGGGAGAATATCTGAAATCAAGATTAGGAAAATGATAGAGAAAATTAACCAGTCACAAAGCTGGTTCTTTGAAAAAATCAATAAGATTGATACACCCTTAGCTAAATTAACCAAAAGCAAGCGAGAGAAAATCCAAATTAATAAAATTAGAAATGAAAATGGAGTTATCACTACTGATACCCAAGAAATCCAGAGAATTATAACATCATATTTCAAAAACTTGTACTCTGTGAAATATGACAACACAAAAGAGATGGATGAATTCCTAAGTAAACACAACTTACCTAAATTGAATCAGGAAGTTGTGAATTATTTAAATAGTCCTATAACATATAAGGAAATTGAAGACATAATCTCGAATCTTCCCACCATAAATGTCCTGGACCAGATGGATTCAGCATAGAGTTCTACCAGACATTTAAGGAGTTAGTAACACCAATACTCCTTAAACTATTCCATCAAATAGCAAAGGATGGAACACTACCAAATTCCTTCTATAAAGCTAATATTGTTTTAATCCCAAAACATAATAAAGACTCACTTAAAAAAGAAAACTATAGGCTGATCTCTCTGATGAACACAGATATAAAGATTCTCAATAAAGTCTTAGCAAATCAGATTCAAAAACATATCAAAAAGATCATTCATGGGGACCAAGTATGCTTTATCCCGGGCACACAAGGTTGGTTCAACATACGCAAATCAATAAATGTAATTCATCATATAAACCAGTCCAAAGTCCAAGACCACATGATACTCTGGATAGATGTAGAAAAAGCTTTTGACAAGATCCAACAGCCTTTTATGATCAAAACGCTAGAGACAGTAGGAATGGAAGGAACCTTTATCAACATAATAAAAGCAGTATACAACAAGCCTACAGTAATGATTATACTCAATGGGGAAAAACTTGAAACATTCTCACTTCGATCAGGAGCTAGATAAGGTTGTCCACTCTCACCACCTCTATTCAATACTCTACTTGTAGCTGAAGCCATAAGACAAGAAAGGGACATAAAAGGGATTAGAATCGGCAAGGAAGAAGTCAAACTATCCCTATTTGCAGATGACATGATCTTATACCTGAGGGATCCCAAAAAATCTACCAGGAAGCTCCTAGAACTAATTGAGAAGTTCAACAGGGTAGCAGGATATAAAATAAATGTGCCGCAGACCAGAGTCGCGGCCTTGAGACCAGGGCTCCCCAGGACCGGGCGGAGAACAAAACACACGCGGCTCCCTCTTGTCCGAGTGTATCCTGAACCCGTTTATTGAAACTTTCATGACAACTTTTATACAGAAAATTTTGGGATAAAGAATGTTACACCTACAACAGACATATAATTTTTTAGTCAGCAAAAATCACCTTCAGGGTGAACATTTTTTCAAGAACCTAACCCATTGCTTCAGGGCAAAGGCACTTAACAGAAACATTCTCTCAGTATTTCCAAACTTATCTAATCTATAATGCTTCACCGGATAGCTATGGGGCTGAGTCCACATTTTAACTGTTTTTTTAAAATACAGAGGCAGAATGATCTCCTTTTGATTTTAGCAAGGAACATATTTTACTATTAACTATAGGAGTCCCCAACACCCCATAAGTCCCAGCATGAGCTTTTGCTGTTGTCCTCTCCAGGTTGATACTCTCAGTCAGGCAGGTCGACATAGGCACCAGGCATGGCAGCAGGTTCTAACTTGGGAAGATGTATGCAGCTCATGTAGTCTCTACTATCCCTCCCCTCTTTTTCCCTTCTTTTCCCCCCTTCTTCCCTTTCTTCCAATGCCCCTTCCCCCCATCTCTGAAGCATCCTTTAATGTGTATATCAAACTTTCCTCTGGGTCCTCCTCTCTGATGAGGTGTAAGGACTTAGTGGCATTTCCTAGAACTCTTTCTTGTGTTCCCCTTAAGTATAGGAACACTATTGTGGCTGTTAATCCCTTGCTTCTAAGGATCCCAGTGCCTTTAGTCCATGCTAGACTTTGAGGGGTCAATAATATGTTGGTCATTGAGCAGATCATGCAAAGTCCTATAATTGCTTCTGCCCTAACTTGTGTGGAGTATCTTGCATATCATTATTCTTCCCATCCTTGTGCTCTTACAATTTTACCACCACCTCTTCTGAAAATTTCCCTGAGCTTCAGGAAGGGGAGAGACTAGGCAGCCCTGATTCCAGGTAGTTGATATAGAGTCTCTGATGTTCTGAATTATAGTTTGTTGATTTCTTTTTCAGTTTTGTTTCTCCTACGATGCTCTTGGCACCATCCTGATGGGTATTGGATGTCACACCCTGGCCAGAGATAAAAACTTGTTAAATTAGAGCCTTGTTATAAGAGTATATTCAAAGGTAGATGGAATAAAAGTAGGAGACTGTGGTGAGACAGAGGTTAATCACCCATTTGTAAAATGGTTACTTTCTGTCAGGAACCCTATATGTCCTCCCCTTCTGGTGAGATCATACGCCATCAGTTGCAAATGATCATGAAGGAAAGTCTATGAACTTAACCAGATGTCACATTTCTTACTTACAGTCCTTGATGGTGGCCTATTATCACTGCTGTAGCAGAGTCCCCTCTCTCCTTCTTTCTGGTGGGGGCCTCCTTCCTCTTCCCTGCTGTTTATACTCTTTGCAATTATTGTAGGTATTACAGAGATGTATCTTTGAGTGTATCTCTAAGTGGGTTTGGTACTAGGATCCACCTATTAGGGAGTACATACGGCACTTAATTTTCTGTCTGGGACACTTCACTCAATATAATTGTTTCTAATTCCATCCATTTCCCAGAAAATTGCATTAATTAATCATTTTGATAAATTTGAATAGTATTCCATTGTATAAATGTACCACAGATTTCTTATCCATTCATCAACTGTTGGACATTTGGGTTGATTCCATGACTTTGCTATTGTAGACAGTGATGCTATGAACATGGTCGTGCTTTATAATCTTTGTTGTAGGGGGGGTATTCACAAAAGTGGAATAGCAGGGTCATATGGCATTTCAATCTTTAACTTCTTTAAGAATTGCCAGATGACTCACCAGAGTGGTTGTATGAGCCTGCAGTCCCACCAGCAATGTAGGAGAGTACCCCTCTCTCTACATTCTCTCCAGCATTTTGGTATTGTTTGTATTGTGGATTTTTGCCATCCAGACTGGGATGATATGATATGATATCTCAGGGAAGTTTTGATTTGCATTTCCCTGATGACTAAGGATGTGGAGCATTTTTTTTTAAGATATTTGTTAGACATTTTAATTTCGTCTCTGGTAAAGTTTCTTTTATGTTCCAAGGCCCAATGCCATTTGTTTCCTTGGTGTTTAGTTTTCTAAGTTCTTTGTGCACTCTGGATAATAGAGCTCTGTCAGATATATGGTTAGTGAAGATTTTTCTCCCATTCTGTGGGTTGCCTTTGTGCTAGAGTTACAATCTATCTGAACAGAAGCTCTTTAATTTCATAAGGTCCTGTCTACTGAGTGTTGCTTGTATTGACTGCACTATTGGATTTCCAATTAGGAACTGTTGGCCTCTTCTAATCAGTTCCAGGGAGTTCCCTACCCTTTCAACTAAGGTTTTTATAGTCTCTGGCCTTATATTGAGGTCCTTGATCCATTTGGAATTAAGTCTTGTACACTGTGACAAGTACGGGTCCAGTTTTAATCTTCTGCATGTGGAGATCCAGTTTTGCCAGCATCCTTTGTTGAAGATGCTGTTCTTTTTCCACTGGATTTTCTGGGCCACTTTTTTTTTAAATTTTTTTATTATTATTATTTATTCAACTGTGTGCATGTGCATGTGAATGTACGCGCGCACGTCTGTGTGTGTGTGTGTGTGTGTGTGTGTATGTGTAGAACCACGGACAAATTCGCGAACCACCATGGACGCCTCCACCTCCTTCTGCCCCGGGATTCACAGGTTCCGCCCTACCAGGACCGGAAGCGCAGGCCGCCCCCGCTTCCGCCTGGCATCTATACGTGGGATCTGGGATCCGAACTCAGAACCTTCCGCCTGTAAGGCGGAGGCTTAACCCCTGAGCCACCTCTCCAGCCCTTTTTGGGCCACTTTATCAAAGATCAAATGGCTATAATTTTGTGGGCTTACATCTGGGTCTTCAACCCTTATCCATTGATCTGTGTGTCTATTTTGGAGCCAGTACCAGGCTGTTTTTATAACTATGAATTTGTAGTATATAGTAAGGTTGGGTATGATGATACCTCCATCAGTGTTTTGGTTACTCAGGATTGTTTTTGTTATCCTGGGTCTTTTGTGACTCCATATGAATTTTGAGATTGTTTGGTCAACTTTAAAGAATTGCTTTGGGATTTTAATTGGTACAGCATTCAATCTGTATATTGCCTTTGGCAGGATGGTCATTTTTACCATGTTGATTCTGCCAATCCAGGAACATGGGAGGTCTTTCCACTTTCTGTTGTCTTCTGCAATTTCTTTCTTGAGGGTTTTAAAGTTTTCATTGTAAAGGTCTTTTACCTCCTTGGTTAGGTTTATACCAAGGTATTTCATTTTTTTAGGGACTATAGTAAATGGGATTGTTTCTCTCAGGGCTTTTTCACTTCTTTCATTCTGAGCATATAGGAAGGCTACTGATTTTTGTACATTTATTTTGTATCCTACCACCCTGCTGAACTTCTGTATTAGTTCCAGGAATTTCCTGGTGGAGGTTTTGGGATCACTCAGGTATAAGATCATATCATCTGCAAATAGGGATAGCTTGACTTCTTCCTTGCCGATTTGAATCCCTTTTATGTCCCTTTCTTGTCTTATGGCTTCAGCTAACACTTCAAGTACAATACTGAATAGAAGTGATGAGAGTGGACAGCCTTGTCTAGTTCCTGATCGAAGTGGGAATGCTTCCAATTGTTCCCCATTGAGCATAATCCTTGCTGTGGGCTTGTTGTATATAGCTTTTATTATATTGATAAAGGTTCCTTCCATTCCAACCTTCTCTAGGGTTTTGATCATAAAGGGCTGTTGGATCTTGTCAAAAGCTTTTTCTGCCTCTATCGAGAGTATCATGTGGTCTTGAATGTTGGACTGGTTTATATGGTGAATTACATTTATTGATTTGTGCATGTTGAACCAACCTTGTGTGCTGGGGATAAAGCCTACTTGGTCCGCGTGAATGATCTTTTTGATATGTTTTTGAATCTGATTTGCTAAGACTTTCTTGAGAATCTTTATATCTGTGTTCATCAGAGTATTGGTCTATAGTTTTCTTTTTTAAGTGTATCTTTATTGGGTTTTGGGATTAAAACGATATTAGCTTCATAGAAGGAATTTGGTAGTGTTTCTTCCTTTGCTATTTGGTGGAACAGTTTAAGGAGTATTGGTGTTATTAGCTCCTTAAATGTCTGATAAAACTATGTGCTGAATCCATCCGGTCCAGGACATTTTTTGGTGGGAAGATTTGAGATTACTTCCTCAATTTCCTCTTATGTTATAGGACTATTTAAATAATTCACAACTTCCTGATTCCATTTAGGTAATTTGTGTTTACTTAGGAATTCATCCATCTCTTTTGTGTTATCAAATTTCACAGAGTATAAGTTTTTGAAATATGACATTATAATTCTCTGGATTTCGTGGGTATCAGTAGTGATAACTCCATTTTCATTTTTAATTTTGTGCATTTGGGTTTTCTTGCTTTTAGTTAATTTAGCTAGGGGTGTATCAATCATTGATTTTTTTCAAAGAACCAGCTTTGACTGGTTGATTTTCTCTATCATTTCTTAATCTCGATTTCAGATATTTCTCCCCTATTTTGCTAATCTCCTCCCTTCTACTGCTTTTGGGATCAGATTGCTCTAGTGTCTCCAAAACTTTTAGCTGCTTTGTTTAATTTATTTATTTCTGATGTTTCCATTTTTTTGATGTAGGCATTAAGAACTATCAACTTACCTCTTAGGACAGCTTTCATTGTGTCCCAGAGATTTGGGTAAGTTGTGTTTTCATTATCATTCACTTTCAGGAAATCCTGAATTTCCTTTGTAATTTCTTCCTGAATCCAATTTCATTCATCATCATAGTGTTAACTTTCCAGGAGTTAGTGTATTTTCTGTTGCTCGTTGTGTTGTGGATATCAAGCTTTAAGCCATGGTGGTCTGATAAGGTGCAGGCTAGAATTTTTTTGTATATGTGTAGATTCATTTTGTGGCCCAGTATGTGATCTATTTTGGAGAAAGTTCCGTGTGCTGCTGTAAAAAATGTGTATTCTTTGGTGCGTGGATGAAAAGTACGATAGAGATCTGTAAGGTCCATTTCAGTAAAGGTTTGGTTAAGCTCCAAAGTGTCTCTGTTAAGTTTTTTATGTGTAGATCTATCCCATGTTGAGAGGGCAGTATTGAAATCCCCAAGAATTATTGTTTTGGGATTGATTTCTTGCTTTAGACGTTGTAGGGTTTGCTTAATGAATGTGGGAGGGGCTATATTGGGTGCATAAATGTTCAGTATTGTGAAGTCTTCCTGGTGAATTGTACCTGTGACTAAAATGTAGTATCCATACGTGTCTCTTATGATTTTCTTTGGTTTGAAGTCCACTTTGTCTGATAGCATATGGCTACCCCTGCATGTTTTCTTCTTCCATTAGCTTGTAGAATTGTTGACCAGCCTTTTATTTTTAGGGCGTGCCTATCTTTTGTGGTGAGATGGGTTTCCTGCAGGCAGCAGATTGATGGATTGTGATTTTTAATCCAAGTTTGTAATCTGTGTCTCTTGATCGGTGAGTTAATTCCATTAACATTTAGTGTTATAATGGAGAAACTATTTTTAATTCCAGATATTTATTATGTTTAGTAGTTTTTGTAAGTATATTACTTCACTTTTAATGGTGTTATATTTGCCTTCTGTTCTCCTGGATATGCCTGTTTTTTTCTTCCCGCTTGAGTATCATTTCTAGCATTTTTTGAAGGCCTGGTTTGGTAGACATGTATCCCTTCAAATTATCTTTTTCCTGGAAAACTTTTCTTTCTCCCTCGATCATGACAGATAGTTTTGCTGGGTATATCAGTCTGGATTGTTATTTTTGCTCATTTCATACTTGAAGTGTGTCTCTCCAAGCTCTTCTTGCTTTACTGTTTCCATGAGTAGTCATTTGTTATTTTAATAGGTTTACCTTTAAAAGTGACTTGCTTTTTTTCTCTTGAAGCTCTCAGCACCTTTTCTTTGTCAGAATGTGGAGTGTTTTGACTATTATTTGCCATGGTGATTTTCTATTTTGATCATATCTGTTTGGAGTGCGAAATACCTCTTGTATTTGGATGGGCCTCTCATTCTTCAGTTGAGGGACGTTTTCATTTATGATAATTTGAAATATTTCCTCAGGTGTGATATTTTGGGATTCTTGCTCTGGTATTCCATGAATATGCATATTAGTCTTCTTCAGAGTGTCCCATATCTCTTGAATGTTCCTTTCAAGTATCTTTTTGGCATTAACAATCTCTTCCATTGAGCTGGTTAATTCTCCCATTTTGTCTTCCAGATCTGAAATTCTATTTTCTGCTTGTTAGTTCTGCTGATAAGACTCTCTGTTGAGGAGGTGGAGGCGTCCATGGTGGTTCCTGAATTTGTCCGTTGTTCTGCACACACACACACACACACACACACACACACACACACACACAAATACACGCATACATGCACAATTGAATAAATAATAATTTTTTTTAAAAAAAAGACTCTCTGTTGAGCTTTGGGTTGTAGATAACTTGTCTTTTAGTTTAATTTTAAACTCTGCCTGAGACTGTTTTAACTGGTCTATGCCTATTTTTGTTTCTTGAACTGTTTTTCTCAACTCCTTCAAGTGCCTGTTGTGTTCCTGTTCAAAGTGGTTGATGCGGTTGTTTAACTTCTCTTGGATTTCCTCTTTCAAAGTATTAATCATGGTAATGATCATATTTTGAAAGTCATTATCTTGGGTCTGGCTTTCTTGGCTGTTTTCTGTGAATTTGTTCTGGTTGGAATCCATCATTAAGGGGTTAATTCTTTCGGTGGGAGATTGGTCTTCCTGGGTTTTGTTTCTTATGGATCTGCGCTTTGACTTGGGCATTGTCATTTTGTCTTCTAGGGCTTTTCAGTTTCTGTGTGTTTTTGACTGAAATGATTTATTTGGTATTACTACACTTGGGCGGTTATTACTAGTGCTTGCCTTGGAGTTGGGTATGTTTGTCTTTTGTTATTGTTATTTCCTAGTTGAGGCTATAAGGCTGTTAGTATATCAGTTAATTCAGGTTAAGTAGACAGGGGTGAGTATTAGTATGATAGTGTACTTTTACGATTTAGTATCTTGGTGATATGTGAAGGTGAGTGGTGTACTCTCTGGAGTTGTATATGTTTTGGGGGTGGCTGTATGGAAAAGTTAATCTACAGTGATTAATACTAGAAAGGAACAGTAAGGTAAAGAAAAGAGGTTTACTTATCTTTGCGCTGGGTGTGAAGAATCTCTCCCATGTGATAGGATACTTGTAGAGGTTTTCAGATGTATGGCCTTTGACCGTTAGAACTTTGCTTGAGTTTCCTTTAGACTCTATTGAATTCTGACTGGCAGTGTGTCTTCCGTAGACCAAGTAGACCAATTGCGTGGGTCCCTAGTGGGCCAGAGAGGCAGAGAGGCTGATGTTGATGTCAGAATTCTTCACCTGGGACCTGGGACTTGGCTTAGTAGCCCTCCCAAGCTCCAGGGATGGAGGAATGTGAGTAAATCCTGTCCAGTTGTTGCGGACAGGCGGGCAGGAGGAAGCAAGGGCCTGGGGCCCGGGCGTGGCCCAGGCTAAAACCGGAGGCAGCCTGGGTGCTGCTGGGATGCGGGGCGACCTGTGGGGCTGGGCGGACTCACCTGGGGACAGGGGACTGGGATGAGTGATCGGTCGGCCAAGGCGGCGGGCTGGAGGGAAATAATTTTCTTATAAAATGTTTTGTTTACACTACACTGACTCATCAGCATCTAAAAGGCAGAGTTCAAGAAGCAGGTGTCATAAACTATGGTTTAACAATATACAGGTGCTGTACTTGGAGATCCAATTACACCTGAATTTTGCTGAAACACTAAGGCTACTCTGGGAGAACAGCTGCAAGGCCTTATCCTGATGGCCATATCTTGTTGCTTCAGTCTAACTAGGATTTTTGGGTTATGCTTTTGGCCAGCTCACTAGAAAAAGAGAAAAATACATAAAGCTATTACCTTTTTAAGTAGGTCTTCAAGCTTATTGTCATGAGTTTATAATGATGTAAAAATGGGAGCTATGAAGTCAAAATGGCCAGAATGTAAGTGCTCTGTATGAAATCTGCAGCTGTCCTGCAGATTCCTGAGGACTGCTTGGACCAGAACCACTTAAAAGGAAATCTCAAATATGCTGAGGTAATTATCAAAATATCTTCATACTTTTCTTTCTGAACATCAAGTATTACATTCATCTCCACAATCACTTTTTGCAATGAGCACATGGGAAAAGATTATACAGATTGCTTGTTACAGATCCTAACCTCTGGAGTTCAAGGGGTGAGTAGATTTCAGAGTATCAAGGACTGTGTCAGCTCTGTTAGGGCCAATCCAGACAGTTCTAAGTCTTATTTTGGATCTGGGCACTTTTCAATTTTGGCCCAAGTCCACTTTGCTCCAATTCAGTGATGATGGACATATATTTAAACTCATTTGGTTTGAAGTTAAAGGTCCCCACTAACCCATAGATCTCTTTCTGGTCAGTGGCATAGAAGAGCTGAACCTGGTTGGCAATACACTGTGCTTCAGCAACATTCAGAAATGTGGAATCCATTTCTGTTATCATCAACATAATGCCCTTTTCTTCCTTAAGTTCAGAGTAGTGATATAAAACCAACTGGCTGGCTGTGGCATCCCCATAGGAGTGAATGTTTATAAGTTCAGTACCTATCGATTGTCCTACAAAAAACTCATAATCTTCGCTTTTTGGCAGTGCACAAAGAAATGTTGGACAAGACTGACCCCCGTTCTAGATCAAATCAAACTTCTCTTTAGGAATAACTGCATAGACCGTATCTTTTGTTGCAAAATACTGCTGCCAAATCTGTTTTATTTCTTCTGCAGTTTTGTCTTTCACCATCTCAACTTTAAAAATTGAACTGAGAGTCTTGTCCTTGGTGAATCCTTTACTTATAGGTTGTTTCCCCAAGGCATCTGTTCTCTGCTCTACACATTTAATAAACTCTCCTTGCTTGGCGTGCCCCACTGGTTGCTTCCGAAACTCACTGTGCTTCTCTAGGCGACACTCAAAGGCAGCTGGGTCAGACCTGCGCAGCTGCTGGATCTTGTCCCAGTAGGGATCGTAGAAGGGTTTGGCTTCCAGCTCAGCGGTGTCCCCACTGCTGTCCATTCCCTGCCCCCGGCCCTCTAGGGCCGGGCCGAGTCCCAGAGCACCGGGAACACGCGCAGCAGTGCTAGGGACACGAGTCCCAGGCCCAGGGCGCAGCTGCACACCTCACACAGGCCCCTGTACCTACAGGACAGCGGGGCCTGAGCCGCCCGTAGCGGCCGCCGCCGCCACCATGGCCCCCTGAGCCGCTTCCTCCTCCTTCCCAAGCGCGTCGGCCTCCAGAGAGGTCATTTTTTTTTTTTTTTTTTTGGTTTTTAAATTTTTTTTTTTTTATTTCAGCTCATACAAACTTATTAGGTACACCAGTTCCCTCCCTCCCTCCTCCTCCCCCTGTACCCCCTGCTCCTCCTCCCCACCCCTCTCCCTCCCCATCCCCCAGTGCCTCCCACCCCAATTCCCAGAGAGTCATTTTTTAAGAGCATTTTTGTCCTGGTTTTTGTTTTTCTGTGGATTCAATGTGTGACTTTGGTATTTTCTCTTTGGTCTCAGGATTCTTTACCTGTCATGTGTTTCTGACTCTTTTGAGCTCAATAGAATTACCATATTTGTACAGTTGTTGTGAGTCCTTGACTAGGTATGAAAGGAGTCAGTCTATGGTTTCTTACTGCTGCTCGTGGCTAAGGTTATTATGAAATCCAAGGAGTGTGTAGGCCCAGCTCTGGTTAAGGGAGGGGAAAGAGTTTTGGTCTAGTTATATATGAGAAATTAAAAAGTAGGTGTCAGGATTTGTTATGGTGAGATGTAGATTAAATATTGAAACAGCTTTAAGAAGACATAACACGGTGGATATAGTAGCAAGGGTTTTGAGTTGTGTGAGATATGGCTGCTTATAGATTGTTAGGGGTATGAGATGGTGAATGGCTAATACCATGAAAGGGGGGTATATGGGGATTTATGTGCACTGTATGGAAATCTTAAGATGTGGTGGGTATGAATTGGTGTTAAAAGGAACATAAAATGGAATACTCATCTTAGGATTATGTGAAGTTTTTGTCTGTTGAATTATGAGATTGTTGGGGACTTCCATTGTATGGTACTGGTCACTAGTCACCAGTCTGAGATTTCAGTGATCACTATTAATTTCTTGGAGGCTATTTTAATGATTAGCAGGATGATGGGGGACTGAAGGAAAGCTAGGGTTTGTTAGATAGTGAAGGGTGTGTAGGAAATTGAGCTGCCCTCTCGTGGGCCAAGCCACATGGTCAATCTGCATTGGAAGATTGGTGTGGCCATGGGAAAATTATTGATTTATTTTGAGAGAGAAGGACAGACAGGGAGAAGCAGAGGCAGAGATAGAGACTTAGACAGAGAGAGTACAGTCATGCCATGGTGCACAGATGGAGATCAGGTGATTTTCAGAAGACAGAGCATCATCATCAGCATATTCATTATTTTTAAAAACATAAAAAACACAGAATTTATTATGAATCCAATGGTGATATTATTTAGTAGAGGTTTATGAGAAAGGAAAAGCAGCTAATGTTTTAAATTCTGTCATTTTAGTATTACATATCCATAATACGAAAGTAGGGGATCACAAAAGCATGATAGATAGGAGGAGGAAAACACAAGGACTTAAGAACCTCAGATCCAATTTTGCAACAATGGTGTTTTATAAACACCAAAAAAGAAATCCTTCAACAGGTTCTGAACCACTAAAAGAGATCCTCCTCAGTTCTGAGCTTGTTCCACAAAGGACAAATACACTTCCACAGAGATGTGGTTCCCAGATTTAGCACAGGTGCCCCAAATGGAGCCTGTTAATCCCCACATACAGAGGGATGGGAGATGAGAGAGACATACCTGGATTTGTGAAGAGAGATGAGAGTGAACAAAGAGGTTAGAAGAGGGAGATTGGGGTAAAAACACAAACTCATTTTGTTTGCGTATGTAAAATTCTCTATAAAAGTTTGATTCCCATTGATTAATAAAAAAATATGGTATTTTAGCCTGCACAGAGAACATTGGGCTCATGTAGATTAAGATTCCAATCACAGTCTTTGGTAATAGTGATTAACTGGGGGCTGGAGAAGTGGCTCAGGGGTTATGACTCTGACTTGCAGGGGGAAGGTCCTGAGTTTGGATCCTAGACCCCACGTATAGATGCCATGCGGAAGCAGGGGCAGCCTGCCTTTCTCTTCCTGGTAGGATGGAGCCTGTGAATGCCAGGGCAAAGTAAAAAAGGAGGAGGTGGAGGCAATCCATGGTGCTTACCAAATTTGTCCCTGGTTCTACACACACATGCACACACACACAATTGAATAAACAATAATAAAAAAAGAATGACTAACTGAATATCAAATTCTGGATTTCCATGAAAATGTTTATGGTGTAACTATAGCTCCTAATGTAATAAAATGAGTAAAAGGGATAACTTTGAAAACTAATTAGCTTTCCCTAGACAGCACAAGGGTGAAAAAATCATACATGGGATTAGTGTCCTCTGAAAAACCTAGAAACTTTTGGAGAGATTGTTCAAGAGTCAATGTCTTTGTTTACAAGCAGAAGGAACTGAGTTCAGATCCGGGATTCAAATGTACAAAAGTGCAACTGAACATGTGGTGACCTGTACTTCCAGACTCAAGAGCAGAGTAGTAAGCACACAGGATTATGGAAGATAATCTTCCATGACACCCTTGGCCCTCTATAAACACATACATTCAAGTGTCCTCTGGTACACACACACACACACCACACACACACACACACACACACACACACACACACACACACACACGTGTTCATACACATGAACAGAAAACTTTAGAGGTTTTTACTTTCCTGTGTCTTCTGAAGGACCATAGGAAACATATTGTCTTCCATCTATGGACCAAGAAATGGGTATCACTAGTTAACTCACCTACTTGTGCCTTAATCTTGGAAATTATCTTTACATATGTAAATGAAAACAAATAAAAGTTTGAGCATTTTATCTCTGGTAGATAGTTACTTGGCAAAATTATGACATTTTAAAATGATCTAATTAAGGATGAAAAATAGTCAAGTCATTCAAGCTGTGGTAACAGTTGACATTTCAATTATTTCCATGTTTATTTATTTATTATCTGAGGTCTGCATCAGAGTGATTAGTGCCAGGGAGAGCATACAATATGAAGGACGTCTCCAAAAGGTTTTGGACAATTCTGCATTTAGCATGATTCTTGTTTCGTCAGGTTATGGGAGACAACTGAAGGTATTGGGAAATCTATGGGATGACACACTAACCACAAAATAAATATTCTGATACATGCTGAATCATTTATCTGGGACAGTGGAGTACGTAGTGCTGCATGTTTCTCTTGCAGCTCTGACTACATGCATCCTTTGTGACCATTTCCTCTCACAAGTTAACTTCAAATTCTCTGGTGAAATCCACTTACATCATAGAATGTATTGTTTACAGAATAAGCTTGTTGACACAGATCTGGGACCAGCTCTGTTCCAGATCACCTCATCTGGGAGCACACACAGGAATGAACTCATGGCACCTGAGGCAGGAAGAAGCTATGGTCAAAGCATGTTTGCATCATCTCTTCATCACCTAGATATGGACCACAGTTGCTTAGCCCCAGGGTACTGTTTCTAATGTATTTCAGAGCAGGTTGTATGAGCTGGATATAAACAATGGAAAGATTTTGATGGCATCTTCTATCAGCTACAAAAATAAAACCAGACACTGGCATAAATACACATGTCATACGCTCATTTCTTGGATGCTGGAGATTCCTTTTGGACTCAAACCGACATTCTGCAAGACAAGGAAAAGATGCTCAGGTTGATGTTTGTCTTCCTGCTTCTGAAGCATCTATTCTGCTGCAGTCTCGGTGGAAGCAGTTGCTTCTGGAGAATAAAGCAGGAAGGGGACAGTGATAGAGATGATCAGAATGGCTGCATTTTCATCCTTTACACATCACTTAACTACTACCCACCAAAAGTTTATTTTGGTCTCCCACTTGACCTAAAGTAAGTGCTTCTTTCATTTTCTGTTTACCAGCATGAACAATGAATTACAGGTTGAGGAGTTGGCTCAGGTATTACAGCCTCTGCCTCCCAAGAAGAAGAACCTGAATATGGATACTCAGATTCCTTACCAAAATGCCAGGTGGAAGTGGAAACAGCCTGCAATTTCAGGCCTGGACAGCAGAGCATAGTACACAATAAAAGAAAACAATAAGGGCATATACCAATGCTGGGTGATTCATTTTGTCACCCTTATACCTCTTCAGGCACACTCACTCAGGTAACCTCTAGCATGCACACACACATATGCAGAAACACCCACACAAAGTTATGTTGGACACTTTATAAAAGTTCTGCCCCATTCTGCCAATCTACACTTCTGGATATTAGCCAAGATTTACTTTGATATGCAGAAACACTGTACATTACCACTTTGACCTGTTTTAGAGGTTTTTTTCCCCTTCTATATTCTACATAATAATGCTCCAAGCCTAAGCAGGAAGTCCCCTGTTTTAGTTCTACTTCCTCTTCCATGATCTATGTCTTGGCATACACAGTCATTTCTCTTGGAAGATGTTTCAAACACTCACTTGAATTCCTTTTCAATGGGACACACAAAAGTGTTCAGTGTCTGCTAATACTTCATTTGAGCATGTGATCATCAAAATCTATACAAAGAGTCACTGGGCTTAGTACCAAAGGTTTTTGGTCAATTTGTTTCCATTGATCATATTCAGTGCTATATCAGCATTCCATGCTATTGTGTTCTATTCAACACTGATAAAAGGAACAGGATCTCTGGATAGGACACTAGTAGACTTTCCAAATTTAATCTGGCACAGTGTGATATGGATTCTGTCTTGAAATTGGGCTGTTAACATCATTAAGGAAAAACTAACATTCTGACATACAAATTGGAGGGAAATCTACTATGTTTTTGCATTTGTTATGACAAGATGCATCATTGACAGAAATGACTGCTTATACCTCAGTCACATCCCAGGCTGACAGGCAAGCATAGCAAAAGCTGATAACTTTAGCAAGCAGGGGAGAAGTCTAACAAACAGAGTCGTTTTTCTTTTCCAGCATCTTTTATTGTCACTGAGGAGAGTTTTACATTTACACATCCTCTAATCCTGACACAATGAATTACATTTCTCTTGACTTTTCTTCATCATTTTCCAGAATGTAAACACAGTTTTATGTGAAATGGAGCACATACACTCTTTGACTCTAATTGCTGATTCTCAGTAATGGGTGTCTCAGTAATGGGTGTGCAGCATATATCATTTCTTGTTGACTCTAACTAGAAAATGTTAAGTGTAGACCAAAGGGTTTATTCCTCTAGTTACTTAGGTTCTAAATTTATTCCACAACTAGAGGATGAAATCTAGACTTTCAGGAAGATCTCATAGGGACACATCTTTATAAACAGGAGACTTTTCTCCAACACAGGAACCTGAGGGCTAAATATCACTTACTTTATATTGTTCTTTGTATCTGAGGGAAGGTTGTTGTGTTGGGAACAACATACAATGAATACTGTGCTCTCTTTTCAGCTTGACTTCGAGAAAAAACCTTCATGTTTGCCACTGAGGAAATAAACAGAAACCCCAACATTTTACCCAATATTTCTTTCACTTTTGCATTTATTTCTGGTTGGTGTAATCATGAGTATTCATTAAACAGTTATCTAAATAAGGCTGCAGATCTTCATGTTTTTCCTAATTATTTGTGTTATGCATCTACATGTGAAGTGGTATTAATAGGACCAGATTGGTAACATTTATGCAGTTCCTGATTCATCCACAGGTGAGGTTGGGCATCATCACTGTCTTCTTCTGCTCTACAGAAGGTCTAAGGAGAGTTAAAGGTGACTGGGTCATTCCTCTCATTGAGGAGTATTGAAAATACTTGTTTAAAAAGAGCAAGCAGGTATTAAAATGGGATTTTCTGGAATATTTAAAGTCATCATTAAATTTGTATAAATTTTTGGGAGAAATAAAAGATTAAGAATGGAATAATGACATTGTATTTCTTATGAAATAAAGATAGTTCTGAACACAATTCAGATGTGATTTTGAAGACAGTTTGAATTCTCTTGTACCTGAGTTGAATGTATTTTCTTTGTTTCAGATGGCCTATGGACCATTTCATCCCATTCTGAGTGACCGTGACAACTTTCTTTATCTGTACCAAATGGCACCAAAGGACACATTTCTCCCTCTTGCCATGGTCTCCCTGATGATTCAGTTTGGATGGACCTGGGTGGAGCTGGTCATTTTTGATGGTGACCAGGGTATCCAATTTCTCTCAGACTTGAGGGTACATATGCAAAATAATGGGGTCTGTTTACCTTTTGTGAGTGAGATTATAGACAACATGAACTCATACTAAGCAAAAGCTGAAAAATATTATAGCCAGATAATGACTTCATCAGCAAATGTTATTATTGTTTTTGGAGACATAAACTCTGTCCTAGAACTGAGCTTTGGAAAATGGGACTATTTGGGAATACAGAGAATCTGGGTGTCCACCTCACAATGGAATGTCAGCACAAGGAAAAGAACTTTCACCCTTGACTCATTCCATGGACATTTCACTTTTTCATATCACCATGGAGAGGTTTCAAGCCTGAAAGATTACATCCCAAAATGGAATATTTCTACAGAGCCATGGGACTTTTTTGTCCATACTGGGGTCAATGCATTTTGACTGTTCACTCTCTGAGTCTCAATGTGAAACACAAAGCAACTGCTCTTCCAACACTTCCTTGGAATGGTTACCATAGTACATGTTTGATATGGCCCTGAATGATGAGTGCTCTGATTTATACAATGCTGTGTATGCTGTGGTCCATGCACAACATCAAATGATTCTCCAAGGTCTAGAGGTACAGCCTCCAAATCAGACTATAGAATCAGTGATCATGTGCTTGCAAGTACAGTGGGAACAGTGTCATAGATGAGACACCCTTAAATGTAGGCAGATAAGCTCAGTCTTGTGTGCTTATGATCCTTTCTCTTAGCAACCATGGATCCTCAAATTTGTCACCTCCACAGAGGTGACATTCCATGGGATTGAACCATGAATAAAAATATAGAGGAAGTGCTAAATTTGAATGAAGGACAGTGATAAAACCAGTATTTTGTCAATAAATCTATAAGTGAGCAAGGAAAGTGTCTTGTTTGCTGGGTGACAGAAAGCAGCAGAGGAAGAGGAAGTAGTCTCCAGGAGTGGGTTCAAGGAGTCCTGTCAACACTGTCCTAACTGAGGTCCTGGTTTTCATGGTTGTTCCTCTTAGTAAAGTCAGAGCACAGGTTGATGAAAGTTATCCATCTCATTTGCTGAGTATTTCATTACCATATTTTGGGGATTTGCTTCTCCCCAATATTCTGATACAACAAAACAAAATGCTGTTGAAAAATTGTTCATTCTACTTTTCTTATTTCAATCCATTGATTACCCAAAGAAGTTACATTTTGGAAAAGTATTTTATTAATATAAATATTATGAGTAGAAATATACTGAGAGAAAAGAGAGAGTCAGGAGAGAGACATACAGGAGAGAGAGAGAGAAAGACATACAGAGAGAAAGACAGAGAGAGAAAGACAGAAAGAGAAAGAGAACGGTTCTCTCTATCAAAGATGTCCTAAGTGAAGAATTAAAGAGACTGGATTTCTGAGCTGTAAATAGGACATCAAATGGTGGTTTGGGGATATGTGTGGAAGGTGGAGCAGAAAGAACACAAGTGGAGAGTAAAGGGGAGTGATACTAAGAGGAAGTTTCTTCTCTTCATGCACAAATCCACTAGACCTCCACACCACTGAACTATCAGAATTTCCCTTTGAAGGAGGGAGTATCTCAGGAGACAGTGTGCCACACAAAGAGACTGTTTGAGACTAATGTCTGCCAATGGAAGTGAAACACGTTAATCAAGTTAGTCCACTGGCCATCTTTTCACGCCCAACAGGTGTCTAGACACTTGCCAGTGCAGGTGTCCTACAAAGGACCAAGTAGATCGCTTATGTAGGATGGAGCCAAAGCAGGAGAGACTCTGGCTAGAAAAAAAAAATCTCATGGGGTAGATTGGAAGGGAATGAGGGATAGATGGGGGGGATGACTGATTGACTCATTGTGATTTTTTTTTAAAGATCTGGCCTTTTCCTTTTTATTTAATTTTTATTTCCACTCATACAAACTTAACAGGTACAGTGGTCCCCTCCCTCCCTCCAACCTCCCACTGCCCTATGCCCTCTTCCCCTCCTCTCTTCCTCCCTCCCCATCCCCCAGTACCTTCCCATCCCACACCCGGAGCATCCTTTAATGTGCCTGCCAAACTCTCCTCTGGGTCCCCCTCTCCGATGAGGGGCAAGTCATCTCCCAGAACCCTTTCCTGTGTTCCCCTTAAGCATAGGAACACTACTATGGCTGTCAATCCCTTGCCTCCAAGGATCTTGATGCTTTTAGCCCATGCTAGACTTTGTGGGGTCAATAATGTGTTGCACATTGCGCAGAGCATGCAAAGTCCTATTGTGATTGCTTCGGCCCTAACTTGCATTGAGTATCTTACATATAATTACTCCTCTAATCCTTGTGATCTTACAATCTTACTGCCCCCTCTTCTGCAAAATTCCCTGAGTTTCAGGATGGGGAGAGATTAGGCTGGCCTAGTTCCAGGTGGTTGATATAGAGTCTCTGATGTTCTGGATTATGGTTTGTTGATTTATTTTTCAGTTTTGCTGCTCCTGCAATGCCCTTCACTCCATCCTGATGGGTATTGGCTGTCACCCCCTGGCCAGAGATTAAAAAGCTGTTAAACTAGAGTCTTGTTATAAGAGTGTATTCAAAGGTAGATGTAATAAAAATAGGAAATTGTGGTGAGGAAGCGGTCAATCACCCATTTGCAAAATGGTTACTTTCTATCTGTCAGACTATATGCCCTCCCTTTCTGGTAAGATCATACCCCATCAGTTGCAAATGATCAGGAAGGAAAGTCTGTGAACTTAATCAGATGTCTCATTATTTACTTGCAGTCCTTGATGGTGGCTTATTTTCCCTGCTGTAACATGGTCCCCTCTCTCCTTGTTTCTGGTGGGGCCCTCCTTCCCCTTTCCTCCTGTTCATAATCCTTGAAATTACTGTAGGTATTACAGAGGTTTATCCTTGAGTGTCTATAAGTCAGTTTGGTACTAGGAGCCACCTATTAGGGAGTACATACGGTGTTTAATTTTCTGTGTCTGGGATACTTCACTTAGTATAATTGTTACTAATTCCATCCATTTCCTGGCAAATTCCATTAATTCATCATTTTTGATGGCAGAGTAGTACTTCATTGTATAGATGTACCACAGTTTCCTTATCCACTCATCAACTTTTGGACATTTGGGTTAATTCCGTGACTTTGCTATAGTAAATAGTGCTGCTATGAACATGGTTGTGCTTGTGCTATCAAGGTGAATTTTTGCTGTATGTGGGGCTATTCCCAAAAGAGGAATAGCAGGGTCATATGGCATTTCAATCTTTAACATCTTTAAGAATCAACAGACGGCTCACCAGAGTGGTTGTATGAGCCTGCATTCCCACAGCAATGTAGGAGAGTTCCCCTCTCTCCACATCCTCTCCAGCATTTGGTGGTATTTTTATTGTGGATTTTTGCCATCCTGACCAGGGTGAGATGATATCTCAGGGAAGTTTTGATTTGCATTTCCCTGATGGCTAAGGAAGTGGAACATTTTTTAAGATATTTGTTAGACATTTTAATTTCATCCCTGGTAAAGTTTCTTTTATGTTTCAGGGCCCATTTTTTAATTGGGCCATTTATCTTCTGGGTGTTTAGTTTTCTAAGTTCTTTGAGCACTCTGGATAATACAGATCTATCAAATATGGGGCTAGTGAAGATTTTCTCCCATTCTGTGAGCTGCATTTTTGCTCAGTTTAAAAATCTCATATCTGAACAGAAGCTCTTTAATTTAATAAGATCCCATTTGTTGAGTGTTGGTTCTAGTGACTGTGCTATTGGATTTTCCGTTTAGGAATTGTTGGCCTAATCAAATCATCTTGGGGAGGTTCCTACTCTTTCAATTAGGATTTTTATAGACTCTGACCTAATATTTAGAACTTGATCCATTGGGAATCAATTTTTCTGCATGATGACAAGTATGGGTCCAGTTTTATCTCTTGCATGTGGACATACAGGTTTGCCAGCACAATTTATTGAAGATGCTGTTCTTTTTCCTTTGGATTTTTTGAGCCCCTTTGTCAAAGATCAAATGGCTGTAAATGTGTGGGCTTGTATCTGGGTCTTCAATCCTTATCCATTGATCTGTGTCTATTTTGGAGCCAGTATCAGGCTGTTTTTTTAACTATTTGTGGTATAGATGAAGGTTTGGTATGGTGACACCTTCCAGCAGTGTTTTTGTTACTCAGGAATGTTTTTCTTATCCTGAGTCTTTTGTGCTTCCATATGAATTTTGAGATTGTTTGGTCAATTTCTTTACATAATTGCTTGGGGATTTTCATTGGTATAATCTGTATATTGCTTTTGGAAGGATGGTCTTTTTTTTCAATCTTCTTTTTTTGTTTGTTTTTATTTCTTTCATTCATACAAACTTAATAGGTACCCCATTCCTTTCCCTGCCTCCACCCCTTCTCTGATCCCCTTACTCCCTATCCCCTTTTCTGCTTCCTTCCCCCCCCCTTTCTTCCAGTGCTCCTTCACCCCCCATCTTTTAGTGTGAATGTCAAACTTCCCTTTAGAGCCCTTTCTGTGTTCCCCTTTAGTATAGGAACACTATTGTGGCTGTTAATCCCTTGCTTCTAAGGGTCCTAGTGCCTGTGATCCATGCTAGACTTTGGAGGGTCAGTGATATATTAGTCATGTGCAGGATATGCAAAGTCCTAACGTGTGGAATACCTTGCATTGCCCTTCCCCATCTTTAGGCTCTTACAATCTTAATGTCCCTCTTGCACAAATTTCCCTGAGCTTTGGGATGGAGAGGAATTAGGCTGGTCTGGTTCAAGGTGATTAATGTAGGTCTCTGATGTTCTGAATTATGGTTTGTTGTTTTTTTTTTTTTTTTTCAGATTTGCTGTCCCTGCTTTGCCTTTGGCTCCATCCTTCTGGGTATTGGATGTCACATACTAGCCAGAGATAAAAGGCTTTTAAAATAGAGTCTTACAATAAGAGTAGATTGAAAGGTGGATGGAATAAGAGTTGGAGGTAAGCAGGGTCAGTCTACTATTTGGCAGATTGATGGTAACCATCCTACAAATGGTAGGCTGGTCATTTTTATGAGGTTGATTCTGCTGATCCAGGATCATAGGGGTCTTTCAATCTTCTGGTTTCTTCTGTAATTTCTTTCTTTGGGATTTTAAAGTTTTCATTGTAAAGGTCTCTCACTTCCTTGGTTGGGTTTAAACCAAAGTATTCCATTTTTAAGGGGCTATATAAATGGGATTTTTTTTTTCTTTAGGGCTTCTTCACTTCTTTCATCCTTGGTATATAGGAAGGCCACTGATTTTTGTATGTTTATTTTGTAACCTTGCCACCCTGCTGTATTAGTTCCAGGAGTTTTCTGGTGGAATTTTTAGGATCACTGAGGTACATGATCATGGCATCTGAGAACAGAGATAACTTGACTTCTTCCTTGCTGATTATATTTTCCTCTCTTGTCTTATGGGTCCAGCTTAGACTCGAAGTACAGTATTGAATAGAGTAGTGAGAGTGGACAGCTTTGTCTAGTTCCCAATCAAAGCAGGAATGCTTCAAGTTTTTCCCCATTGAGTATAATACTTGCTGTTGGTTTGTCGTATATAGCTTTTATTGTATTGATGAAGGTACATTCCATTCCAACTGTCTCTAGGGGGGTTGATCATAAAAGGATATTGGATCTTGTCAAAAGTTTTTTCTGCATCTATCCAGAGTATCATGTGGTCATGGACTTTGGATTGGTTTATATGATGGATTACATTAATTGATTTGCATATGTTGAACCAACTTTGTGTGGCTGCATTAAAAGTGACTAAATGACAATGAGTGATATTTTTGATATATTTTTTAATCTGACTTGCTAATATTTTGTTGAGAATCTTCGAATCTGTGTTTATCCAAGAGATAGGCCTATACTTTTGTTTTTTAAATGAATCTTTATTACATTTTGGGATTAGTATGATATTAGCTTCATAGGAAGAATTTGGCAGTGTTCCTTCCTTCGCACCTTGATGGAACAGTTTAAGGAGTATTGGTGTTAGTTGCTCCTTAAATGTCTTGTAGAATTCTATGCTGAATCCATGTGGTCCAGGACATTTTTGGTGTGAACATTTGAGATTATTTCATTGATTTCCTCATATGTTATAGGGCTATTTAAATAATTCAAAACTCGCTGATTCAATTTAAGTAAGTCGTGCTTACTTAGGAATCCCACCATTTCTTTTATGTTAACTAAATTCACCAAGTATAAGTTTTTGAAATATAACCTTATAATTCTCTGAATTTTTTGGGTGTCAGTATTAATAACTCCATTTTTATTTCTATTTTGATCATCTCTATTTTGAGTGCAGAATGCCTCTTGTATTTGGACAGGTCTCTCTTCCTTTAGATGTAGACATTGTAGCGTTTGCTTAATGAATGTGGAGGAGCTCATATTAGGTGGATATATGTTCAGTATTGTGAAGTCTTCCTTGTGAATTGTACCTGTGGCTAAAATGTAGTATCCATCTGTGTTTCTTATGATTTTTTTTGGTTTGAAGTCCACTTTGTCAGATAGCATAATTGCTACCCCTGCCTGTTTCCAACTTCCATAAAGAATTTTTGTTAATTTGGGTTTTCTGTCTCTCTCTTGATTTTGGTTAATTTAGCTAGAATTGTATCAATCTCATTGATTTTTTCCAAAAACTGGCTGATTCATATTATTCTTTTCTTTATGTCAATTTCAGATACTTCTCCCGTATAATCTCCTGTCTTCTACTGCTTTGGGGATTGGATTGACCTTGTGTCTCTAAAGTTTTAAGCAGCATTGTTAAGTTATTTATTAGTGATGTTTCTATAGGCATTTATAGCTACAAATTTATCTCTTAGGATGGCTTTCATTGTATCCCAGAGATTTTGATATGTTGTATTATCATTACTATTTGCTTGTAGGAAATTTGTACTTTCTTTAGATTTCTTCCTGAACCCAATTCTCATTCAGCATCACAATGTTCAGTTTCCAAGTGTTAATGTATTTTCTGCTGTTTGTTGTGTTGTGGATGTTAAGCTTTAGACTAGGATGGTCTTATAGTGTACAGGCTAGAATTTCAAATTTCTTGTGTATATGGAGATTTGTTTTGTGTCCAAACATATGGTATATTTTGGAGAAACTTCCATGGGCTGTTGAGAAAAATGTGTATTCTTTAGTATGTGAATGGAAAGTTCAAAACATATTTATCAGATCCATTTCAGTAAGGGTTGATTAAGATCCAAAGTAAATCCGTTAATTTTTTGACCCTTTGATCTAATCCATTTTGAGAGGGCAGTATTGAAATCCCAGAGTATTATCATTTTGGAATTGATTTCCTGCCTTAGACATTGTAGCGTTTGCTTAATAAATGTGGAGGAGCTCATATTAGGTGGATATATGTTCAGTATTGTGAAGTCTTCCTTGTGAATTGTACCTGTGGCTAAAATGTAGTATCCATCTGTGTTTCTTATGATTTTTTTTGGTTTGAAGTCCACTTTGTCAGATAGCATAATTGCTACCCCTGCCTGTTTCCAACTTCCATAAAGAATTTTTGTTAATTTGGGTTTTCTGTCTCTCTCTTGATTTTGGTTAATTTAGCTAGAATTGTATCAATCTCATTGATTTTTTCCAAAAACTGGCTGATTCATATTATTCTTTTCTTTATGTCAATTTCAAATACTTCTCCCGTATAATCTCCTGTCTTCTACTGCTTTGGGGATTGGATTGACCTTGTGTCTCTAAAGTTTTAAGCAGCATTGTTAAGTTATTTATTAGTGATGTTTCTATAGGCATTTATAGCTACAAATTTATCTCTTAGGATGGCTTTCATTGTATCCCAGAGATTTTGATATGTTGTATTATCATTACTATTTGCTTGTAGGAAATTTGTACTTTCTTTAGATTTCTTCCTGAACCCAATTCTCATTCAGCATCACAATGTTCAGTTTCCAAGTGTTAATGTATTTTCTGCTGTTTGTTGTGTTGTGGATGTTAAGCTTTAGACTAGGATGGTCTTATAGTGTACAGGCTAGAATTTCAAATTTCTTGTGTATATGGAGATTTGTTTTGTGTCCAAACATATGGTATATTTTGGAGAAACTTCCATGGGCTGTTGAGAAAAATGTGTATTCTTTAGTATGTGAATGGAAAGTTCAAAACATATTTATCAGATCCATTTCAGTAAGGGTTGATTAAGATCCAAAGTAAATCCGTTAATTTTTTGACCCTTTGATCTAATCCATTTTGAGAGGGCAGTATTGAAATCCCAGAGTATTATCATTTTGGAATTGATTTCCTGCCTTAGACATTGTAGCGTTTGCTTAATAAATGTGGAGGAGCTCATATTAGGTGGATATATGTTCAGTATTGTGAAGTCTTCCTTGTGAATTGTACCTGTGGCTAAAATGTAGTATCCATCTGTGTTTCTTATGATTTTTTTTTGGTTTGAAGTCCACTTTGTCAGATAGCATAATTGCTACCCCTGCCTGTTTCCAAGTTCCATAAGCTTAAAGAATTTTTGACCAGCCTTTTACTTTGAGAATGTGCCAGTCTTTTATGGTGAGATTTGTTTCTCGTAGGCAGCTGATGAATGTATTGTGATTGCTAATCCATGTTTGTAATTTGTGTCTTTTGATTGGTGAGTTAATTCCATTGACATTTAGTGTTATAATGGAGAAATTACTTTTAATTTCTGATGCTTTTTGGGTTTAGTGGCTTTCATAAATGTATTATTTGGCTTGTAGGTTTGGGTGGTATTATACTTCACTTCTATGCTGCTAGATAGGCTTGATCTTTTCCTCAAGCTTGAATATACTTTCTAACATTTTTTCAAGTCCTGGTTTAGTAGACATTTAAGCCTTCAAGTTGTCCTTACGCTGGAAAACTTTTCTTTCTCCCTCGATTATGATGAATAGTTTTGCCAGGTATATCAACCTGACTTGACCGTTTTGCTAATTCAATACTTGAAGTATGTCTATCCAAGCTCTTTTTGCTTTTATTGTCTCCATTAAAAAATCATTTGTTAGCCTTTACACCCCACCCCACTCCGCCGGTCCAGACTCCCGCGGTCCAGCCGGGCCTCACCCCGCGCCCTTGGACCCCAGGTCAGCCCACAGGGACCGGGCTCCGACTCCCACCATCCAGCCAGAGCCGTGCGCGGGGCCAAGGGACGAGGAGGACCTCCCCCTGCGCCCGGGCCCCGCCCAAGATGCCCTCGGGTTAAATAGCTCCACGCCCATCCTCCCTTTACACCCCACCCAGCTATATCGGTTGGGACACGGGCACGCGGTCCAGCCAGCCTCACCCCACGCCCTAGGTAAGTCTCCGCCCACGCCCGCCCACCAGGACCCCAGGCCAAATAATTCAGTTTAGTGAAATTGAGAGAGCTTAAGAGTTAAAATGACAATGCCAAAGTCAAAGTGCAAATCCATGAGAAGCAACACTCAAGTAAACAAATTTCCCACTGAAGAAATTAATCCCATAATGTAAGACTCCAACCAGAACAAACCCGTGGAAAAAGGCCAAGAAAGCCTCACCCAGGATAAAGACTTTCAAAATATGATCATTACCATGTTCAATACTATGAAAGAGGAAATCCGGGAGGAATTACATAATCAAATCAATTGCTTTGAAGAGGAACACAACAGACACCTGGAGGAGTTGAGAAAAACAGTGCAAGAAACAAAAAGTGGCATTGAGCAGTTAAAACAAACTCAAGCAGAGTTTAAAACTGAGCTAAAAGATAAGTTATCTTCAACCCAGAACTCCACAGAGAGTCTTATCAACAGAACTAATGAAGCAGAAAACAGAATTTCAGACCTTGAAGATAAAGTGGGAATACTAACCAGCTCAATGGAAGAGGTTGTTAAAGACAAAAAGATACTTGAGGGAAATATCCAAGAGATATGGGACACCCTGAAAAAGCCTAACATGCGTATTCATGGAATACCAGAGCAAGAATCTCAAAATATTACCCCTGAGGAAATTTTTCAAACGATCATCAAGGAAAATTTTCCTCATCTAAAAAAGGAGAGACCCATCCATATACAAGAAGCATTCCGCACCCCAAACAGATACGACCAAATCAGAAGCACGCCGCAGCAAATAATAGTTAAAACACTCCACATTCAAGATAAAGAACTGGTGCTGAGAGCTTCAAGGGAGAAAAAACAAGTCACTTTTAAAGGTAAACCTATTAAAATAACAAATGACTTCTCAGTCGAAACAGTAAAAAGCAAGAAGAGCTTGGAGAGACATACTTCAAGTATTGAATGAGCAAAAATGTCAACCCAGGCTGATTTACCCTGCAAAACTATCAGTCATGATCGAGGGAGAAAAAAAAATTTTCCAGCACAAAGACAACTTGAAGGGATACATGTCCACCAAACCAGGCCTTCAAAAAATGCTAGAAATGATACTCAAGCGTGAAGAAAAAAACAGGCATATCCAGGAGAACAGAAGGCAAATATAACACCATTAAAAGCGAAGCAATATACTGATAAAAGCTACTAAACATAATAAATGTCTGGAATTAACAATAGTTTCTACATTATAACACTAAATGTTAATGGACTTAATTCACCGATCAAGAGACACAGATTACAAACTTGGATTAAAAATCACAATCCATCAATCTGCTGCCTGCAGGAAACCCATCTCACCACAAAAAATAGGCACGCTCTAAAAATAAAAGGCTGGTCAACAATTCTACAAACAAATGGAAGCAGAAAACAGGCAGGGGTAGCCATTATGCTATTAGACAAAGTGGACTTCAAACCAAAGAAAATTATAAGAGACACAGATAGATACTACATTTTAGTCACAGGTACAATTCACCAGGAAGACTTCACAATACTGAACATATATGCACCCAATACGGGCCCCTCCACATTCATTAAGAAAACCCTACAGCGTCTAAAGCAAGAAATTAACCCCCAAACGATAATTCTTGGGGACTTCAACACCGCCCTCTCTACATGGGATAGATCAACAGGTCAAAAGCTTAACAGAGACACTTTGGAACTTAATCAAACCCTCAAAGAAATGGACCTTACAGATCTCTATCGAACTTTTCACCCACGCACCAAAGAATACACATTTTTCTCAGCAGCACACGGAACTTTCTCCAAAATAGATCACATATTGGGCCACAAAATGAATCTACACATATACAAGAAAGTTGAAATTCTAACCTGTGCCCTATCAGACCACCATGGCCTAAAGCTGGACATCCACAATACAACAAACAAGAGAAAATACACTAACTCCTGGAAACTTAACACTATGATGCTGAATGAGAACTGGATTCAGGAAGAAATTAAAAAGGAAATTCAAGATTTCCTGAAAGTGAATGAGAACGAAAATACAACTTACCAAAATCTCTGGGACACAATGAAAGCTGTCCTAAGAAGTAAGTTCATAGCTCTTAATGCCTACATCAAAAAAATGGAAACATCAGAAATAAACAACTTCACAATGCAGCTTAAAGCTTTAGAGAAACAAGAGCAATCTGATCCCAAAAGCAGTAGAAGAGAGGAGATTAGCAAAATAAGGGGAGAAATATCTGAAATCAAGACTAAGAAAACGATAGAAAAAATCAACCAGTCAAAAAGCTGGTTCTTTGAAAAAATCAACAAGATTGACACACCCCTAGCTAAACTAACCAAAAGCAAGAGAGAGAAAATCCAAATTAACAAAATTAGAAATGAACATGGAGTTATCACTACTGATACCCAAGAAATCCAGAGAATTATAACATCATATTTCAAAAACTTATACTCTGTGAAGTTTGACAACACAAAAGAGATTGATGAATTTCTAAGTAAACACAACTTACGTAAATTGAATCAGGAAGTTGTGAATTATTTAAATAGTCCTATAACATAGTCCTAATTGAGGACGTAATCTTGAATCCACCAAAAAATGTCCTGGACCAGATGGATTCAGCACAGAGTTCTACCAGACATTTAAGGAGTTAATAACACCAGTACTCCTTAAACTGATCCATCAAATAGCAAAGGAAGGAACACTACCAAATTCCTTCTATGAAGCTAATATCGTTTTAATCCCAAAACCTAATAAAGATTCACTTAAAAAAGAAAACTATAGGCTGATCTCCCTGATGAACACAGACGCAAAGATTCTCAACAAAGTCTTAGCAAATCTGATTCAAAAACATATTAAAAAGATCATTCGTGGGGACCAAGTAGGCTTCATCCCCGGCACACAAGGTTGGTTCAACATACGAAAATCAATAAATGTAATTCATCATGTAAACCAGTCCAAAGTCCAAGACCACATGATATTCTCGATAGATGCAGAAAAAGCTTTTGACAAGATCCAACAGCCTTTTATGATCAAAACGCTAAAGACAGTGGGAATGGAAGGAACCTTTTTCAATATAATAAAAGCTATATACAACAAGCCCACAGCAAGGATTATGCTCAATGGGGAACAATTGGAAGCATTCCCACTTCTAACAGGAACTAGACAAGATTGTCCACTCTCACCACTTCTATTCAATATTGTACTTGAAGTCTTAGCTGAAGCCATAAGGCAAGAAAGGGACATAAGAGGGATTCAAATCAGCAAGGAAGAAGTCAAGCTATCCCTATTTGCAGATGACATGATCTTATACCTGAGGGATCCCAAAAACTCCACCAGGAAGCTCCTGGAACTAATTGAGAAGTTCAGCAAGGTAGCAGGATACAAAATAAATGTGCAAAAATCAGAGGCCTTCCTATATGCCCAGAATGAAAGAAGTGAAAAAGCCTTGAGAGAAACAATCCCATTTACTATAGCCCCTAAAAAAATGAAATACCTTGGTATAACCCTAACCAAGGAGGTTAAAGACCTTTACAATGAAAATTTTAAAACCCTAAAGAAAGAAATAGCAGAAGACACCAGAAGGTGGAAAGACCTCCCTTGTTCCTGGATTGGCAGAATCAACATCGTGAAAATGACCATCCAACCAAAGGCAATATACAGATTCAATGCTATACCAATCAAAATCCCAAAGCAATTCTTCAAAGAAGTTGACCAAACAATCTCAAAGTTCATATGGAGGCACAAAAGACCCAGGATAGCAAAAACAATCCTGAGTAACAAAAACACAGCTGGAGGTATTGCCATACCAAACCTTAGTCTATACTACAAATCCATAGTTATAAAGACAGCCTGGTACTGGCTCCAAAATAGACACACAGATCAATGGATAAGGATTGAAGACTCAGATATAAGCCCACAAAGTTACAGCCATTTGGTCTTTGACAAAGGGGCCCAAAGAATCCAATGGAAAAAGAACAGCATCTTCAACAAATGGTGCTGGCAAAACTGGATCTCCACATGCAGAAGTTTAAAGCTGGACCCGTACTTGTCACTATGTACAAGACTTAATTCCAAATGGATCAAGGACCTTGATATCAGGCCAGAGACTATAAAAACCATAGTTGAAAGGATAGGGAACTCCCTCGAGCTGATTGGGCTAGGCCAACACTTCCTAAACAGACATCCAATGGCACAGTCACTGCTACCAACTCTCAACAGTTGGGGTCTTGTGAAATTAAAGAGCTTCTGTTCAGATAAAGAGATTATAATGGGAGCTCAAAGGCAACCCACAGAATGGGAGAAAATCTTCACTAACCACACATCCGATAGAACTCTGCTGTCCAGAGTGCACAAAGAACTTAGAAAACTAAACACCAAGGAAAACAATGGCCCAATTAAAAAATGGGCCCTGGAACTTAAAAGAAACTTTACCAGGGATGAAATTAAAATGTCTAACAAATATCTGAAAAAATGCTCCACTTCCTTAGCCATCAGGGAAATGCAAATCAAAACTTCCCTGAGATATCATCTCACCCCGGTCAGGATGGCAAAAATCCACAATACAAACAACAACAAATGTTGGAGAGGATGTGGAGAGAGCGGAACTCTCCTACATTGCTGGTGGGAATGCAGGCTCATACAGCCACTCTGGTGAGCTGTCTGGAGATTCTTAAAGAAATTAAATATTGAAATGCCATATGACCCTGCTATTCCACTTTTGGGAATAACCCCCCATACAGCAGAGGTTCACCTCGATAGCACCAGCACGACTATGTTCATAGCAGCACTGTTTACAATAGCAAAGTCATGGAATCAGCCCAAATGTCCAACAGTTGATGAGTGGATAAGGAAACTGTGGTACATCTATACAATGGAGTACTACTACTCAGCCATCAAAAATGATGAATTACTGGAATTTGCCGGGAACTGGATGTCATTAGAAACAATTATATTAAGTGAAATATCCCAGACCCAGAAAATTAAGCACCGTATGTATTCCCTAATAGGTGGCTCCTAGTACCAAACCTACCCAGCCCACCTAGAGACAGTAATTGCAAGGATTATGAACAGGAGGGATGGGGTAGGAGGGCCACACCAGAAACAAGGAGAGAAGGGACCATGTTACAGCAGGGAAAATAGGCCTCCACCAAGGACCCAAATAAGTAATGAGACATCTGATTAAGTTCACAAACTTTTGTTTCTGATCATTTACTACTGAGGGGGTGTGATCTCACCAGAAGAAGAGGGCATATAGTCTGGCAGATAAAAAGTAACCATTTTGCAAATGGGTGATAGACCCTTCCCTTACTATGGTTTCCCACTTTTATTACATCTACCTTTGAATGTGCTTTTATCACAAGACTCTAACACCTTTTTGTCTCTGGCCAGGGGGTAACATACATTGCCCACCAGGATGGAGTGAAGGGCATTGCAGGAGCAGCAAAACTGCAAAAGAAAATCAACAAACCACAATCCAGAACTTCAGAGACTCTATATCAACCACCTAGAACTAGGCCAGCTTAGTCTCTCCCCATCCTGAAGCTCAGGGAAATTTGCGGAAGTGGGGGCGGTAAGAGTGTAAGAGCACAAGGATGGGAGGAGCAATATGTAAGATACTCTATACTAGTTAGGGCTGAAGCAATCATAATTGGACTTTGCATGCCCTACGCATTGTCCAACACACTGTTGACCTCACAAAGTCTAGCATCTGCTAAAGGCACCAAGATCCTTGGAGGCAAAGGATTGGCAGCACAGCAGTGTTCCTATACCTAAGGGGAACACGGAAAAGGGTTCAGGGAAAGGCCACTAGGTCCTTGTACGTTATCGGAGAGGAGGGCCCAGAGGAAAATCAGACATGCACAAGAAAGAACTCTCTGGGAATTGGGGCGGGAGGCACTGGGGGATGGGGAGGGAGAGTAGTGGGGAGGGGGGGCAGGGGGTACGGGGGGAGGAGGAGGGAGGGAGTGAATTGGTGTACCTAATAAGTTTGTATGAGCTGAAATAAAAAAAAAGAAAAATCATTTGTTATTTTAATAGGTTTACCTTCAAAAGTGACTTGTTTTTTTCCGTTGAAACTCTCAGCACATTTTCTTTGTTTTCTATGTGGACTTCTTTGACTATTGTTTGCTGTGGTGAGATTCTATTTTGATCATCTCTATTTGGAGTACAGAATGCCTCTTGTATTTGGACGGGCCTCTCTTCCTTTAGATGTAGAAAGTTCTCCTTTATGATAATTTTAAAATTTTCCTCAGGTGCGTTATTTTGGATTTTTCTTCTGGCATACCACAAATATGCATGTTAGGCTTCTCTAAGGTGTTCCATAACTCTTGAATATTCCACTCAAGTATCTTTTTGGCTTCAGCCTCTTCCATTGAGCTGGTTAGTTCTTCCACTTTATTTTCAAGATCTGATATTCTATTTTCTGCTTCATTAGTTCTGCTGATAAGACCTTTGTTGAGTTCTGGGTTAAAGATAACTTATCTTTTAGTTCTGTTTTAAATTCTGTTTGAGACTTTTTTAGGTGTTCCATGCTTATTTTTGTTTCTTGAACTGTTTTTCTCAACTCTACCAACTGTTGTGTTCCTCTTCAAAGTGGTTGATGTGAGTATTCATCATGGTAATGATCATGCTTTGAAAGTCATTATCTTTTTTTTTAATTTTTTTATTATTTCTTATTTATTCAATTGTGTGTGTGTGTGGTGTGTATGTGTGTGTGCGGTGTGTGTGTGTGTGTGTGGTGTGTATGTAGAACCACCGATGAATTCGGGAACCACCATGGACCGCCTCCACCTCCTCCTTGCCGCCCCCGGCTTCCACCCAGCGTCTATACATGGGGTCTAAGATCTGAACTCAGGACTTTCTGCCTGCAAGGCAGAGGCTTAACCCCTGAGCCACCTCTCCAGCCCCGAAAGTCATGATCTTGGCCCTGGCTTTCTTGGCTATTTTCTGTGAGTTTGTTCTGGTTGGAATCTATCATTATTGGGTTAGTTCTTTCGGTGGCAGATTTGTTTTCATGGGTTTTGTTTCTCATGGATCAGCACTTTGACTTGGGCATTGCTGTTTTGTCTCTTAAGACCTTTCATTTTCTGTGTGTTTTTGATTAAACTCAATTAGTTAGTATTACTACTCTCAGACAGTTATTACTAGTGTTTGTCTTGGAGTTGGGTACATTCTTCTGTTGTTATTGTTATTTCCTATATGGGGATATTAGACTGTTAATATATCAATTAAGTCATGTTTAGTGGACAGGGGATGAATATTAGAATGGTAGTGCACTTCTATGATTTAGTATTTGGTGATATGTGAAGGTGATATGTGAATCCCTGAAATTGTATACATTTGGGGGTAGCTATATAGAAAAGTTAATAACCAGTGATTAATAATTGACAGGAACAGGATGGTAAAAGGGGGCTTACTTATCCTTGGGCTGTATGTGAATAATCTCTCCTATGTGATAGGATGATTCTATAGGACTTCAGATGTATGGCCTTTGTCCCCTAGAGTTTTCTTTGGGTTTTCTTTGGACTCTGTTGAATTATGAGGAGCAGTGTGTTATCTCTGGGCCATGAGCATCCCGGGATGGTCAAAAGAGCAGAGGTGCTGATGAATGCACACTTCACCTGAGACCTGGAGTGTGAACTAATTGCCCTACCTAACCCAGAGAATGCTGGATGCTGCTTTGGCTAGCTGGTGGGAGGAGCTGGAATGAGTGGGTGACCTGGGGCCTGATGGGATTTATTTGAGAAGCAGGATGACCATGAGTATCTTGGGCAAGTGGGCGGTAAGTGCAGTGGGGCTGATGGCATTGGCACATGCTTCACCTGAGATTTGATGAATTTTAAAGTATGGTACAGATACACTTATGAATTTCTCAGAAAACGGAAAATAACGGAGCCTAAAAGTGTTAATAAAGCTATGTGCCAAGATGGAAAGGCTCATGATAGGAAGGATATTGCCATTCCTCAGTTTCAGGTAGTGTCCACACATTTACAATCAGAGATTCACCACAGTACAGAAGAAAATTCATGGGTGGGAAGAGCAGTCACCTCTGTTCCCAAGGTGGGTTTTCTCTGTCTGCAAGGACTTTAACTAGCTCTCTTTCTCTAGCTGTTTTTTTTTTAATTTTTTTATTATTATTATTTATTCAACTGTGCAGGTGTGTGTGTATGTGCGCGCGCGTGTGTGGGTGTCTGTGTATGTGTAGAACTACGGACAAATTCGCGAACCACCATGGACGCCTCCACCTCCTTCTGCCCGGGGATTCACAGGGGATTCACAGGCTCCGCCCTACCAAGACCAGAAATGCAGGCCGCCCCCGCTTCCGCCCGGCGTCTATACGTGGGATCTGGGATCCGAACTCAGGACCTTGCCTCTGCCTGCAAGGCGGAGGCTTAACCCTTGAGCCACCTCTCCAGCCCCTGTTTTTTTTTTTTTTTATTTTCAAACTCCTATTTGAACTATTGGTAACATATTATCTTAAAAATCCTCACAAACACCTTATACATACATGTGTATATATATGAAGATTAAAGTTAACCTAGACAAGAAGGTTAAAGTTATTCTTTTTTAATTACACAAGTTCTTTGCCTAATCATGTAAGCTGAATAGATATCCCTGCTCTCCGCCCTCCCTCACCCATCCCCATTGTCCCCCATTGTCCCCCATATGTCCCACCTCCCCCATTCCTTCTCACTCCCTTCCTCACTTCCCATTTACAGGTCCCTCTTTCTTCCTCCCTCCCATTCCCTGGAGCATCTGATTATGTGGGTACTGAACCTCCCTCTGAGTCCTACACTAGTGAGAGTTCAGGATTCCGTGACATAGCCCTGGGCCTATTCTTGGTTTGCCGACTAGCATGAGAACTCTACAATGATTTTTAACCCCTTGTCTCTAAGGATCCTACTGCTGGAAGACTTCTCTTCTCCCCTGTGATCTATGCTGCACTTTGGTGTGATAACAAGTCACCCATTATGTAGGTCAAGCAAAGTCCAGTGACATATATCCTGCCTACTGCAGCCATGACTTGGGTGGAGTATCTTACATAGAATTGGTCCTTCCCATCTTTAGGCTCTATTAATCTTGCCACCCCTTCATCCTCAAGATTCCTGGAGCTTTATGATGGAGAAAGATTAGGCCGTTCTTGTTCCAGGTGACATTTAAGGCCTTTTGTGTTCTAAATTATGGCTTGTTATTGCTTTCAGTTTTGCTGTTCCTGCACTGCCCTAGTCTGCATCCTGATTGGTATTGAAGATCATCTCCTAACCAAAGATAAAAGACTGTTTAAACAAATATGTCAATATAAAAAGAGACTCAAATGTAGATGGAAGAATGAGAGTAGGAAACAGCAGTGAGAGGGGTCAGTCTCCCATTTGCCAGTTGGTTACCATCTAACTACAGGTCCATATATCTGCCCTGATTGGGGAGATCCAACTTGTTCAGTATCAAGTGACCAGGAATGGACGTGAGAATGAGCTGAACCACATGTTTTCTTACTTACATGCAATACATGTGGGCTAATTTCTCTGTTGAAACATAATCCTCTATATTCTTTCTTTTGAGGTGCTTATTCTCTTTCCCTCCTGTTTATATTCCTTTTTGATTGCAGTGGGTATTTCTAATATTTACCTTTAAATATGTCATTAAGTGGGTTTATAACTAGTATCCACGTATTAGAGAGTACGTACATTGTCTAATTTTCAGTGTGTCTGGGATACTTCACTCAATATAATTTTTTCTAATTCTATCCATTTCCTAGAAATTTCATTGATTCTTTTTAATTGGGGGGGGAAGGTTATTCTTTTTTTGTACATTTTTTATTATTTACGCTCATACAAACTTAATAGGTAGACCAGTTCCCTCCCTCCCTCCCTCCTCCCCAAAAACCTCCTGTTCCCCCTTTCCTCCCTCCCCATCCCCCAGTGTCTCCCCCTCATTTCCCAGAGACTCCTTTATTGTGTATGCCTGACTCTCCTCTGGACCTCCTCTCCGATGACGTACAAGGACCCAGTGGCATTTCCCTGAACCCTTTCTCGTGTTCCCCTTAAGCATAGGAACACTACTGTGGCTGTCAATACCTTGCCTCCAAGGATCTTGGTGCCTTTAGCAAATGCTAGACTTTGTGAGGTCAATAGTGTGTTGGACATTGCGCAGGGCATGCAAAGTCCAATTATGATTGCTTCAGCCCTAACTTGTGTGGAGTATCTTGCAAATCATTGCTCCTCCCATCCTTGTGCTCTTACACTCTTACCACCCCCTCTTCCACAAATGTCCCTGAGCTTCAGCATGGGGAGAGACTAAGCTGGCCTAGTTCTAGGGGATTGATATAGAGTCTCTGAAGTTCTGGATTGTGGTTTGTTGATTTTCTTTTGCAGTTCTGCTGCTCCTAAAATGTCCTTCACTCCATCCTGCTGGGCACTGTATGTCACCCCCTGGTCAGAGGCAAAAGGCTGTTAAACTGGAGTCTTGTTATAATAGTACATTCAAGGGTAGATGTAATAAAAGAAGGAAACCTCAGTGAGGGAGAGGTCAATCACCCATTTGCAAAATGATTACTTTTTATCTGACAGACTATATGCCCTCCCCTTATGGTGAGATCATATCCTCTCCATTGTAAATGATGAGGAACAAACGACTGTGAACTTAACCAGGTGTCACATTACTTACTTGCATTTCTTGATGGAGGCCTATTTTCTCTGCTCTAACATGGTCCCCTCTCTCCTTGTTTCTGGTATGACTCCAACCCCATTCCCTCCTGTTCATAATCTTTGCAATTATTGTATTACATAGGTGTACTTTTGAGTGTCTCAATGTGGGCTGGGTGAGTTTGGTACTAGGAGCCACATATTAGGGTGTACATACGGCGCTTAATTTTCTGGGTTTGGGATACTTCACTTAATATAATTGTTTCTAATGACATCCAATTCCCGGCAAATTCCAGTAATTCATCATTTTTGATGGCTGAGTAGTACTCCATTGTATAGATATACCACAGTTTCCTTATCCACTTGTCAACTGTTGGACATTTGGGTTGATTCCATGACTTTGCTATTGTAAACAGTACTGCTATGAACATGGTCGTGCTTGTGCTATGGAGGTGAACCTCTGCTGCATGGGGGATTATTCCCAAAAGTGGAATAGGAGAGTCATATGGCATTTCAATCTTTAATTTCTTTAAGAATAAGAGGGATTCAAATCGGCTCTTATGTCCTCGCCAGAGTGGCTGTATGAGCTTGCATTCCCACCAGCAATGTAGGAGAGTTCCCCTCTTTCTACATTCTCTCCAGCATTTGTTGTTTGTATTGTGGATTTTTGCCATTCTGAACTGGGTGAGATGATATCTCAGGGAAGTTTTGATTTGCATTTCCCTGATGGCTAAGGAAGTGGGGCATTTTTTTAAGATATGTGCTAGACATTTTAATTTCATCCCTGGTAAAGTTTCTTTTAAGTTCCAGGGCCCATTTTTTAATTGGGCCATTGGTTTCCTTGGTGTTTAGTTTTCTAAGCTCTTTGTGCACTCTGGACAGTAGAGTTCTATCAGATATGTGGTTAGTGAAGATTTTCTCCCATTCTGTGGGTTGCCTTTGAGCTCCCATTATAATCTCTTTATCTGAACAGAAGCTCTTTAATTTCACAAGACCCCAACTGTTGAGAGTTGGTAGCAGTGACTGTGCCATTGGATGTCTGTTTAGGAAATGTTGACCTAGCCCAATCAGCTTGAGGGAGTTCCCTATCCTTTCAACTATGATTTTTATAGTCTCTGGCCTGATATCAAGGTCCTTGATCAATTTGGAATTAAGTCTTGTACATGGTGACAAGTATGGGTCCAGCTTTAATCTTCTGCATGTGGAGATCCAGTTTTGCCAGCACCATTTGTTGAAGATGCTGTTCTTTTTCAATTGGATTCTTTGAGCCCCTTTTTCAAAGATCAAATGGCTGTATTTTTGTGGGCTTATATCTGGATCTTCAACCCTTATCCATTGATCTGTGTGTCTATTTTGGAGCCAGTACCAGGCTGTCTTTATAACTATGGATTTGTAGTACAGACTAAGATTTGGTATGATAATACCTCCAGCAGTGTTTTTGTTACTCAGGATTGTCTTTGCTATCCTGGGTCTTTTGTGCCTCATTATGAATTTTGAGATTGTTTGCTTATGATTGTTTGAGATTCTTTAAAGAATTGCTTTGGGATTTTAATTGGTATAGCGTTGAATTTGTATATTGCCTTTGATAAAATGCTCATTTTTACAATGTTGATTCTGCCAATCCAGGAACATGGGAGGACTTTCCACCTTCTGGTGTCTTCTGCAATTTCTTTCTTTTTTGGGTTTTAAAGTTTTCATTGTAAAGGTGTTTTACCTCCTTGGTTAGGTTTATACTAAGGTATTTCATTTTTTTAGGGGCTATAGTAAATGGAATTGTTTCTCTCAAGGCTTTTTCACTTCTTTCATTCTGGGCATATAGGAAGGCCTCTGATTTTTGCACATTTATTTTGTATCCTGCCACCCTGCTGAACTTCTCAATTAGTTCCAGGAGCTTCCTGGTGAAGTTTTTGGGATCCCTCAGGTATAAGATCATGTCATCTGCAAATAGGGATAGCTTGACTTCTTCCTTGCCGATTTGAATCCCTCTTATGTCCCTTTCTTGTCTTATGGCTTCAGCTAAGACTTCAAGTACAATATTGAATAGAAGTGGTGAGAGTGGACAGCCTTGTCTAGTTCCTGATCGAAGTGGGAATGCTTCCAATTGTTCTTCATTGAGCATAATCCTTGCTGTGGGCTTGTTGTATACAGCTTTTATTACATTGATAAAAGTTCCTTCCATTCCTACTGTCTCTAGTGTTTTGATCATAAAAGGCTGTTGGATCTTGTCAAAAGCTTTTTCTGCATCTATCGAGAGTATCATGTGGTCCTGGACCTTGGACTGGTTTACATGATGAGTTACATTTATTGATTTGCATATGTTGAACCAACCTTGTGTGCCGGGGATAAAGCCTACTTGGTCCCTGTGAATGATCTTTTTGATATGTTTTTTATAACATTTTTATTATTATTTCCGCTCACACAAACTTAATAGGTAGACCAGTTCCCTCCCCCCTCCTCCTCCCCCCAAACCCCCTGTTCCCCCCATCTCCCAGTACCTCCCCCCCCCAATTCCCAGAGAGTCCTTTATTGCATATGCCTAACTCTTCTCTTGGTCCTCCTTTCTGATGATGTAAAAGGACCCAGTGGCATTTCCCTGAACCCTTTCTCGTGTTCCCCTTAAGCATAGGAATACTATTGTGGCCATCAATCCCTTCCCTCCAAGGATCTTGGTGCTTTTAGCCGATGTTAGACTTTGTGAGGTCAATAGTGTGACGGACATGGCGCAGGGCATGCAAAGTCCTATTATGATTGCTTCAGCCCTATCTAGTGAGGAGACTCTTCAAATCATTGCTCCCCCCATCCTTTTGCTCTTACAATCTTACCGCCCCCTCTTCCACAGATGTCCCTGAGCTTCAGGATGGGGGAAGATTAGGCTGGCTTAGTTCTATGTGGATGATATAGAGTCTCTGAAGTTCTGGATTGTGGTTTGTTGATTTTCTTTTGCAGTTTTGCTGCTCCTGCTATGTCCTTCACTCATCCTGATGGGCACTGTATGTCACCCCCTGGTCAGAGACAAAAAACTGTTAAACTGGAGTCTTGTTATAATAGCACATTCAAGGATAGATGTAATAAAAGCAGGAAACCTCGGTGAGGGAGGGATCAGTCATCCATTTGCAAAATGATCTCTTTTCATCTGCCAGACTATATGCCCTCTCCTTCTGGTGAGATCATACCCCCTCAGTTGTACATGATCAGGAACGAATGTCTGTGAACTTAACCAGGTGTCACATTACTTATTTGCATTCCTTGGAGGTCGATTTTCTCTGCTGTAACATGTTCCCCTCTCTCCTTGTGTCTGGTGTGGCTCTCCAACCCCATCCCTCCTGTTCACAATCCTTGCAATTACCATATTACATAGATTTACCCTTGAGTGTCTCAATGTGGGCTGGGTGAGTTTGGTACTAGGAGCCACCTATTAGGGAGTACATATGGCGCTTAACTTTCTGGGATTGGGATACTTCACTTAATATAATTGTTTCTAATGACATCTATTTCCCAGCAAACTCCAGTAATTCATCATTTTTGATGGCTTAGTACTCCATTGTATAGATGTACCACATTTTTCTTATCCACTTGTCAACTGTTGGACTATCCAGAGTGCACAAAGAACTTAAAAAACTAAACACCAAGGAAACTAATGGCCCAATTAAAAAAATGGGCCCTGGAACTTAAAAGAAACTTTACCAGGGATGAAATTAAAATGTCTAACAAATATCTGAAAAAATGCTCCACTTCCTTAGCCATCAGGGAAATGCAAATCAAAACTTCCCTGAGATATCATCTCACCTCGGTCAGGATGGCAAAAATCCACAATACAAACAACAACAAATGCTGGAGAGGATGTGGAGAGAGGGGAACTCTCCTACATTTCTGGTGGGAATGCAGGCTCATACAACCACTCTGGGGAGCTGTCTGGAGATTCTTAAAGAAATTAAATATTGAAATGCCATATGACCCTGCTATTCCACTTCTGGAAATAACCCCACATACAGCAAAAAATCACTTCGATAGCACAAGCACGACCATGTTCATAACAGCACTATTTACAATAGCAAAGTCATGGAATCTTAATGGTTTTACAAATAATTATTTCCCTCCAGTGATCAACAGATATAGCATTGATTTCACAAGATACAAATGTTTTTGTACCATGAAAATGTGGATATTATCTCATCTATGACCTCATTAGCCATTCTTCATGCATTCATTGATGATTTATGAGAATATCTGCAGTTCACTTCTTCATATGCTGACTTCCCTCTTTCCTGTTGCTAGAAGATATACAACCACCTCAATGCTGGTGTTCTGCATCATTTGTACTATGTTGGACATCAAAAATGTGCTAGTCCTACTGAAAGAACACAATGAGGATGAAGAATTTCCCCCAAAGATATAGAGTTACCTGTTACATTGGAAATCTCACTCTCTGAACAGGGGAGAATTCAAAACATCAGGTAGCTTTTCCCTCCAGCTAGAATTTCCTGAAACCATGCTTTCAATGCACACTGCACAAAGAAGAAGGAATCTGAGGAAGAAAAGTTGGATCTTAGCAACAGATTGAAATTTAACCTCTCTCTTTCATAACCATATTGTCTAGTGGAAGACCACGTGAGTAACCATCCCTCTCTGAGATGCCAGAGACAGTGGCTGTCTGGGGGGGGGAGGAAATCACATGCTTCAGTGGCACACTCATTTATACATCCTCCATGTTCTAGCCAGTGCTAAGTCACATGTGAGTGCCAGCAACCCAGATGGAACTCAGTGGGCCACACAGGCAAAGACATGAACAGATGGAGTCTGTTGAAATAAAGGATGCCAGCAAGAGAAGGAGCAGTGATGGGGCCATGTAGGATGGAGTAAAGATTATGAGTTTTCATTGTATTCATTCATGGAACAATCAAAAATAAAATTAGAATTAAATTAATTATATGGAACCCACTAAGAAAATTTATGAATCATTGTGCTATGTAGGGCCAAATAATCCAAAGTGAAATAGATTTACTTTACAGAAATGGTTTCACAACAACAAACCATAATTCAGAACATCAGAGATCCTATATTAATCACCTGGACCAGACCAACCGAATCTCTCCCCATCCTAAAGTCCAGGGAAATTTGAGGAAGAGGGGGTGGTAAGATTATAAGAGACTAAAGATGGGGAGAAGCAATGATTCTAAATATACTCCACACAAGTTAGGACTTTTCATGATTTGGGCAATGACTAACATATCAATGACCGCCCAAATTCCAGCATGGATCACAGGCACTAGGATCCTTAGAAGCAAAGGAATAACAGTCACAATATTGTTCCTATGCTAAAGGGGAGCACAAGAAAGGGCTCTAGGGAGTGCTAGGAGTCCTTACTCCTCATTAGAGTGGAGGACCCAGAGGGAAGTTTGACATTCATACTATAGGATGCTCCAGGAATTGGGGGGGGGGCTAGAAAAGAGGGTCACTGGGAGAAAGGGAGGGAGCATTGGAGAAAGGGACAGAGGGGGTTGAAGGAAGGAGATAAGGGGGAAGGGATCAAGGGGAACCAGGAAGGGCTGGAGGGAGGGAGGAGACTCCAGAATCTATTAAATTTATATGAGTGGGTAAAAAAAAATAAAATCTTCCTTTGATTAAAAAAAAGAAATGGTTTCAATTCACCTGTACATCTCCCATGGCCCACTCCAACAAGTCTTCACATAAAGGTAATTGCTGTCCATTTGGAACATATGAAGAAAACTTTCCTAATTTCATTTTTAGCCCAAGTTCCTGTGAAAAATTCCAGTTGATGAGAATGTCATAATCTGCATCCAAGTGTTGCTTCTGGTTCAAGGTTAGTGACAGGGTTAGTGAACTGAAGGTTCTTCAGAAAGAGATGGATCTAAAAGATGTAAAAACTTGAGCACAAAGCATATGCTATAAGGATGAACCTAGTTTCTATAATCTTTCCATTATATGGCAATTTGTAACTTTAGGTTTGGCCTGATGTGTCATGAGTAGCTTCACTTATCCAAATCCTGGAAAGCCTCATTATCAGAGTTGGATGCATGGTATCCACATGGTGGAAGGGAAGAACCAAGTACTTTATTTTTGAGAAAGAAAATCACCTTTTACTCTCCTGTTAGTTGAATTTTTTTCTTAAAATACCACTAATTAGTCAGTAATAATTTATAAATTATTTTTGTTATTGAAACATTCATGTAAAATCACAATGAATCAATCAGTCATCCCCTCTATCTACCCCTAATCCCATTCCAATCTACAACATGAGATTTTTTTTTTCCAGCCAGAGTCTCTCCTGCATTGGCTCGAACTTACATGAATGATTTACTGTGTACCTTCCAGGACACTGGCACAGGCAAGTGTCTAGACACCTCTTGGAGCATGAAAAGATGGCCAGTGGACTAACTGTTGATTAATGTGTTCCTTTTCCACTGGCAGGAATTAGTGTAAGTCTCTTTGGGTGGCACAATGTCTCCTGAAATCATGGTAGCCCTGGCATAAACAGAGGCAACTATTTGGCAATACCACTCCCATTACTCTCCACTTGTATTCCTACTGCTCCCCCTTCTACACAGATCCCAAAACCAACATTTGATGTCCTATTTATGGCTCAGAAATCCACAGTCTCTTTAATGCTGCACTTAGGACATGTTTGGTAAAGAGAACCATTCTCTCTTTTTCTCTCTCTCCTGCATGTCCCTCTCCTGACTCTCCCTTTTCTCTCAATATATTTGTATTCATAATATTTATAATAATGAAATACTTTTCAAAATGTAACTTCTTTGGGTAATCAATGGATTGAAATAAGAAAAGTAGAATGAACAATTTTGCAATGTCATTTTGTGTTGTTGTATCAGAATATTGGGGGGCAGCAAATCGCCAAAAGATAGTAATCAAATACTCAGAAAACGAGTGGAATAACTTTCATCATCATGTGCTTTGACTATCCTAAGAGCAACAACCATGAAAACCAGGACCTCAGTTAGGACAATGTTGATAGGCTCCTTGAACCCATTCCTGGAGACTGTGTCATCTTCCTCAGCTGCTTTCTGTCACCCAGCAAACAAGATACTTTCTTTGCTCACTTATAGATTTATTGACAAAATACTGGTTTTATCACTGTCCTTCATTCAAAATTTTGGCCCTTTCTCTACATTTTTGCTCATAGTTCATGCCCATGGAATATCACCTCTCTGAAGGTAACATTTGAGGATCCATTGTTGCTAAGAGAAAGGATTATAAGCACACAAGACTGACATTATCTGCCTATATTTAAGGATGTCCTATCCATGACATACTTCCCACTGTACCTGTAAGCACATGGCCACTGTTTCTATTTCTATAGTCTGATTGGGTGGCTGTACCTCTAGACCTTGGAGCATCATTGAATGCTGTACATGGGCATAAATCATAGCACTCATCATTCAGGGCCATATCAAATATGTGCTGTGGTAACCATTCCAAGGAGGTGTTAGATAAGTAGTTGCTTGGTGTTTCACATTCAGATTCAAAGAGAGAAAAGTTAAAATGCATCCAGCCCAATCTGGGTAAAAAAATATCCTATGGCTCTGTAGAAATGTTCTATGTTGGGATGTAATCTTTCAGACTTGAAATGCCTATGGTGATGTGAAAAAATCAAATGTCCATGGAATGATTTAAGGGTGAAATTCCTTTCCTTGTGCTGACATTCCATTGTGAGGTGGAGACTCAGATTCTTTGTATTTCCAAATACTTCCATCTTCTAAAGCTCACTTCGAGGACAGATTTTTTTTTTTTATTCAACTGTGCACATGTGTATTATTGTATGTGTGTGTGTGTGTGTGTGTGTGTGTGTAGAACCACGGGCGAATTCAGGAACCACCATGGACCACCTCCACCTCCTCCTTGTTTACTCTGTCCCGGGATTCACAGGCTTCGCCCTACCAGGACCAGAAGCGCAGGCCGCCCCCACTTCCGCCCAGCGTCTATACGTGGGATCTGGAATCCGAACTCAGGACCTTCCGCCTGCAAGGTAGAGGATTAACCCCTGAGCCACCTCTCCAGCCCCTCGAGGACAGATTTTTGTCTCCAAAAACAATAGCAACGTTTGTTGATGAAGTCATTATCTGGTTATAATATTTTGCACCTTTTGCTTGGTATGAGCTCATGTTGTCCGGAATCTCATTCACAAAGGCTAAGCAGATTCCATTATTTTGCATGTGTACCCTCAAGTGTGAGAGAAATTGGATACCCTGGTCATCATCAGAAATGATCAGCCCCACCCAGGTCCATCCAAAATGAATCATCAGGAAGACCATGGCAAGAGGGAGATATGTGTCCTTTGGTGCCATTTGATACAGATAAGGAAAGTTGTCACGGACACTCAGAATGGAATAAAATGACCCATAGGCCATCTGAAACAAAGAAAACACACTAAACTCAGGTAGAAGATAATTTAAATCAACCTCGAAGTCACATCCAAATTGTGTTGAGAACTATCTTTATTTCATAAGAAATGCAATGTCATTACTCCATTCTTAATCTTTTATTTCTCCCAAGAACTTATACAAATTTCATGATGACTTTACGTATTCCAGAAAATCCCATTTTTAACCCCTGCTTGCTCTTTTTAAACAAGGATTTGTCGATACTCCTCATTGAGAGGAATGGCCCATAAACCCAGTCACCTTTAACACTGCTAGACATTCTGTAGAGTAGAAGGAGACAGTGATTATATCCAACCTCACATGTACATGAATCATAAAATGCATATAGGTTGCCAATCTGCAGATGTTTTCCATGATGGTCCCATAAATGCCACTTCACATGTGGACACATAACACATGTAATTAGGAAAAATATAAATATGCTTTGCAACCTTATTTAGATAACTGTTCAATGAATAATCATGATTACAGGAAGCAGAAATAAATGCAAAATGAAAAGAAGCATTGGGTAAAAGGTTGGGGTTTCTTTTTATTTCCTCAGTGGCAAAAAGTAAGGTCAGAGCATGTTGGTATTTTCTCGAAGTCAAGCTAAAAACAGAGCACGGTATTCATTCCATGTTGTTCCCAACACAACAACCTTCCCTCAGATATAAAGAACAGTATGTAGTAAGTGATATATCGTCCTCAGGTTCCTGTGTTGGAGAAAAATATCCTATTTATAAAGATGTGTCCCTAGGACATCTTTCTGAGTGTTTAGATTTCATCCTCCAGTTGTGGAATAAATATAGAACATAAACAACTAGGGGAATAAGCCCTTTGGTCTCCACTTGCACTTTCTAGTTAGAGTCAATAAGAAATGATACATGCTGCACATCCAACACTGAGAATTAGCAATGAGGGTCAAAGATGGTATATCCTCCATTCAATATAAAACTGTGTTTACATTCTGGAAAATAATGAAGAAAAGTCAAGAGAAATGTAATTCATATTGTCAGGATTAGAAGATGTGGAAATGTAAAACTCTCCTCAGTGACAATATAAAATGCTGGAATAGAAAAATGACTCTGTTTGTTATAATTCTCCCCTGCTTGCAAAAGTTATCAGCAATTTCTAAGCCTTTGTGTCAGCCTGGGATGTGACTTAGATGTAAGCAGTCATTTCTGTCAGTGATGTGTCCTGTTATAACAGATGCAAAAACATTTCACTAGATTTCCCTCCAATTTGAATGTCAGAATGTTAGTTTTTCCTTAATGCGTTTAACAGTCCAATTTCAAGACAGAATCCATGTCACACCATACCAGAATAAATTTAGAAATTCTACTAGTGTCCTAGGTGACAGAGGTCATCTCCCTTTAATCAGTTTAATATGCTGTTGAATTGAACACAATAGCATGAAATGCTCTGATATATCACTGAATATGATCAGTATGTATGAAAACAAATTGACCAAAAACCTTTCGTACTAAGCTGGGTGACTTTTTGGATAGGTTTTGGTAATCACATGCTCAAATGAAGCATTAGCAAACACTGAACACTTTTCTGTGTCCCATTGACAAGGAATTTAAGTGAGTGTTGGAAACATCTTTCAAGGGAAATGACTGTACATGCCATGGAATAGATCATGGAACAGGATGAAGAACTAAAATAGGGGACTTCTTGTCTAGGCTTGCAGCATTTTTATGTAGAATGTAGAAGGGAAAAAAAGCCTCTCATACAGGTCAAAGTGATAATGTATAGTGTTTCCACATATCAAAGTAAATCTTGGCTCATGTCCAGAATTGTAGATTGGCAGAATGAGACAGAACTTTTACAAAGTGTCCAACATAACTCTTTGTGTGGCTGTTTCCGTGTGTGTGTGTGTGTGTGTGTGTGTGTGTGTGTGTGTGTGTATGTGTGTGCATGCTAGAAGGTACCTGAGTGAGTGTGCCTGTGGAGGTATAAGGATGACAAAATGGATCACCCAGCATTGGTATATGCCCTTATTGTTTTCTTTTATTGTGTACCAGCCTCTGCTGTTCAGACCTGAAATTACAGGCTGCTTCCACTTCCACCTGGCATTTTGGTAAGGAATCTGAGTATCTAAACTCAGGTCCTTCTTCTTGGGAGGCAGAGGCTGTAATCCCTGAGCCAACTCCTCAGCACTCAATGCATTGTTCATGTGGTTAAACTGAAAATGAAAGAAATGAAAAAAGCATTTACTTTAGATCAAGTGGGAAACCGAAATAAACTTTTGGTGAGTAGTAGGCAAGTGATGTGTAAAGGAGGAAAACACAGCCATTACAATCATCTCTATCACTGTCCCCTTCTTGCTTTATTCTCCAGAAGCAACTGTCTCCACTGAGACAGAAGAGGGGATGCTTCAGAAGCAGGAAGACAAACATCAACCTGAACATCTTTTCCTTGTCTTGCAGAATGTCAGTTTGAGTCCAAAGGAATCTTCAGCATCCAAGAGATGAGCATATGACACATGTGTATTCATGCCAGTGTTTGGTTTTATTTTTGTTGCTGATGGAAGATGCCATCAAAATCTTTCCATTGTTTATATCCAGCTCATACCCCCTGCTCTGAAATACATTAGAAACAGTACCCTGGGGTAAGCACCTGTGGTCCAGATCCAGGTGACAAAGAGATGATGCAAACACGTTTTGGCCATAGCTCCTTCCTGCCTCAAGTGCCATGAGTTCATTCCTGTCTGTGACCCCAGATGAGGTGATCTGGAACAGAGCTGGCCCCAGGCTGTCAACAAGCTTATTCTGTTCTATAATGTTCTATAATGTAAGTGGATTCATCAGAGAATTTGAAGTTAACTTGTGAGAGGAAAGTGTCACAAGGACCAATGTAGTCAGAGCTGTGAGGGAAACGTGCAGCACTACATACTCCACTGTCCCAGATAAAAGACATTCAGCATGTATCAGAATATTTACTGTGTGGTTAATGTTTCATTCCATAGATTTCCCAATATCTGCAGTTGTCTCCTATAACCTGGAGAAACAAGAATCATGCTAAATTCAGAAATTCGAGAACCTTCTGGAGATGACCTTCACGTTGTATGCTCTCACTGGTGCTAATGACTCTCATGCAGACCTCAGATAATAAATAAATAAACATGGAAACAATTTAAGTATCAACTGTTACCACAGCGTGAATTTGACTATGTTTCATCCTTAATTAGATCATTGTTTTAAATGTCAGAGGTTTGCCAAGTAACTATCTACCAGAGAAAAAATGCTCAAACCTTTGTTTGTTTTCATTTACATATGTAAAAGATAATTTCCAAAATCAATGCACAATTAGGTGAGTTAATTATTGATACCCTATTTCTTGTTCCATAGATGGATGATAATGTGTTTCCTATGATCTCTCAGAAGACACAGGGAAGTAAGAAACCTCTAAATTTTCTGTTTGTGTGTACGTGTGTGTGTGTGTGTGTGTGTGTGTGTGTGTGTGTGTGTATACCAGAAGACACTTGAATGTGCTTGCTTGTAGAGGGCCAAGGGTGTCATGATGCCATGACATAGTCCATTCCACTGTCCTGACAAAGTCACCATCGGAAGAAAATGGCTTCAAGGAAGTCCATTTTCCATGGCATATTTTCTCTTTCTATTGGCTCTTGCATATATCTGTTGCTTAATATTTAGTAAAATCATTAACAGCTTTGGGATATCCCTCAGCTTTGATTAAATTAAACAGAGATGAAAAATTTAATATAGCAACTCCTGAATGGGCTGGACTTTTTTAAAACATTTTTTATTATCTCCACTCATACAAACTTAATAGGTACACCAGTTCCCTCCCTCCCTCCTCCTCTCCTCTACCCCCCTGCTCCCCCTCTCCTCACCCGTCCCTTTCCACTCCCCAGTGCCTCCTCTCTCCCAGTCCCTGGAGAATCCTTTAATGTGCTTGCCAAACTCTCCTCTGGGTCCTCCTCTCCGATGACGTATAAGAAGGACCCAGTGGCATTTCTCTGAACCTTTCCTTTGTACCCCTTAAGCCTAGGAACACTATTTTGGCTGTCAATCCCTTGATGGGCTGGATTTCTTAATGGCTACAAAACAAATTTTGTTACATGTGTGATTACTATAAAGCTTTAAAAAAGAAAATCTATGCCAAATCTCATGAAGCTCTTAAAAGCCACGTGTATGAGAAACCTGACCTTTTTGATAAAGAAAATATTTCTTGTTGCATCCTTATCTGACCAATCTGGTGTGTCTCAGCTTGGAAAAGATGGATTCACAGAAATATCTTTTGGGGATAGGACATGGCTTTATTTAAGAGAAATAAGGAAAAATATGGGAATTGTCAGGCCTTGGTGTTTCTTCCCAGTTCAGGCCTAAAGCCTGATCCCTGGGTTACTGCCACAGTAACCCCATAGGCAGGTGCTAGGAATTTCTTGGAATGTCACAATAATGCCCATGGATAGGTGCTAAGTATTCCTCCTTAGGTAATTCAAGTTGTGTCTCTGACAGGAGGAATTCTTCTGGAATTAGGAGTGTCTTTTACCTGCTCTTAGGTTTTTTTTTTTTTTTAACTAGCTTCCTGCTCTCTGATCTAGAGAAAAAGTATGCTTTATAACTTTAAGTCAAATTCTAAATAGAGATTTCATGTCTAGTCATTCACAATAAGTAGACTTGTTAGCCAGAATATGTGCACTGATTTTAAAGTAATTTGAGAATAACTTCAAGAGTCTTAAAACATAGGTGGGTAAAATTCCCACGTATATACTAATGCAGAAATTCCAGAAGCATAAGACTATGCTATCAGTTCCCTAGAACTTTAAACTGTGATACCCTCTTACCCTGGCTGAAGGCCAAGGGAGAGACCATCATGCCAGAAAGTCTAGATGCCAAGACTGCCCCTGGAGATGGTATTTGCAATCCAAACTGGGAGAATCCATGTTGGTAGCAAAGGAGGCTGTGTTTTTTCTTTCCCAAACTGCACTGTTATGAGAAATCACAGAGATGGACCATTCAAGTGCACTACCACCAATGATTGCCTCTGCTCGAAAAGAGACACCCTTGGCATATGGGGCCTGACAGAATGGACCCCAGGTTTGGAGTATGCATTGTTCACAGATGGGTCATCTAACTGATTGCAATATATTTCTGGAATTCCTGATAGGAAGACATAACCAACCTTACTATTAATGGAATGGAAGGATGCTATCATAGGAGGAATTATTCTTTTAATAATTCAGGACATCTCTCAGTAGTGCTCCATCAACAGGACCACACTATAGGCATTTATGGCCCTTAAATATCCAAGCTATGGCCCCCCTAGAGATGTAGTTCAAGCTTGGATTGCAGAGACTGCATGAGCTGCATGCAACTTCTCAAGCTAGAACCTGCTGCCATGCCTGGTGCACATGTCAACCCGCCTGACTGAGAGGATCAACTTGGGCAGGACATCAACAAAAGCTCACACTGGATTTATGGGATGTTGGGCACTGCTATAGTTAATTGTTGAAACCAAAAAGGAACTCAATCCTCCTCTGTGTATTTTAAAAATGCAGTCTCTGTTAAAAGAATTATGTATGCTCAGCCCCATGGCTATCCGGTGAAGCATTATAGATTAGTTAGGTTTGGAAATACTGGGAGAATGTTTTTGTTAAGTACTTTTATCCTCAAGCAATGGGTTAGGTTCTTAAAAAAATGTCCACCCAGAAGGTGGTTTTTGCGGACTAGGAAATTATATGTCTATTTGTAGGTACAACATTCTTTGTCACAAAATTTTCTGTATAAAAGCTGTCACAAAAGTTTCAATAAATAGGTTCATAATTCACTTGGCCTAGAGAGTTGTGTGTGTTCTGTTCTCCACCTGGTCCGGGGGAACCTTGGTCTCAAGGCCGCAACTCTGGTCTGCAGAAGTTTCTCATGTCTACAATTTAGCTATGTGTGCTTAAGAATTTTAGAAATATGCCAACCATTGTCTCCTGAACTTCTAGTCAGCAGTTAATAGTTAACCTGTCCATGGACTGCCTCCACCTCCTCCTTGTTTACTCCACCCTGGGATTCACAGGTTCTACCTTAACAGGACCAGACACTCAGGCCATCCCCACTTCCACCCAGCATCTACGTGGGGTCTAGGATCCGAACTTAGGATCTTCTGCCTTCAAGGCAGAAGTTTAACCTCTAAGCCACCTCTCCAGACCCCTATTATATCTTCTTAAAGCTGTTTCAATACTTAATCCATGCCTTACCCTAACAAACCGTGACACTTACTTTTTAATTACTCATATATAACTAGACCAAAACTCTTTCCCTTCCCTTAACATGAACTGGGCCTACACACTCCTTGGGTACCATAATAACCTTTATCCACAAGCAGCTCTAAGAAAACAGACTCCTTTTCCCTACCCACCTGGGAAGTGTACAGTCCAGCCTACACTCACAACGACCTAGCTAAGATCCCTCTTACTCCCTTAACACTCTCCTCGGGCCCCCCCTCTCTGCCAAGCCCAAACCCCAGGCAGACCACTGGATCCAGCTCCTATCCATCAGCCAGCCAGATGCAGTGCTGTGCTGGGCCAGGGAGGACCCCCTGGGCCACGACCCAGCTCCCCAGGTTAAATAACACCCTGCCACTACCATCTCCTCCCTTTCCCCACTCGCCCAGGACTCGCAGTCCAGCCTGGACTCACCACAACCTAGGTAAGCTCCCCCCTACCTCCAAACCTCAGGCAAACCCCTAGCTCTTCCCACCAGCCAGCTGGATCAGGAACTGCTCCAGGTTAAATAATTCAGTTCAGTGAAAACACACAGAAATTGAAAGAAGGTCTTAAGAGTTAAAATGGCAATGCCAAAGTCAAAGAGCAAATCCATGAGAAACAACACCCAAGAAAATAAATCTCCCACTGAAGGAATTAATCCCATAATGATAGACTCCAAATAGAAAAAACCCACAGAAAATAGCCAAGAAAGCCTGATCCAGGAAAACAACTTTCAAAACATGATCGTTACCATGTTCAATACTATAAAAGAAATGAAATCTGGGAGGAACTAAAAAACTGCATCCATCACTTTGAAGAGGAACACAACAGACACTTGGAGGAGCTGAGAAAAACAAAAAAAGGGCATAGAACAGTTAAAACAGTCTCAGGCAGTGTTTAAAACTGAAATAAGGCTTCCTCCCGACTGACACTCTGCCCCACTGCTGCTCCAAGTCTTCCATCCCAGGTGAATTCACCAGCCCCCATGGGCGGCCCCCTGTCCCAGCGACACACAGGCTGCCTCAGGTTTTGCCTGGGCCACGCCCCAGGACCGAGCCCCTTGCTTCCTCCCACCCACCTGTCTGCTGGACCAAACAGGACTTGCTCACATTCCTCCATCCCTGGAGCTTGGGTGGGCCACTAAGCCAAGTCCCAGGTCCCAGATGAAGAATTCTGCCATCAACATCAGCTCCTCTGCCTCTCCGGCCTATTGGGGACCCAAGCACGTGGTCCATGGAAGACACACTGTTACTCAGAATTCAATAGGGTTCAAAGGAAACTCAAGCAACTCTAAGGGACAAAGACCATACATCTGAAACCCTCTACAATCATCCTATCATATGGGAGAGATTCTTCACATCCAGTGCAAAGATAAGTAAACATCCTTTTTCTCATCTTACTGTTCCTTTCTAGTATTAATCACTGTAGATCAACTTTTCCATACAGCCACCCCAAAAACATATACAACTCCAAGGAGTACACCACTCACCCTCATGTATCACCAAGATACTAAATCATAAAGTGCACTACCATATTAATATTCACCCCCTGTCTACTTAACCTGACTTAACTGATATACTAACAGCCTAATAGCCTCATTTAGGAAATAACAATAACAAAAGACAAATATACCCAACTCCAAGGCAAGCACTAGTAAAAACTGCCCAAGTGTAATAATACCAACTAAATCAGTTCAGTCAAAAACACACAGAAACTGAAAGGTCCTAAGAAACAATACAGCAATGCCCAAGTCAAAGTGCAGATCCATGAGAACAAAACCCAGGAAGACCAATCTCCCACCAAAAGAATTAACCCCATAATGATGTATTCCGACCAGAACAAATTCACAGAAAATAGCCAAGAAAGCCAGACCCAAAATAAAAATTTTCAAAGCAAGATTATTACCATAATCAATACTATGGAAGAGGAAATCCTGGAGGAATTAGATACCCACCTCCACAACTTTGAATAGAAATACAACAGACACTGGGAGGAATTTAGAAAAACAGTTCAAGAAACAAAAATAGGCATAGAGCAGTTAAAACAGTCTCAGGCAGAGTTCAAAACTGAACTGAAAGACAAGTTATCTTCAACACAGAGCTAAACAGAGACTCTTATCAGCAGAACTAACGAAGGAGGAAATAGAATTTCAGATCTTGAAGACAAAGTGGGAGGATTAACCACCTCAATGGAAGAGGTTGTTAAAGCCAAAAAGATATTTGAGAGAAATATTCAAGAGTTATGGGACACCCTGAAGAAGTCTAACATGCACATTTATGGAATACCCAAGCAAGAATCCCAAAATACCACACCTGAAGAAATTCTTCAAACTACCATAAATGAAAACTTCCCTCACCTAAAGAATGAGAGGCCCATCCAAATACAAGAGGCATTTTGCACTCCAAACAGATATGATCAAAACAGAAACTCATCATGGCAAATAATAGTCAAAATACTCCACATTCAAGACAAAGAAAAGGTGCTGAGAGCTTCAGGAGAAAAAAGCAAGTCACTTTTAAAGGCAAACTATTAGAATACCAAAGGACTACTCAATGGAAACAGTAAAAGGAGGAGAGTTTGGAGAGACATACTTCAAGTATTAAATGAGCAAAAATGCCAACCCAGACTGATATACCTGGCAAAACTATCTGTCATGATCGAGGAAGAAAGAAAAATTTTCCAGCACAAAGACAACTTCAAAGGATACATGTCTACCAAACCAGGTCTTTAAAAAATGCTAGAAATGATACTCAAACTTGAAGAAAAAAACAAGCATATCTAGGAGGACAGAAAGAAAGTATAATACCACCAAACATAAATGTAAAACAATAAGCTTACAAAATCCACTAAACATAAAAATGTCCAGAATTAAAAGTAATTTATAACATTAAATGTTAATGGTATTAGCTCACCAATAAAGAGACACAGATTACAAACTTGGATTAAAAAACAAAACCCATCAATCTGCTGCCTTCAGGAAACTCATTTCACCACAAAAAATAGGCACATCCTAAAAATGAAAGGCTGGTCCAAAATTCTGCAAGCTAATGGAACCAGGAAACAGGCAGGGGTAGCCATTATGCTATGGGACAAAGTGGACTTCAAACCCAAAAAAACATAAGAGACACAGATGGATACTACATTTTAGTCACAGGTACAATTCACCAGGAAGACTTCACAATACTGAACATATATGCACCCAATACGGGCCCCTCCACATTCATTAAGAAAACCCTACAGCGTCTAAAGCAAGAAATCAACCCCCAAAGGATAATTCTTGGGAATTTCAACACCGCCCTCTCAACATGGGATAGATTAACAGGTCAAAAACTTAACAGACACACTTTGGAACTTAATCAAACCCTCAAAGAAATGGACCTTACAGATCTCTATCGAACTTTTCACCCACGCACCAAAGAATACACGTTTTTCTCAGCAGCACACAGAACTTTCTCCAAAATAGATCACATATTGGGCCACAAAATGAATCTCCACGTATACAGGAATCTTGAAATTCTAACCTGTGCCCTATCAGACCACCACGGCCTAAAGCTGAACATCCACAACACAACAAACAAAGAAAATACACTAACTCCTGGAAACTTAACACTATGATGCTGAATGAGAACTGGATCCAGAAAGAAATTAAAAAGGAAATTTAAGATTTCCTGAAAGTGAATGATAATGAAAATACAACTTACCAAAATCTGTAGAACACAATGAAAGCTGTCCTAAGAGGTAAGTTCATAGCTCTTAATGTCTACATCAAAAAATGGAAACATCAGAAATAAATAACTTAAAAATACAGCTTAAAGCTTTAGAGAAACTAGAGTAATTGATACCAAAATCAGCAGAAGAGAGAAGATTAGCAAAAGAAAAGTAGAAATATCTGACATTGAAATTAGGAAAATGATAAGAAAATCAACCAGTCAAAAAGCTGGTTCTTTGAAAAAATCAATAAGATTGATACACCCCCTAGCTAAATTAACCAAAAGCAAGAGAGAGAAAACCCAAATTAACAAAATTAGAAGTGAAAATAGAGTTATTACTATTGATACCCAAGAAATCCAGAGAATTATAACATCATATTTCAAAAACTTATGCTCTGTGAAATATGACAACACAAAAGAGATGGATGAATTCCTAAGTAAACACAATTTACCAAAATTGAATCAGGAAGTTGTGAATTATTTAAACAGTCCTATAAACATGAGGAAATCGAGGAAGTAATCTCAAATTTTCCCAACAAAAAATGTCCTGGACCAGATGGATTCAGCATAGAGTTCTATGACATATAAGAAGCTAATAATAACACTAATACTCCTTAAACTGTTCCATCAAATAGCAACCTACACTACCTAATTCCTTCTATAAAGTTAATATTGTCTTAATCCCAAAACCTAATAAAGATACACTTAAAAAAGAAAATTATGGACCAATCTCTCTGATGAACACAGATGCAAAGATCTCAACAAAGTCTTTTTTTTTATAATACATTTTTATTATTATTTCAGCTCATACAAACTTAATAGGTACATCAGTTCCCTCCCTCCCTCTTCCTTCCCCCAAAACCCCCTGCTCCCCCTCCCTCCCTATCCCCCATGCCCCCCACCCCAATTCCCAGAGTCCTTTCTTGTGCATGCCTGACTCTCCTCTGGACCTCCTCTCTGATGACATACAAGGACCCAGTGGCCTTTCCCTCAACCCTTTCCCCTTAAGTATAGGAATGCTACTGTGGGTGTCAATACCTTGCCTCCAAGGATCTTGGTACCTTTAGCAGATTCTAGACTTTGTGAGGTCAATAGTGTGTTGGACATTGCGCAGGGCATGCAGTGTCCAATTATGATTGCTTTGGCCTTAACTTGTGTGGAGTATCTTGCAAATCATTGCTCCTCCCATCCTTTTGCTCTTACACTCTTACCGCCCCTTCTTCCACAAATGTCCCTGAGCTTCAGGATGGGGAGAGATTAGGCTGGCCTAGTTCTAGGTGGTTGATATAGAGTCTCTGAAGTTCTGGATAGTGGTTTGTTGATTTTCTTTTGCAGTTTTGTTGCTTCTGTAATGCCCTTCACTCCATTGTGATGGGCACTTCAATAAAGTCTTACTAAACGGATTAAAAAATACATCAAAAAGATCATCTATGGGGATAAAGTAGACTTTATTCCAGGCGCCCAAGATTGGTTCAACATACACAAATCAATAAATGTAACTCAACACATAAATCAGTCCAAAGTTCAAGACCACATGGTACTTTCGATAGATGCAGAAAAAGCTTTTGACAGCCTTCTATGATCAAAATGCTAGAGAAGGTTGGAGTGGAAGCAACCTTTATCAATATAATAAAGGCTGTATACAGCTAGCCTTCAGCAAGGATTATACTCAATGGAGAAAAACTTGAAGCATTCCCGCTTCGAACAGGAACTAGACAAGGCTGTACATCTCACCACTTCTATTCAATATTGTACTTGAAGTCTTAGCTGAAGCCATAAGGCAAGAAAGAGACATAAGAGGGATTCAAATTGGCAAGGAAAAGTCAAGCTATCCCTATTTGCAGATGACATGATCTTATACCTAAGTGATCCCAAAAACTCCACCAGGAAGCTCCTGGAACTAATTGAGAACTTCAGCAGGGTGGCAGGATACAAAATAAATGTACAAAAATCAGTGGCCTTCCTATATGTCCATAATGAAAGAAGTGAAAAAGCCCTAAGAGAAACAATCCCATTTACTATGGCCCCTAAAAAAAATGAAATACCTTGGCATAAACCTAACAAAGGAAGTAAGAGACCTTTACGATGAAAACTTTAAAACCCTCAAGAAAGAAACTGCAGGGCTGGAGAGGTGGCTCAGGGGTTAAGCCTCCGCCTTGCAGGCGGAAGGTCCTGAGTTTGGATCCCAGATCCCACGTATAGACGCCAGGCGGAAGCGGGGGCGGCCTGCGCTTCTGGTCCTGGTAGGGCGGAGCCTGTGAATCCCGGGGCAGAAGGAGGTGGAGGCGTCCATGGTGGTTCACGAATTCGTCCGTGGTTCTACACATACACAGACACACGCACACACACAGACACACACGCGTGCACACATACACACGCACATGCGCACAGTTGAATAAATAATAATAATAAAATTAAAAAAAAAAAAAAAAAGAAAGAAACTGCAAAAGACAACAGAAGGTAGAAAGATTTCCCATGTTCCTGGATTGGCAGAATCAACATTGTAAAAATGACCATCCTATCAAAGGCAATATACAAATGCTATACCAATTAAAGTCCCAAAGCAATTCTGTAAAGAGGTTGACCAAATAATCTTAAAATTCCTATAGAGGCACAAAAGATCCAGGATAGCAAAGACAATCCTGCTGGAGGTATCACCATACCAAACCTTAGTCTATACTACAAATCCATAGTTGTAAAACCAGCCTGGTACTGGCTCCAAAATAGACATACAGATCAATGGATAAAGGTTGAAGACCCAGATATAAGCCCACACAACTACAGCCATTTGATCTTTGACAACAGAGTCCAAAAAATCCAATGGAAAAAGAGCAGTATCTTCAACAAATGGTGCTGGCAAAACTGGATCTCCACGTGTAGAAGATTAAAACTGGACCCGTACTTGTCACCTTGTACAAGAATTAATTCCAAATGGATCAAGGATCTCAACATAAGCCCACAAACTATAAAAACCATAGTTGAAAAGGTAGGGAACTCCCTCGAGGTGATTGGGCTAGGCCAACCGTTTCTAAACAGACATCCAATAGCAAAGTCACTGCTACCATCTCTCAACACATGGGATCTTGTAAAATTAAAGAGCTTTTGTTCAGATAAAGAGATTCTAACGAGCAGAAAGGAAACCCACAGAATGGGAGAAAGTCTTTACTAACCACATTCCTGATAGAGCTCTATTATCCAGAGTGCACAAAGAACTTGGAAAACTGAACCCCAAGAAAACAAATGCCCCAATTAAAAATGGGCCCTGGAACTTAAAAGAAATTTTACCAGGGATGACATTAAAATGTCTAACAAATATCTTTAAAAATGCTCCACTTCCTTAGCCATCAGGGAAATGCAAATCAAAACTTCCCTGAGATATCATCTCACCCTGGTCAGGATGGCAAAAATCCACAACACAAACAACAACAAATGCTGGAGAGGATGTGGAGAGAGGAGAACTCTCCTACATTGCTGGTGGGAATGCAGGCTCATACAGCCACTCTGGTGAGCCGTCTGGAGATTCTTAAAGAAATTAAAGATTGAAATGCCATGACCCTGCAATTCCACTTTTGGGTATAACCCCCCATACAGCAGAGGTTCACCTCGATAGCACAAGCACGACCATGTTCATAACAGCACTGTTTACAATAGCAAAGACATGGAATCAACCCAAATGTCCAACAGTTGATGAGTGGATAAGGAAACTGTGGTACATCTATACAATGGAGTACTACTCAGCCATCAAAAATGATGAATTACTGGAATTTGCCAGGAAATGGATGTCATTAGAAACAATTATATTAAGTGAAGTATCCCAGACCCAAAAAATTAAGCGCCATATGTATTCCCTAATAGGTGGCTCCTAATACCAAACCCACCCAGCCCATCTTGAGACACTCATAGGTAAATCTATGTATTACCTACAGTAATTGCAAGGATTATGAACAGGAGGGATGGGGTTGGAGGGCCACACCAGAAGCAAGGAGAGAAGTGACCATGTTACAGTAGAGAAAATAGGCCTCCATCAAGGACTGCAAGAAAGTAATGTGACACTTAGTTAAGTTCACAGACATTCATTCCTGATCATTTACAACTAAGGGGGTATGAACTCACCAGAAAGGGAGGGCATATAGTCCAGCAGATTAAAAAGTAACCATTTTGCAAATGTGTGATTGACCCTCCCATTGGCAAATGCCATATGGCCCTGCAATTCCACTTTTTGGTATAAGTATTACACCTACCCTTGAATGTGCTCTTATAATAAGACTCCAGTTTAACAGCTTTTTGTCTCTGACCAGGGGGTGACATACAGTGCCCATCTGATAGAGTGAAGGGCATTACAGAAGCAACAAAACTGCAAAAGAAAATCAACAAACCACTATCCAGAACTTCAGAGACTCTATATCAACCACCTAGAACTAGGCCAGCCTAATCTCTCCCCATCCTGAAGCTCAGGGACATTTGCGGAAGAGGGGGTGGTAAGAGTGTAAGAGCAAAAGGATGGGAGGAGCAATGATTTGCAAGATACTCCACACAAGTTAAGGCCGAAGCAATCATAATTGGACATTGCATGCCAGGCACAATGTCCAACACACTATTGACCTCACAAAGTCTAGCATCTGCTAAAGGCACCAAGATCTTTGGAGGCAAGGGATTGACAGCCACAGTAGTGTTCCTATACTTAAGGGGAATCCAGGAAAGGGTTCAGGGAAAGGCCACTGGGTCCTTGTACGTCATCGGAGAGGAGGGCCCAGAGGAGAGTCAGGCATGCACAAGAAAGGACTCTGGGAATTGGGGCGGGAGGCATGGGGGGATGGGGAGGGAGGGGTGAGGAGAGGGGGAGCAGGGAGTTCGGGGGGAGGAAGAGGGAGGGAGGGAACTAGTGTACCTATTAAGTTTGTATGAGTTGAAATAATAATAAAAAATGTATTATTAAAAAAAAAGTGATGTTATCAAATCCTATGTGAAAACACAATATTACCTTTTGCGAAGCTTCATAAAAATCAAGGTAAAACAAGATATTTTTGTCAGTATGTACTCAGGCCTTTTAACATTATCAAAATGATTTATTCCTAAATGCGCACATGCATTTAAATTGAGCATGCCAAATAATAAACAGAGTCAAAAACCAAAATGTGATTATAAGCACGCAATAAAATTTGAAGTGGCCACAGCTTGTTATTTTGAAAACCCACATATTATAAGAAATCCAGGTAACCAAATAAGTCAGAACATTTTAAGTAACTCTATCGTCGCAGGCAAAACACAATGAACAATGGTTTTTCTGGTCCCTCCACTTCAGGGATGTTGCAGTCTCAGGGTCCCATGGAGACCCTTGGGGGCGGGGATAAGCTGGTGCGAAGTCAACGACACAGACTCCGGTAGTCAGGCGAGTGGCAACAGCAGGTTCCCAGGCTTGCAGGTTGGCTCATTTATTATTAGTATGGGGCAGTCTTTATATCCCACCCAACATCCCATAAGTCCCAGCGTGAGGTTTTTGCTGTGTTGTCCTTCTGGATTGGTCCTCTCAGCCAGGCGATTTGATGTCAGCACTAGGCACAGCCCAGACACAGCAGCAGGTTCTAGCTTGGGGAAGTCGCATTTGTGCATGTGGCCCACACAGATAATACAGGCCTGCCTGGTCCACATAGACAATACAGGCCTGCCTGGTCCATTCCTCCTACATATCCATCCTTTTTATTTATTTTGACAGCCAGTGGGAGTCAGAGTTCTTTTCTCTGACCTCAGAGGAGGTCCAGCATAATGGACTGGTAGCTGTATTAGGTTGGAGACCACCCTCGTGTGGACCCTTTCCTGTCATTGGCTGCCAGCCCTTGAACCTCTCCTCTGGAAGGACCTCTCCTCTGGAAGGCATGCCAGGATAAGTGGGTAGTAGATTAGACCAAGGCCTCACGAATCTCCACAATCCAAGCTTGAACTACGTCTCTGGGGAGGGGGCATGGGTTGGATGTTCAAGGGCAATAAGCACCTGCAGCATGGTCTGGATGGAGCGCTGCTGAGAGATGTGCTGAAGGAAACACTTCAGCAATATAATTAATAAAGGAACAATCCCTCCTATGATAGCGTAAATTACAATCCAAGAGGGATCAACAGCCTTTTAAAGTTGCTCCAGAATTTATAAGCAGGGGAACCACATGCATCATGTTAATATGTTCTATATGTTGACTTAAAGTCAATGAGTAATTAAGGAAGGCCTGAGACCAAGGCTCCTTGATGTATTGAGAAAGTTGTTCATGAGCCTTGGAAATGTTGGAGACCTGACAGAAAAGAAAAAGGACAAAAACTTTTCAGTATATCACACCCAGGAGGATAAACATATGGCACTTCTGTGAACCAATATTACAACTGTTGATTTAAGTTCGGAATGACTTGAAAACATTAAAGTCACATAAACAAAAACTAGTAAATCAAAATGTTTAAGATGACAGAGACCACATTTTTTCTCTTTGGAAAAGAACTAGAAATACTCATTAATTATGACAACTCACTCAAAGTATTTCCCATTTCATTTGTCCCCATTGTAGTGTCTTAAATTATTCTTTAATTCCATTACTAATTATAGCAGTCTAATTTTTAAGGTCTGTATAATCTCTACTACACTATTTGATATTTGGTAATAACAATTCTATAAAAAAGCTATTTATAAATCACAAAATAAACCCAAAAAACAAAATTTGTATATATTTCAAACTTGTAAGAAATAAATTATATCAAGCTACAGTTAATCACATTTTTTTCTTATAAACACAAATTTATTCACTTTGAACAATTAAAAAGCAGTTTTCTTCCTCCATAACAGACATTAATACTGCTTTTTTTTTTTTAAGTATCTTAAGATTGAATGAAAATAATTAGCTACAGTGTGGTCCAGAAATACAAATATACAAATGAGACAGTTTTATAAACACATGTATTGTTACTTTCAGGTACACTTACAAATCATAAACGATATCTAGGCACACTTACAATTATGAAAATGAAGCCAGTTCATCAGATTTTTTACTAAGATATAACAAGAAATACTTTATGCAAGAAGATAAAAACTAATGCAGAATAACACTTACAAATTAGTTTTTTAATGTCTACAAACCACTGTTTCTAAAGACAGAACTTTGTTTCCATTTGTCATGCTAAAAAAAATAAAAAGTTCTCTAACTACAATCATTACATTTTAAACAATTTTCTTAACATAAAAAGTTTTAACAATCAAGTAATACTTTTATTTAAGCTTATAATATACTGAAATTATTTTACATGGAAGAACTTGATAAAATACCTCAGGACACTGCTTGATACCCAAGTCTGCATTAATAGGTATTTCATGGTCCACTTAAATTGTCTAATATGCAACTGAATCATCTAGCAAAATCATATCTATAGTTTAGAGAGTGAAGATATTCAATATTCATTATCACTGCCTTGGGAAATACACTTTCTAAAACTGTGGAAAATCACTCCAAACACTGGTAATAACATTTGCACAAAACCTGATGCTTCTTCATTTGTCACCTAAGATAATTTACTTAATTAGTTCAGCATTAAACAACCACAAGGTTTGTATCTTTAACACAAGTAAATAAAAGTTTTTTAAATTTTGTAGAAACCAGGACATTATTAAATATGGAATAAGCATGCAGCACATGGTCACAGGAGAATACCTGTATGTCTCTTTAGATAAGCAATCTTTAAAAAAAATAAAACCTCTGCAGTTACCAATACTGAGTAGAGCCTTTACTGGTCATTAATGTTTTTATCTTCTAACTTCTGTCACAAGAAAGTCCCCACTATCTGTAGGTTATCTTCAAAAATTTGTCTTTTAAGAATTTTTGAACTATCTCAAAAAAATTATTAACTAACTTATGAGAAGTGGGCAGCTAGAAAAAACTTGTGGAATCCATAAGAAACAGGCATGGAACTAAAAATGGATTCATAGCACTAGAGGGCCATGAGGGGCTAGGGCGCCAAAGATGGCTGCCAGGTATATCTGTATACCTAGGCAAGCCCAAGGAAACTGGTTTTTTTCTCTTTGGTTAACTTCCATTGGGCCCAACCCAGTTGCTCTTAGGCCCAGGTGCAGCTAGAGATCAAATTATTTGTTGGCTATGGAGAGCTCATCTCCATAATCCCTACAAGGGGAGCTGGCTATCTTATCTCAGAGAGGATTCAAGTCTGTTCCTCAGCAGGAGTGTTCCCTCAGGGTGTTTCCAGCAAGGGAGGATGACCTTCAAGGATGTCAAAGACCTTCAAAGACCTTAGAGACTGTCCCAGCATGGACAGTTCTAGACTTGCCTATTGTACCCTTAACTTTTTGAGGACCCAGACTGCTCAAGGAAAGAGGGGTGACCTGTTGTGCATAGATGGCTTTATTACTTCAAGGTCCATTTAAAAGAGACAAAATACAGATAAATTGAGCCTCCAAGCATTAAACCATTATAACTGAGGAGGCATAGGGGATAAACCAAATAAGCTTAGCAGTCTTACTGTGGGTACAAGCAAGAGTTAGTAAAGAATGCATGCTTGCAAGGCATAAAAGCCAAGAGCTGAAAGTAATTTACATATTGGAGATCTTTCTCCTCTGGCTATTGTAAATCTCCAAGATCTCATTCTAAAATCTGTCCAAAACAATGTGAACTTTCTGAACAGAACAATCTGAATTAGTCCTCCTTTTTGGATTTTGAAAAGCAAAATGACACAAGTCTTTTTAAGATGATACATGTGGGGGACATTATCTCCTCACATGGAAAGTTCTATAGGTTTCTAAGCATTATCTTTAGGGTAGGACCACTCCTCAGATCTAAATGAAAAGCCAGCATTGATTTGCTTGAAATGCTGAGACCTTATTTCTTTCCATTTGCATCTAAGTAAGACAATTAGCATTAAAAGGGGAACTCCAAAAGTTAACCAAGTTACCATATTTAGGGGTGAAAAGAAGGCAGATATCCTGTCCCATAATTGTTTGCCAAAGGACACAGAAAGCATTTTTTTTTTTCCTTTTAGGGGAAGGGGATTTCAGGTTTGCCAGCTTGGGCTTGCCTGCCTAGTATTTTATCTATCTCCTTAGGCAGATGAATCCTCAGAGAAAGTCTAAGTAACTTAGGTCAAAATCTTGCAAGGAAGAAGGAAACAAACTTGAGGTGACCCAAATGCACTTAGAATCTACTGAAAACAGATTATGCTGGGTCAGGCATTGATCCTGGGAGCACATGGGAGCATGGAATTAGAAAGCAGATTTGTCCCCAAGAAAAGGAGCTCATACATAACAGAAGAAGGAAGAAATCCCAATAAACTTTTTAGAAGACAATTACACTTTCCTGGTTGCTAGATTCAATGGGATAAAATTCTATAAAAGAAGTCAGAGGAGGGACTGGAGAGGTGGCTCAGGGGTTAAGCCTCCGCCTTGCAGGCGGAAGGTCCTGAGTTCGGATCCCAGATCCCACGTATAGATGCCAGGTGGAAGCAGGGGCGGCCTGCGCTTCTGGTCCTGGTAGGGTGGAGCCTGTGAATCCCGGGGCAGAAGGAGGTGGAGGCATCCATGGTGGTTCACAAATTCGTCCGTGGTTCTACACATACACAGACACACACACACACACATACAGACACACGCGCACGCGCACACGCATATGCACACAGTTGAATAAATAATAATAATAAAAAAATTAAAAAAAAGAAGTTAGAGGAATGAGTTCGATCAAGCAATATCATAGTAGCTTTGTTATTTTGAGAACACATGGAAAAACCTTTACGAACACAATGGCATTTTTATTTGTAGTCCCATTAAAGATCAAAACAAGCGAGAAAATTTTTCATGAAAAAAACTTACAATTTATCAGAAAAACAATTGTGATCGATATAAAACAACTAGTTAAGGCCTTAGATGTTACCAAAATTATTTGTTCTTATTTTTTAAGTATGCATACATGTATTTAAAAATGGCATGCCAAAATTTTTATATCAGCATGCAACAGAGATGAAAAAAAAGTGAAGTGGCCATAGACACAGACACACATGTAAACACAGAACATACACATGAACATTTTACCTGCAACTGTACAATTTACCAACAACCATCTTAAAATTATCCTTGAAAGCTTTATCAAAGGCAGATTTACATTTAGGCAAACCTTATTTAAAACAAGACCTCACATTAGTTAAGTCCAGCAGCTTAGCTTAATTATAAAAAACATGTAGCAAGGAAAACACTCTTATCCATAGTCTGGCTCTCACCTATTCTCTGGGGGGAATCCAAGGTGCTAAAACTGCAACCTCATTCCAGAATTCCTCTAGGCCATCAGCCTTAACCTCCAGGCCTCTAGTCTTTAGGAGAGATTTTTAAGACACACTATCTGGGGCTCCTTACAGTGTGAGGGGTGGTTGCCCATGTCTCGGAAGCAGGAGGGTCAATCAGGAGACCACTCCTGGGTTCTGTCTCCTGAGGGGTCAACCCTTATGTGGAGACAGCAGGCAAACCAGAACCAAAATGTGTACCTCCCTATCCATGGACAGACAAACATAGAGAAAGGGAAAGGGATCTTCACGCTCACCTCTGGCGAAGGTAAAGACATTAAACACAAAGGGGCCAACTTACTGAAAAACTGCTAAAGGGGGCACAGTACTCGCCATGAGGACGAAAGGGTCACCGTGGAAGCCCCATGTTAAGGTGCCAGATGTTGCAGTCTCAGGGTCCCATGGAGACCCTTGGGGGCGGGGATAAGCTGGCACAAAATCAACAACACAGACTCTGGGAGTCAGCCGAGTGGCAACAGCAGGCTTGCAGGCTTGCAGGTTGGCTCATTTATTATAAGTATGGGGCAGCCATTATATCCCATCCACCATCCCATAAGTCCCAGCATGAGGTTTTTGCTGTGGTGTCCTATCTGGATTGGTCCTCTCAGCCAGGCGGTTTCAAGTTAGCACCAGGCATAGTGGCAGGTTCTAACTTGGGGAAGTTGCATTTGTGCATGTGGCCCACACACACAATACAGGCCTGCTTGGTCCACACAGACAATACAGGCCTGCCTCGTCCACACAGACAATACAGGCCTGCCTGGTCCGTTCCTCCTACATAGGGGGCAGAGGCTCCTGACACATCTGCTAGCCTAGAAAGTGGGCCATTCATCAGAACAGAGGGTGGTAAATTTTTCCCTTTTTTTTAACCTCAACACTTAGATTTTGGGTTCTTTTCCTAACATCCTTTTAGTGACTCAAGACAAGATAGACAAGACACAAATACTGCAAACTGAAGATCAGACAAACAACAGACAACAGATTCAAACTACAGACAGAAGATTAGGCAAACTCAGGTGGGAAGCAGACACTTCTCCGGTCCTCCCACTGAGAGCCCAGAGCATCCTCTAGGACCCTCGCAGTCTCTGCGATATGACATGTCTATCTTGCAGTTATTGACTGCCACAGACCTAGTACTCGTATGAGGAAATGAAACTTAGACACAATCTTAGACCAAACACAAACAGACATGGACTTAGACAAAGCACAAGTAAACACAGACAAGAGCGCTCATGTACCTTTGAGGCCAGTGTTGGGGCAATCTCCTGGGGGTCTTGTATCCCAAAATCCAAGTCTTTCACTCAGGAACGGGACCGCCGAGAGAGACACCAAGACCTTTCTCGCTGCAATAGCATGAGGCTTTATTTAATGACGCACCTGGCAGCTCCAACAACCTCTCATACAGGAGAGACTGAAACATCTCCGAGCAGCTCGGGCAAAGGGTTTTTAAGGGGTCTTGGGGTGGGGGGGTTCGCTTAGCTGAGGAATTTTCCATGACCTTTATAGTCATCAGTCAGCAAGAGCTCAGGTGGAGTTGTCTCTTAGTGATCGTTCCAGTCCACCTGCTTAACCGCAGGCTGTTCATTCTGGGTCACAATTATTGATGGAATTCCCCTTTGTGCAAACTTGCTTTTCCAGAACTAAAGGGCTAAGAACTTGAGGTCCTAAGGGGTGGGGAAATATCTGCAAAAAACTCAAAGCTGTACATAGTTTAAACAATGGCTAGCAATGGATATGCTTGGATGGCTATAAACAATGGATGCCTGAATGACTATAAGCAATGGCTATACTGTGGGCCTGAACTGGCCTGCTTTGTGAATTTTAGGGTGAGGGTCTCAGGGTCTCACAGTTAAGAGTAATTGTTACAGTATCCTTTCCTTCAATGTCCATCTTTTGTTGCTCATCACATAGTCAAGGTGGCTCAAAGATTCTAGGCATTCCTAGTTCCTCTTTACTTCTAGAAGTTTTAAAAGCAGAGTTCCTTGAACTAGGCTGAATCTCCACTCGCAGTCATCCTCAGAACATCTCCAACAGTACTCTGATCTCCAACAGTACTTTGGGTTCACCTCTGCAGCTATAAGCTTCACCTTCTCTTGCAGGAACTCTATGCCTGCCACTTTGTGCCAAGCTTTTGCTGCTTTCCATGAACATTTCAAATTGTTCACGAAAACCATCACCACCTGGGAGATGCTGCCAGACTCTGAAGTGAGTTTGAAATGAAGTTTGGTCCACCTGAGCCACAGTTGCACCAAATCTTGTGCTCTGATGCTGAAAAAGCCTCTTCTAGGGAGCCAACTTTAAAGGGCAAGAAACAGCTTTAACTTGGGCTTTCAGCCTATGAAGCATCTGGATTTTCAACCCACGCACTTGCCATATGATGGTTTTCATGTCTTCCACTGTCCCAATGCAAGTCACTAGGTTCTCCTTCACTGGTATTCATTTCTCCAAAAGTAGCAGATATTCTGCTGCCTGCCCTTTCCACATCCAGAGCTTCATGACCACCAACACAGCTCTCCACTCTCAAGCAAACCATTAACTTCAGCTTCAACAAAGTCCTTGTTCCTTCATCACAAATTGGGCCCAAACAATTCACAACTCTCTTCAGCATCACTATTTTCCAAATGGCCCACCAAATTCTGCAGAATGGTATTGGTAATCTACAAAGTCAAAATCTTCAAACATTTCAGACTTTGTCCAGCAAAACCATTCAAATGCCACAAAGTCCACTTGGTCAGATTTTTCAGCAATACCCCACTTCCCAGGTAACAAGTTCTGTTGCAGTTTATCTGCATAGTTGCTGATAAATGACATCAAGTGGCTTAAGGGAACAAGGAATTTATTTTCTTACTGATAGTCCAGTTACAGTCTGTAATCCAGCTTCATGGGAGATCATGCACCAACACCAGGGCCAAGAGAACTGGCCACCCCATCACCACATAATGACTGAGAGATGGATAGTCCTTACTTTCCAGACCATCATGTCTGACCAAGTGAACAGAAAGATGCCAACTTTCTCAACCAGCTCTCTGTGATTTATTCCAGAGCCTAGTCCCACACACCATGGACTGGAACTTCCCCATCAGGTAGACAATCTCTTGTAGGATTCTCTAGGCTTACCTCAAACATCAACCCTCTACAAATATGACCAGAGCTCAAACCCTCAACAATCAAGTTGACACCTGTGCCTACCTATGACAACATCCAAGCTTCATGGCCATAACACAACACTCCTCTATCAAAAAATCATTCCACCATCTCTAAATTTAATTCCACCGAACTTCCTGTTCCATGCTTCACAAATCGGGCCCAGATGATCCATAACTTTCTCAGCAACAGCATAATCCAATTGACCTTCTAAATTCTGAAGAATGGTATTTGAAATCCACAAACTCAAAATCTTCAAATACTTCAAATTTTCTCCAACAAAACCATTCAGAATCCACATAGCCAGATTTATCAGCAACACCCTACTTCCTGATACCAAATTCTGTTCCAGTTTGCTTGTATGGTTGCTGATAAATCACCATTAAGTAAATTAAGGGAACAGGAGATTTATTTTCTTTTATGAATACTTTTTATAGTTCATAGTCTGGCTAGATGGGGGAGGATGCAACAACACCAGATCCAAGGGAACTGGCCACACCATCACCACAAAATGGCTGAGAGATAGACAATAATTACTTGCCAGACCAGCATGTCTGGCCAAGTGTCCACAAGTATGCAAACTCCCTCAACCAACTCTCTGTATTTTTTCCAGGGCCTAATCCCATTCACCATAAGCTGGATTCTCCCTATCAACTGGATAATCTCCCACTGGTTTGCTCTGGGCCCAACTCAATCAATAATTCTCCACAGATGTGCCCAGAGCTCAAACCTTCTTCTGTTCAAGTTGATACCTGTGCCCAAGTAAAACACTAGGGATGTAGAAAAATTTTAAATATATTTGTTAGACATCTAAATTTTGTCCCTGGAAAAGTTTCTTTTAAGATCTGTGGCCCATTTCTACTTGCTATTCATCTCCTTGGTGTTTAATAGTTTAAGTTGTTTGTGCACTCTGGATATTAGACTTCTGTCAGATGTGTTGTTATTGATGATTTTTTTACCATTCTGTGGGTTGTCTTTTTGTGGGTTTATAATCTCTTTAAATGAAGAGAAGCTCTTTAGTTTCTTTTTTTTTAAACATTTTTTTATTATCTCCTATCATACAAACTTAATAGGTACACCGGTTCCCTCCCTCCCTTCTCCTCCCCCTGACCCCTCTGCTCACTCTTCCTTCACCCCTCCTTCCCCACCCCCCATGTCTCCTCTCCCCCAATCCCCAAAGAATCCTTTAATGTGCATGCCAAACTCTCCTCTGGGTCCTCCTCTCTATTGACGTACAAGGACCCCGCGGCATTTCCCTGAACCCTTTCCTTTGTTCCCCTTAAGCATAGGAACACTATTTTGGCTGTCAATTCCTTGCCTCCAAGGATCTGGGTGAGAAGCTCTTTAATTTCATAAGATCCCATTTGTTGAGTGTTGGTTATAGTGTCTGTGCTATTTGGGGCTTTGTTCAGAAAATGTTGGCCTAGCCCAATCAGTTCAAGGGTGTTCCCTATTCTTTCAACTAGGGTCTTTATAGGCTCTGACATAATATTAAGGTCCTTTATCTATTTGGAGTTGATTTTCATGCATGACACAAGTAAAGGTCCAGTTTCAATATTCTACATGTGGATATCCAGTTTTACTGCAACATTTTTTGGAGATGCCCTTCTTCTGCCATTGAGTTTTCTGGGCCCTCTGTCAAAAATCAGATGACTGTGTAAGTGTATGGACTTATGTCTGGTTCTTCAACCCTTATCCATTTATCTATGTGTCTATTTTGGAGCAAGTACCACGATGTTTTTATTACTATGGATTTGTAGTATAGATTAAGATTTGATATGGCGATACTTCCAGCAGTACTTTTGTTATTCAAGATTGTTTTTGCTATCTGGGCCTTTTGTGTTTCCATATGAGATTGGCCAATTTCTATGAAGAATTACGTTGGAATTTTGATTGGTATAGCATTGAATCTGTATATTGCTTTTGCAAGGTGTTCATTCTTATGATGTTAACTTTATGTATGCAGGAGCATGTGAGATTTTTCCACCTTCTGGCACAGTCTGTAATTTTTTTTCTTTAGGATTTTAAAGTTTTCACTATATAGGTCTCTCACTTCCTTGGTTAGATTTATACTATGGTATTATATTTTTTTAGGGGCTGTGGTAAATTGGATTGTTTCTCTTAGAACACTGTCACCTTTTTCACCCTTGGTGTATAGGAAAGCCATTGATTTTTGAACATTAATTTTGTAACCTGCCACACTGCTGAACTAATGTATTAGTTCCAGGAATTTCCTGGTGGAGTTTTTAGGATCTCTCAGGTACAGGATCATGACTTCTGTGAATAAAGATATCTTGACCTCTTCTTTTCTGATTTGAATCCATTTTATCTTCCTCTCTTGTCTTATGGCTGTAGCTAAGAATTCAAGTACAGTTTGGATAGAAGTGGTAAGAGTGGACGGCTTTGCCTAATTCCTGTTGGAAGTGGGAATGGATCAAAGTTTTGCCCCATTGAATATAATCCCTACTGTTGGTTTATAGTATGTAGCTTTTATTAGGTTGATATAAGTTCCTTCCATTCCAATTGTCTCTAGAGTTCTCATGATGATCTTGTCAAAAGGTTTTTGTACACCTATCCAGAGTATCATGTGGTCTTGGACTTTGGACTTGTTTATATGATGGACTATATTGATTTTTGTATGTTGAACCAACCTTGTATTCCTGGGGGAAATCCTTCTTGATTATAATGAATGATCTATTTGAATCTGATTTGCCAAGATTGTGGAGAATCTTTGCATCTGTGCATCATCAATGAGATTCACCAATAGTTTATTTTAATTGTACTTTTTTGTTTTAGGATTAGTATGATATTAGTTTCATACAAAGAATTTAAAAATGTTCCTTTATTTTCTATATTATGGGGTAGTTTAAGGAGTAGTAGTTCTCTTTGTCCTTAAATATCTGGTAGAATTTGGCACTGAATCTATCTGGTCCTGGATATTTTTGGTGGAAAGATTCATGATTACTTCTTTAATTTCCTCATTTGTTATAAGACTATTTAAATAATTAATTTCATCTTCATTGAGCTTAGGTAACTTGTGCTCAATTTCTTTTTTAACTATACAAATATTTATTTTCAATATGTATTTAGTTACAATATTTTTTTTAAAAAAATTGAAGTCTAACATTGAGAAAATCCTAAAATATATTCCTAAATTTTTTCAGAAGCACTTTGGCACACAGTCTGAGAATTGTTAACTGCTTAGTTGATGTCTCAAGAGGAAATCTCAAGAAGAAAATTTTAGCAAAAATCAGCATTAACCACTCTATGAGACAATAACTCCAATGAATCACACATAATACATGGTTCACAATGGAAATGATCAGCAAAACATTTCTAATAAGCCTATTTCATATTTCCTTTGGCTTATTATATACTAAAATGTATTAATTATTTTGAAATGAAGTGTAATATGGATGTAAGTGATTACATGGAATCATCTTTGAGTTGCTTTTTTTGTTTTCAGACCAGGACAGATTTCTGCTTATCAGGTAAGGCCCGAGACTATGCACTAGACCCCAGGTCATGTGCATACCCTACCATCATCCAGTCTTCTCTATCACTGGAGAAGGCTCCTAGGCCATGCCCCAGATCCAAGGTCATCTGTGCCCCACTACACACTGCTATTCTACCCCAGACCCAAACCAGGGCAGACTCATTGCTCCTCAGGTAAGGTCCCTAGACCACACCCTAGATCCCAGGCTACCTGAATGCCCCACCAGCAGCCAGTCTGCTTTGGCACTGGGGAATGTTCCTCAGGTGCCAGGTGATCTGCTCACCCCATCAGACACTGCCCTTCTGCCCAGGACCCAGACCAGGGCAGACTCTCTGCTCCTGAGAATTCACCAGAATCCACAAAAAACCCAAGCAAAGCTTTAAGGGACAAACACCATACATCTGAAGCTCTCTAAAATCATCCCATCACATGGGAGAGAATCCTCACATCTAGCTCAAAGGTAAGTAAAACCTTTTTACCATCTTGTTATGCTCAATTATTAGTCACTGCAATTTAAAATTTCCATATAGCCACCCAAAAACAACTTCAGGGTCTATACCATTTACCGCACATATCACCAAGGAAGTAAAATGAAAAAGTGCACTATCATACTAATCTTCACTCCCTGCCTACTAAACCTGACTTAATTGATGTACTAACAATCAAACAGCCTCATCTAGGAAATGACACCAATATCAGACAAGCATACCCAATTTCAAGGCTAATGACTGTTCAAGTATTGTAATACTGTCTAATTCAGTTCAGTCAAAAATACACAGAAACAAAAAAAAGGTCTTATGAGATAAAACAAAAATGCCCAGGTCACAGGGCAAATCCATGAGAAATAAAAACTAAGACAACAAATCTCCTACCAAAAGAATTAATGCCATAATGACAAATTCCAACCAGAACAAACTCAGGAGAAAATAGACAAGAAAGCCATAACCAAGATAATGATTTTCAAAGCCTAATTTTATTATGATCAAGACTATGAAAGAGGAAATCTGGAGGTGTTTAATTAACCACATCAACCATTTTGAAGAGGAACACAAAAGGCACTTGGAGGAGATGAGCAAAGCAGTTGAAGAAACAAAAATAGGCATAGAGCAGTTAAAATAATGTCAAACAAAAATTTACAGTTGAACTACAAGACAAGTTATCTTCAACCCAGAACTCAACAAAGAGTCTTATCAGCAGAGCTAATGAAGCAGAAAATAGAATATCAGATCTTGAAGACTGTTGCCAAATCCCCACCGGGCCAGTGGGGGAAAGAAGGGAGAAAGTTGGTGGGAGCCTCAGAGCTCAAAGAGAGGGAGCAAGTGACACGGAGTCACCACGGACCCCAAGGAGTCAGGTGAAAAGCAGACAGTAGACGAATTTGCTTCAGACTCGTTTAATTAAGGAAATTCTTGGGTTTATACAGGGTCAGGGGTCCAATCAGGTGTTGCCATCTCTTCGCTCTAGGGGACAGCCACCAATCAGTTATCTATTTACTAGGTGTCCATTGCAGAGGCAAGTTAGATGGCCATTTCCCATTGGCTGTTCATTTATCCACCTGCATGGTTCCTCAATGTTCTGAGCATGTTCCAATTTGTTCAGGCTTGCCCCTGGCCCGACCTCTTACCTCCTGAATTTGAGAGCCCAGACCTGGGCCTCCCTGAATCAATAGTGCCACAGAAGACAAACTGGAAAGACTAACCAGTTCATTCCAAGAGGTTGTTAAATCCATTTCTGAGTATTGAATTTTATAGAGTACAAGTTTTTGAAATATGATCTTATAATTCTCTGAATTTTTGGGATAACTAAATTTTCATCTCTAATTTAGTTAATTTGGTTTTTCTATCTCTTAGAAAAAATTAATCCATTGTATAGATGTACCACAGTTTCCTTATCCACTCATCAACTGTTGGACATTTGGGTTGATTCCATGTCTTTGCTATTGTAAACAGTGCTGCTATGATCATGGTCGTGCTTGTGCTATCGAGGTGAACCTCTGCGGGATAGGAGATTATACCGAAAAGTGGAATCACAGGGTCATATGGCATTTCAATCTTTAATTTCTTTAAGAATCTCCAGACGGCTCGCCAGAGTGGCTGTATGAGCCTGCACTCCCACCAGCAATGTAGGAGAGTTCTCCTCTCTCCACATCCTCTCCAGGAATGTATCAATCTTAGTGATGTTTTCAAGTAAATAGGTCTTTGTTGGGTTCATTCTTTGTATCACTTTTCCTTATCTCAATTTTGGATATTTCTCTCCTTTTTTTTTTAATACATTTTTTATTATTACTTCAACTCATACAAACTTAATAGGTACACCAGTTCCCTCCCTCCCTGCTCCTCCCCCCAAACCTCCTGCTCTCCCACCCCTCACCCCTGCTGCCCCATCCCCCCATGCCTCCCGCCCCAATTCCCAAACTCCTTTCTTGTGCATGCCTGACTCTCCTCTGGGCCCTCCTCTCCGATGATGTACAAGGACCCAGTGGCATTTCCCTGAACCCTTTCCTGTGTTCCCCTTCAGCATAGGAACACTACTGTGGGTGTCAATCCCTTGCCTCCAAGGATCTTGGTGCCTTTAGCAGATGCTAGACTTTGTGAGGTCAATAGTGTGTTGGACATTGCGCCGGGCATGCAATATCCAATTATGATTGCTTCGGCCCTAACTTGTGTGGAGTATGTTGCAAATCATTGCTCCTCCCATCCTTTGGCTCTTACACTCTTACCGCCCCCTCTTCTGCAAATGTCCCTGAGCTTCTGGATGAGGAGATATTAGGCTGGCCTAATTCTAGGTGGTTGATATAGAGTCTCTGAAGTTCTGGATAGTGGTTTGTTGATTTTCTTTTGCAGTTTTGTTGCTCCTGTAATGCCCTTCACTCCATCGTGATGGGCACTGTATGTCACCCCCTGGACAGAGACAGAAATCTGTTAAACTGGAGTCTTATTATAAGAGCACATACAAGGGTAGATGTAATACTTACACCCAAAAGTAGAATCACAGGGTCATATGGCATTTGCCAATGGGAGGGGTCAATCACCCATTTGCAAAATGGTTACTTTTTAATCTGCCAGACTATATGCCCTCCCCTTCTGGTGAGTTCATACCCCCTTAACTAGGTGTCACATTACTTTCTTGCAGTCCTTGATGGAGGCCTATTTTCTCTACTGTAACATGGTCACTTCTCTGCTTGTGTCTGGTGTGGCCCTCCAGCCCCATCCCTCCTGTTCATAATCCTTGCAATTACTGTAGGTAATATATAGATTTACCTATGAGTGTCTCAAGATGGGCTGGGTGGGTTTGGTATTAGAAGCCACCTATTAGGGAGTACATACAGCGCTTAATTTTCTGGGTTTGGGATACTTCACTTAATATAATTGTTTCTAATGACATCCATTTCCTGGCAAATTCCAGTAATTCATCATTTTTGATGGTTGACTAGTACTCCATTGTATAGATGTACCACTGTTTCCTTATCCACTCATCAACTGTTGGACATTTGGGTTGATTCCATGTCTTTGCTATTGTAAACAGTGCTGTTATGAACATGGTCCTGCTTGTGCTATCAAGGTGAACCTCTGCTGTATGGGGGGTTATACCGAAAAGTGGAATCGCAGGGTCATATGGCATTTCAATCTTTAATTTCTTTAAGAATCTCCAGACGGCTCGCCAGAGTGGCTGTATGAGCCTGCATTCCCACCAGCAATGTAGCAGAGTTCCCCTCTCTCCACATCCTCTCCAGCATTATGTCGTTGTTTGTATTGTGGATTTTTGCCATCCTGACTGGGGTGAGATGATATCTCAGGGAAGTTTTGATTTGCATTTCCCTGATGGCTAAGGAAGTGGAGCATTTTTTAAGATATTTGTTAGACATTTTAATTTCATCCCTGGTAAAGTTTCTTTGAAGTTCCAGGGCCCATTTTTTAATTGGGCCATTGGTTTCCTTGGAGTTTAGTTTTCTAAGTTCTTTGTGCACTCTGGACAGTAGAGCTCTATCAGATATGTGGTTAGTGAAGATTTTCTCCCATTCTGTGGGTTGCCTTTGAGCTCGTGTGACAATCTCTTTATCTAAACAAAAGCTCTTTAATTTCACAAGATCCCATCTGTTGAGAGTTGGTAGCAGTGACTGTGCCATTGGATGTCTGTTTAGGAAATGTTGGCCTAGCCCAATCAGCTCGAGGGAGTTCCCTATCCTTTCAACTATGGTTTTTATAGTCTCTGGCCTATATCAAGGTCCTTGATCCATTTGGAATTAAGTCTTGTACATGGTGACAAGTATGGGTCCAGCTTTAATCTTCTGCAAATGGAGATCCAGTTTTGCCAGCACTATTTGTTGAAGATGCTGTTCTTTTTCCACTGGATTCTTTGGGCCCCTTTGTCAAAGATCAAATGGCTGTAATTTTGTGGGCTTATATCTGGGTGTTCAATCCTTATCCATTGATCTGTGTGTCTATTTTGGAGCCAATACCAGGCTGTTTTTATAACTATGGATTTGTAATATAGACTAAGGTTTGGTATGGTAATACCTCCAGCAGTGTTTTTGTTACTCAGGATTGTCTTTGCTATCCTGGGTCTTTTGTGCCTCCATATGAATTTTGAGATTGTTTGGTCAACTTCTTTAAAGAACTGCTTTGGGATTTTAATTGGTATAGCATTGAATTTGTATATTGCCTTAGGTAGGATGGTCATTTTTACGATGTTGATTCTGCCAATCCAGGAACATGGGAAATCTTTCTACCTTCTAGTGTCTTCTGCAATTTCTTTCTTTAGGGTTTTAAATTTTTCATTGTAAAGGTCTTTAACCTCCTTGGTTAGGTTTATACCAAGGTATTTCATTTTTTTAGGGGCTATAGTGAACGGGATGGTTTCTCTCAAGGCTTTTTCACTTCTTTCATTCTGGGCATATAGGAAGGCCTCTGATTTTTGCACATATATTTTGTATCCTGCCACCCTGCTGAACTTCTCAATTAGTTCCAGGAGCTTCCTGATGGAGTTTTTGGGATCCCTCAGGTATAAGATCATGTCATCTTCAAATAGGGATAGTTTGACTTCTTCCTTGCAGATTTGAATCCCTCTTATGTCCCTTTCTTGTTACTTATGGCTTCAGCTAAGACTTCAAGTACAATATTGAATAGAAGTGGTGAGAGTGGACAGCCTTGTCTAGTTCCTGATCGAAGTGGGAATGCTTCCAATTATTCCCCATTGAGCATAATCCTTGCTGTGGGCTTGTTGTATACAGCTTTTATTATATTGATAAAGGTTCCTTCCATTCCTACTGTCTCTAGCGTTTTGATCATAAAAGCCTGTTGGATCTTGTCAAAAGCTTTTTCTGCATCTATCGAGAGTATCATGTGGTCTTGGACTTTGGACTGGTTTACATGATGAATTACATTTATTGATTTGCGTATGTTGAACCAACCTTGTGTGCTGGGGATAAAGCCTACTTGGTCACCGTGAATAATCTTTTTAATATGTTTTTGAATCAGATTTGTAAGAGTTTGTTGAGAATCTTTGCATCTGTGTTCATCAGAGAGATCGGCCTATAGTTTTCTTTTTTAAGTGAATCTTTATTAGGTTTTGGGATTAAAATGATATTAGCTTCATAGAAAGAATTTGGTAGTGGTCCTTCCTTTCCTATTTGATGGAACAGTTTAAGGAGTATTGGTGTTATCTGCTCCTTAAATGTCTGGTAGAACTCTTTGCTGAATCCATCTGGTCCAGGACATTTTTTGGTGAGAAGATTCGAGATTACTTCCTCAATTTCCTTATATGTTATAGGACTATTTAAATAATTCACAACTTCCTTATCCAATTTAGGTAAGTTCTGTTTACTTAGAAATTCATCCATCTCTTTTGTGTTGTCAAACTTCACTGAGTATACGTTTTTGAAATATGATGTTATAATTCTGGATTTCTTGGGTATCAGTAGTGATAACTCCATTTTCATTTCTAATTTTATTAATTTGGATTTTCTCTCGCTTGCCGTTGGTTAATTTAGCCAGGGGTGTATCAATCTTATTGATTTTTTCAAAGAACTAGCTTTTTGACTGGTTGATTTTTTCTATCATTTTCTTAATCTCAATTTCAGATATTTCTCCCTTTATTTTGCTAATCTCCTCTCTTCTACTACTTTTGGGATCAGATTGCTCTAGTTTCTCTAAAGCTTTAAGCTGCATTGTTGTTTATTTCTGATGTTTCCATTTTTTTGATGTAAGCATTAAGAGCTATGAACTTACCCCTTAGAACAGCTTTCATTGTGTCCCAGAGATTTTGGTAAGTTGTATTTTCATTATCATTCACTTTCAGGAAATCTTGAATTTCCTTTTAATTTCTTCCTGAATCCAGTTCTCATTCAGCATCATAGTGTTAAGTTTCCAGGAGTTAGTGTATTTTCTCTTGTTTGATGTGTTGTGGATGTTCAGCTTTAGGCCGTGGTGGTCTGATAGGGCATAGGTTAGAATTTCAACTTTCTTGTATATGTGGAGATTCGTTTTGTGGCCCAATATGTGATCTATTTTGGAAAAAGTTCCGTGTGCTGCTGAGAAAAATGTGTATTCTTTGATGCGTGGATGAAAAGTTCGATAAAGATCTGTAAGGTCCATTTCTTTGAGCGTTTGATTAAGTTCCAAAGTGTCTCTGTTAAGCTTTTGACCTGTTGATCTATCCCATGTTGAGAGGGCGGTGTTGAAGTCCCCAAGAATTATCGTTTGGGGGTTGATTTCTTGCTTTAGATGCTGAGGGTTTTCTTAATGAATGTGGAGGGGCCCGTATTGGGTGCATATATGTTCAGTATTGTGAAGTCTTCCTGGTGAATTGTACCTATGACAAAAATGCAGTATCCATCTGTGTCTCTTATGATTCTATTTGGTTGGCACTTTGTGGATGTCCAGCTTTAGGCCGTGGTGGTCTGATAGGGCACAGGTTAGAATTTCAACTTCCTTGTATATGTGTAGATTCGTTTTGTGGCCCAATATGTGATCTATTTTGGAAAAAGTTCCGTGTGCTGCTGAGAAAAATGTGTATTCTTTTGTGCGTGGGTGAAAAGTTCGATAGAGATCTGTAAGGTCCATTTCTTTGAGGTTTTGAGCCTGAAGCTGCATCGTTAAGTTATTTATTTCTGATGTTTCCATTTTTTTGATGTAGGCATTAAGAGCTATGAACTTACCTTTTAGGACAGCTTTCATTGTGTCCCAGAGATTTTGGTAAGTTGTATTTTCATTATCGTTCACTTTCAGGAAATCTTGAATTTCCTTGTTAATTTCTTCCTGAATCCAGTTCTCATTTAGCATCATAGTGTTAAGTTTCCAGGAGTTAGTGTATTTTCTCTTGTTTGATGTGTTGTGGATGTCCAGCTTTAGGCCGTGGTGGTCTGATAGGGCACAGGTTAGAATTTCAACTTTTTTGTATATGTGTAGGTTCGTTTTGTGGCCCAAGATGTGATCTATTTTGGAAAAAGTTCCGTGTGCTACTGAGAAAAATGTGTATTCTTTTGTGCGTGGGTGAAAAGTTCGATAGAAATCTGTAAGGTCCATTTCTTTGAGGGTTTGGTTAAGTTCCAAAGTGTCTCCTCTAAGTGCCTGTTGTGTTCCTGTTCAAAGTGGTTGACACCGTTGTTTAACCCTGCTCGGATTTCCTCTTTCATATTATTAATCATGGTAATGATCATACTCTGAAAGTCGTTATTTTGGGTCTGGCTTTCATGGCTATTTTCTATGGATTTGTTCTGGTCGCAATCAATCATTATGGGATTGATACTTTCGGCAGGAGATTGGTCTTCTTGGGTTTTGTTTCTTGTGGATCTGCACTTTGACTTGTACATTGTTGTTTTGTTTTTTAGGACCTTTTAGTTTCTGTGTGTTTTTCACTGAATCGATGTAGTTGGTATTGTTATGCTTGCCAGTTATTACTAGTGCTTGTCTTGGATTGGGTATGTTTGTGTATTGTTAGTATTATATTCTAGATGAGGCTACTGGCTGTTAGTACGTCAGTTAGGTCAGGTTATGTTACCAGGGGGTGAATATTAGTTTGGTAGTGCACTTTTACGATTTAGTATCTTGGTGAAATGTGGGGGTGAGTGGTGTACTCCCTGGAGTTGTATGTTGTGGGGTGGCTGTATGAGAAAGTTGATCTACAGCATTGATACTTTAAAGGATCCATAAGGTGAAAAGAAAAAGTTTACTTATCTTGGGGCTGGATGAGAAGAAACTCGCCCACGTGATATAATGATTGTAGTGGAGTCCAGATGTATGGCCTGTGCTCCCTTTGTTCCTTAGAATTTTGCTTGAGTTTCCTTTGGGCTCTATTGAATTCTGAGTAGCAGTGTGTTTTCCGTGGACCACGTGCGTAGGTTCCCGGTGGGCCAGAGAGGCAGAGGGTCTGATGTTGATGGCAGAGTTCTTCACCTGCGACCTGGGAAGGTGGGCGCGGAGAGGGGCGGGGCCCCGGGGGCAAAGCCAGCGGCTGCGCAGCGCGGTGCTGCTGGCCGGGCAGCTCCCGGGTGGGGGGCGGGACTGGGCTGGGCTCTTTCGCTCCCTGGCTCAATGGCAGAATTCTTCACCTGGGATCCAGGGGGGTGGCTAAGCGCACGGGGCGGGAGGATGCGAGGGGCTTGGGTCCGGGGCGGGGCCCAGGCTAAGCCGCAGTCAGCCTGGTTGCTCGCCGCGGGGACGCGTGGGGCTCCGGGGTGGTTGGGGGCTGGGCTGGGCTCTCTCTCTCTCTCTCTGTCTCTCACTCACCTTGGGCAGCGGGAGGCGGGCAGGGGTGGGGCGGCGCGCAGGGGGGCTGGGGTCGTCCGGGCTGGGGGTGCAGGCCAAGCTGCAGTTGGCCTGGGTGCTCGCCGCCGAGCCGCGTGGGGCTCCGGGGTGGTTGGGGGCTGAGCTGGGCTAAACATAAATATCTTTATTTATCTTAGTTTCCTCAAGAAGTTGGGGAACAAAGATAAATGTGGGCCATTTGGATAGGAGAGTTTAATTATAGAAACATTAGCAGGCACTTGAGGAATACTTTCTTGGGACCTCTTCAAACTAAACTTATGCTGGAGATTTAGATCATGTTGCTAAGGGAGATTACCGAACCCCATTCTGTGGCACCTGTCAAGACCCATGATGACACAAGTTTGAGAGTTCTGTCTCACCCAACTTCTAGATTGGTGATTTGGAGGCCAAGAGTCAAAAAAAAGTGTACTCTGATCTATTTAAATCTGGAGCCTACTGTTCAGTAAAAGACAAGACATCTTGAGGGGCTAAAGAGATGGCTCAGGGGAGAAGTCTCTGTCTTGCAAACAGAAAGACATGAATTTGGATTCCAGAGGGCTTGAGAAATGGCTCAGGTGTTAATTCTCTGCCTTGAAAGCAGAAAGACCTGAGTTCCAATCCCATATAAAAATGCCAGGCAGACATGGTGGTGGCTTCTACTTACCAGCCCTTGAAGGAGAATCCTGAAAAACTATAGACAAAAAAGAGGTAGAGAATTTCAGGGTGATTTCAGAAATCACTCTTGAGCCTCCACAGGCACCCCCACCCCCAACATCAAACCTTGGATAGTTCCTGGGGATGAGATTAGGAAAATCAGGAATGAAACCAAGACTGTGTATTTTTCTCTTGTCTGTGGTATCATTCTTGTATTTATTTACTTATTTGGGAATGAGTGAGGAAAAAAGAGATATGAAGAGACAGAGAGAGACAGAACAAGCATACCATGGTGCAATTGTAGAGGTCAGAGAACAACTTTCAGAGATCAGGTCTCTCGCTCTCTCCTTCCAACCCTGTGCATTTCCTGGAATCCAGCTCAGATGGACATGTTTGTGATTGGGTGTCTTTCCTGCTGAGCTATCTCATAGACTCACATTCATGATAATTGTTAAATACAAAATGAAGAAATGTGTTACCTACTCACTTGTTCCTTAGAAAAAAATGACATCTTGTCCTATAGTTAATAGACTTCCTTCACCATGATTGTCTGGACACTCTAGACTGTCAGCAGTTCCTAAACTGTCTCCTTATTCATGCAATGAATGGATCCCAGTCACCAAGCAGTCATGCCACACCATACCATATAGAAAAAGACTGTACTGGTGGGTTCCTCTCACAGATAATACTTCCTGCTCACTTAACTTTAGTTATTACCTATACAAGGACTAGTTATATGCCATATTACCTACACTAGTACTGGGACCTGTGCAAATACCACAATAACAAGAAGGTACACTGCCACATACCACACGGGAAGAATGACCATATTGTGATTTCTTCAAAAGATGATCTCCTAACCCCCAAGACTGTTCAGCTTCAATTACCTGTCTTATGATCCATAAATGGGGGCATACAACTATTCTTCCTCAACTCACCTTTGGTTCTATTACTATCAAACCAATGAATTTGTTGAGGGTAACTTATAGGAATCTACATTGGGCTGTCTGTCCTCTGTGGATGCTCAGTTATCACAGCTCCGAAGTCCATGCAGCTGATCCTTCATAACTTGTCTTTGGTCCTGTTGTGATTCTGCCTACTATGACAAGTGTTGTGTGAACACAAACATCTATCCACCCAGGACAGATCTTATACCAAGATCCCATTTGGTAAACCAATGAGTTTGTTAGGGTTCCTTACAGGAGTAAGGAATGGTGAGGTTACTTACAGGTTCAGGAATGATACAAATGCAACTACATCCCCAGAAAACCCACTTTAAGCTGATTGAGATTCACAAGAGCTGTACCCCTGAGCACTCTGATGCATTTCTTGCTCCTAAAAGAGTCTCCTTCACACTTCTGCACTGCTTGGTATCTCTCTCAGACAAGCTTCCAGAATGCACAAGTCTCCTTTAAATGGCATGAACTGCTACACAGTGTTTGGCATACTTCTTACTGCTTAGAGTCTCCTTCCAAACTCTGGAGCACTTCAGAGTCTCCTTCAGTCTAGTCAAGACTACTGAGCTAGAAAAAGAGCTTCCTCCTCTAGGAGTCATTCATTGCTTCTCCTTGTTCTAAAGTGAGGTCCCACTTTAGGCTTCTTGAGCCTAAAGACCTATTTACAGCTTTCTTCCAAGATGGGATGCTTCAAGTTGTTACACACTATCATCTGTAGCTTAGTCTGGGGCAATGTCTAAGATGGCATTAAGTTGTGCCCAGGGTTGTGTCACACAACCCTATCATAATGAATTTCATCATCATTTTTTTGAGAATTTCCAGGTCAGTACATTTACATATTTCGCAGTAGGCTATTTGGATCATTTTGCTGTTCACATTGTTCTAGTGCTTTAGGTATTAATAAAGTTGAAGAAAAAATCCCCTTTTTCATCCCAAATGGAGGGACCAAGTTTTCTTGAATGTGGAAAGAGGGAATTTGTTACATAATTCTTGTGGGCTAGAATCATAAAAGAATCTTGCAAAGCATTCTATGATTACAGCAAGTTCTACAGGGAAATAGTGAAACACGGGGAAGGAGGTAAGTGAGATAATGGTTAATAAGCAAATTTTCATTTTCTTAAATATTTGTAATTGAGGTCAGTGTGGTCACCATGTCCCCCAGATATGACATCATTCTCTCATAGCTGTGTAGAGTTACCTAAACATGCTGTGCTCCCAGCACTCTTGGCTCTGGGGAAAGGAGAATGATTATCTTCTTGCCACTTCTGGTGGGAAGTGGTTGTAACCCTTTCTCCTGCTTCATCAGTATCTATCTCACAAATATATGCCAAATATTTGTGTCCCAGCCTGCAGGCTCTCTGTTCATCATGTAATTATTTCTTTTGTGGTGTGGAACAGTTTTTTATTACATACATTCCCATTCAAATTCTAGCTGTTATTATTAGAGCCATTGGAGTCTTTTTTTTTTTTTTTTTTTGAGAATTAAGAGATATTTATTCTATTATTTGTAATGACTCAGGAAGTCACCATGCAGGACCTTGTAAAGTGCTTGGGATGTAATGTGAGACAAAATGTACAAAAGACAAATGATGACTCAGTAAAAGGACTGACAGAGCCAGTGTGTAAGGCAGACACACATTTGGTGGCCCTGTGTGATTACTGTGGCATGCTCACTGAAGGTTCTTGGAGTAGGTGGGGCAGAAAGTCCTTGATCCTGGGGAAGGTCAAGGAAAACTCCCAGCAGAGGGTGTTCTGCTCCATCTTCAACAATGCACCATGATAAATTTTGCTTTGCTTGTTAGAACAAATCAAAAGATTGTTCCTGCAGGGTGTGTGGGTGCTATTTCCTTGAGCCAGTTCTATCCTTGGAGGTGTGAAAGGTTTCCATTCAGATACCTGGAAAGCTAAGAAATTAGCTTCATTCAAATGCAAAGAAAGAAAGAAAGAAAGAAAGAAAGAAAGAAAGAAAGAAAGAAAGAAAGAAAGAAAGAAAGAAAGAAAGAAAGAAAGGAAGGAAGGAAGGAAGGAAGGAAGGAAGGAAGGAAGGAAGGAAGGAAGGAAGGAAGGAAGGAACGAAGGAAGGAAGGAAGGAAAATAAGGAACGAAGGAAGGAAGGGAAGAAAGGAAGGAAGGAAAAGAAGGAAGGAAGGAAGGAAAAGAAGGAAGGAAAGAAGGAAGTAAAAAAGGAAGGAAGGAAGGAAGGAAAGAAGGAAGGAAGGAAGGAAGGAAGGAAGGAAGGAAGGAAGGAAGGAAGGAAGGAAGGGTGAAGGTCTGAAGACATTTCAACCTGACAGCGAGTTCTGACTTAGATTGAGTGCTCTATCTGAATTAGATGTGACCCAGAGGTGTGCTGTTCAGTGTTTCATCAGCACTTCTTGGTCTCTTATGGGAATGAAGAACTTCTATCTACACTGTGGAAAGGTGCTGAATATGGTAGGGATGTGACAACTGTGATAAACTGTAATGTGAACTTTACTCGAACCCTGTAAGAAATGTGACAACTGTGATAACAAACCCTGTATGGCGCCAAAGACAGATGGCACCACACCTACATCCTGTTGACCCTACAGTTAACCCCCCCCACCACGTTTAATTACCACATCTGTGTCCTGTTTACATACTGACCTTTCGGTTAACCTTGACTTAACGATCTTGTAAATATGTGACCACCATGCCCCCTCCCAGTAGATCTAAAGATAGAGCTTGCACGTACACCCACCCCAACTTCCCCTATAAAAAGGCTTAGAAAAACTAGCCCAGGGTCGCTCTGTTTTACAAAGCAGAGTGCCTCCAACGCGTGTTGGATCAATAAACCTCTTGCTTTTGCATCGACTCCTGGGTCTCCTAGTTCCTTCGGATACGGTCCCACAGCCTGTCGGAACTTCAGTTCCAACAACACTACTTCTACTACACTACTATCCTAATATTAGTCTCTGTTTTAAGGACATGCCCTGTAAGCATATTTGAAAGAGATCAATCAATAGGAACTTAGAGCATCTCATTTGACTTAAACAACATGTTTAGTTATCTTAAGACACCATAAGACAAAACTAGCCATCTTTAGAACCCAGCTCTCCACACATGTCGTGAGACTCGGTAACAGGCTGGTCCCGTCTCCTTCCCAGGGTGTGACTAGTAAGTGACTTATGTACAACACAGAGCACACATAGAGATAGTTGCCCTCCACTCCACCCAACACTGTTCTGTTCAGAGACATTTCAACCAAAGTCTCATGACTTAGAGGGGTTCCAGCATTGCTCCTTATGGTACCAATTCCCAACAGGCAGGTGGGCAGCCTGGATAAATTCTACATGGTGATACACACTACCATGCCTAGGGTGTCTGATGTAAAGAGATAGGCCTATGCTGGTCATCTTTGGCTGCTAATGCAGAGAGCCTGGCTGGGCTGCACCCCTTTCTCCAGACATCATAATCCTATCTAGAGAAAAGGGAGAGATTCTATGGCTTAAAAGGCGCCAAGCAACAAATCATGCTTCATACCACAACTGGAGTAAAGTCTTTCAGTCATGGGGCCCAGCTTTACAGGGGAGTCACAGTGACTTGTGCATTATTAAATGAGGTTTCAAAAACAGTTGTGTCACTCCGGCTTTACTCAGCAAAGTTGCTGAAGCAATTTTGGCTTTGGCTGGGGTTTCTCAAGGCAAGAGAGGGTGCCTGCTCACTTCAGGGCTGTAGCTGCTAAGAGGTGTGCTAGTAAGGGGCATGCTGCCAAGGTGGTTAATCTGAGTTTTATCTTTCTTGCTGACACAAGCTTTCACCAGAGTCACTGTGTTTTTCTGGAGTCTTTTAAGAATGTCCTTGCCTACACTGATATTTTCAGCATTGCACTTATATTTTTGTCAAATCTATTCATTCTTTTAGGTCTTACATTCAAGTCGTCCATCTCTTTTGAGAAGATTCTGCTGTAGAATGCAAGGCAGGCTTCTACACAGTCTCTCTCTACATGCGGATATTCAAATTTCACAGCATACGTTGTTGAAGAGGCTGTCTTTTTATTCCTTTTTGGGGGGAATAGTTTTAAGATAATTTTCTGTATGTCATACAGAACAGATGGAAGAACATCGTCCCTTTCTTTTCCAGCTAACAGCCATTCTTCTATCTGTTATGTACAATTAAAACATTTATGTAGTTTGAGCATGTGTCCAGTTTTCTAGATAGTGAGCAATAAATCATGATAGAAAGATCGGGTGAGGTGTCACCTTCAGTTCATACGCACGAAGGAGTGAAAATCTATTGGCAAGGGATTCCTGGCAGGAGTTTCATTGGTGATCAGGTATCCTGAATTCTTTACTAAGAAGAGAGCCTCAGGAAGTTAAGTAAAAAATGAATACAAATAATATTTGCACTTCTCACTGAAATAGACTCAAAGACCAAGGAATGGCCAAGAAATCAATCAATCAATCAATCAATCAATCTATCCATCCATCATCTATCTATCATCTATCTATCTATCTATCTATCTATCATCTATCTATCTCTATTATTTTAGGGTGTTCATGCATAGATGCAATGAAACTGTATCATTTTCATGTTTTATAACCCAATCCAAGTCCCCTAATTTTTATCACTACAAACTTTCTTTTTCTACACCTATCTCAATTCTTATGTCTTATGTGTGATTTATTAAATCTTACTGGTTTACTGTTAATGACAGGTGTCTGGGAACTTTTTCTAGTGAAGACATTCTACCCAGTGGGGAGGACTTCCTTTTCTTTTTCATCCCGAATTAGTCCTTATTAATTTCTGAGGGAGGTATAATGAGCTCTTTTCCTTTTCATAGTGAAATGTTGATAGAACAAATCTTCTGTTGGTCTCCTGAATGTGCACATAGCTCTTGTGAGTTCACGAATGTAGAAGCTCTGACAGGTTCAGAAGGTACCATCTAGCCACACCCTTCCTTACCTTCAGATTCTTATATCCCCTCTTTTTTATTGATGATATTTATTCATTGAGTCTTTCATACATGTTTCAGTGGCAGGCATAACAGCAGCGATCAGGAGCTCTGCTGATGGCTGCAGTGGGCTAGCCACAGGATATGATAGGGGTGAGGATCTTGACACCACTATGATACAAAGAGACAGGCACCAGAGACACCATGCAGGGGACAAAGATGCTGTCCACTTTATTGCACAGGAACAAAGACTTATACAGTGGGAACTGGCCAATCCACACACTGGCACGTTCACAGGGGGCTCTTTTCGGGGAACAACCAGAACAAAAGTTCTGACTGTCATTCTAAAGCACCTAGAGGCAGAAAGGGTAGTGGGAATCTGACTGCAAGTGGGCCAGACCACCAGTAAGTGTGCCTAACTGGTTTGTGAAAAGAGTGGTTTTTGCTCACTGTGCAGTCTGGCCACCGCTGTCACCTAGGCCTAGCCCTGTGCTCACCTACATCTCCCTCTTTCTCTTTAGTAACGGCAGTCAGAACCTGGGTGGTCAAAATTTGGGTGGATTGGCTTTTTCTAAGGGAGACCAGCATGTAATGTAGGAGCAGGAAAATTATTAGGAAAAGGGCAAATGTAGTGGCAAAGCATGGGGAGTTGTTCAGTTCTCAAGTCCTGTTAATGTCTTTTTGGTTGGGGACCTTGTTCATAGAGGGCAGTCCTAAGTCTACATCCAAAGAGAAGACCACTGGGAAAACAGTGCTATCCTGGGCTGTGAGAGGTAGAAGGCAGGGAGTGGCATAATGGCCCAGAGAACTTCTGTGCATGCCTAGGAATGGGCAGTAATAATGGCACACATAAGTAAAAATAAAGTTGAGGCAGACAGAATGGGCACTTTCTGATTCTACGTGCTTTAAAATGACAGTCAGAACTTGTGGTCTGATCGGCCCCAGAAAAAGGCCCCCTGTGTATGTGCCAGTGGCTGCATTGGTCAGCTCCCCCAAATAAGTCTTTGTTCCTGTGCAATAAAGTGGACAGCATCTTTCCCCCTCCATGGTGTCTCCAGCACCTGTCTCTCTGTCTGTTAATGGTGCATGGCCCTCACTCCTGATATATGCTGTGGCTTGGCCACTACTGCCACCATCAGAGCTTCTGGTTATTTCTGTTGGGCCTGACACTACAATATATATGTATGAAAGACTCAATGAGTAAATATCCTGTGCCTGCTACATGAGATATTTCATGTCCTCCTAAGTAATGGGATGTGCTCACTGTGCTTTTGGTCATCTCTCTCTGCATTTGAGACTTGGGCTGGTTTTGTGGGGGGCAGTGGAATCGTTGGACTCTTCTTCCAGTGTGCAGCCTTGCATACTCTTGGTTAGCTTACTGGACATTCCGGGCAGGAATCCAAATTGGGGCATTGCTTCCTTCTGGAAAGATACAAGCATATCCTCTGCCTTAGGTTATTAGGGGGTCAGGGCCCTGCCAGGAATCTGTAAGGGTATCCTTTCATCGCATCAGGGGAAGGGGTGAGGGCACATGACAAAGGCCTCCCCAGTGTAGGATTGCTGAATTAAGTATAAGAAATTTATGGGTCAGAAGATCCTTTGTTAGGATGACAAAGGAGGTATCCCCTTTTACTTCCCTCTTTTTTATTAAATCTGTGAGGGTATGATTGGAGTGCTCAATGACAGCTTCCCACTGGGGGTTATGAGGAATAGTGGTGGTGTGTGTATTATGACAGGAACCACAAAAGAAGCAAAATGACTACAGGCAAACAAGGGCCATTATCAGTTACCCATGGAGGCCATGGCTGCCAGAGTGTAGCAATGACTTGGGAAGCAGTTTTGGATGAGGCATAGCTAGCACAGATGACTTTGGAATGTGCTAATAATCACATGGACATATTTTTGTTTGCCAAAGGAAAGGATGTGGGTAGGGTCCATTTGCCAGAAGTCATGGGCTTGAGGCCATGGGAATTAACCTTTTGTGGCTGTAAGGGCCCTAAAGGCAAAAGTGGAGCACATTTGGAACAAGCCCTAACAAGATGCTTGAAAGCGTGAATGGACAAATCAGGAAACAGCGGGGCTAAAGAAGAAAAGTTAAGGTGAAGTCTATGATGTAGTTGTTGGGCCTGTTGTAAAGGAGGGGAGAAATAACTTGGATATAAGAATCAATGGTGGCATTATTGGCCACCAAAGAAAGAGGTAAGTTAGAGTGGGAGCAAATGTGCTGAATGAAGAAAGGGGCTGTGTGTGTTTCTAGAGTCTCCTTAAGAACCCACAATGCTCTATTGAGAGGGCTGATAGTGGGACAAAAGCTTGCCCAGGAGAAGACATGAGAGTTTGTACCACATATTGACTGTCAGAGAAAATATTTAAAGCTTCAGGGTAGGCCTCCAAAACTGCCTTCGCAGCAAGGAGTTCACCCAATTGGACTAAGCCAAGATTGGGGGGTCTGGAGGAAGACATTTGGCTTTGTAGGCTTTCTAATGAGGTAAGCATGGAAGTTTTTTATTGGCATCAGTAAAAGCGGTGGCAGACTGAGGAATGCGATATAAGCAAGGGTTAGCATAAGAGTGGAATTTTAGAGGCAGGGCAGGTAAGGCTTGAAGCAGCCTGTGAGAAGGGAGGTGGGAATCCAATGTGCCTGTGAACCCTTGTAACAAGGCAAAAGCAGTAGGATTATATCAGAAGCTACAGTGAGTCCTATTGATTTGAGATTAGCCAGTGTCCTGAGAGAAATAGCCTCTCAGGGGTTGGTCTTCGGGAGTATGGGAATTCCTTAAATTACGAAGATCTGGGCATAATCTCTATGTGGTTCTATACTGGGGTAGAGGCTCTCCAGGAAAAATACTGCTAGTGAGGGGAGCAAGGGAGAGGGAGGGAACATCCCACTTGTCCCACTTGGCTGCTCATCCTGCTCAGGCTCAGTGGTAGTCCCCACCATGGTCCCAGTTGCTTCCATCAGTTCTCAAAGGCAAGGGGTGCAGAAGCTGCATGCAGCCAGAGTTGGCTGCTCCCCAAAAGAGAGGCAGGGTCATGCTAAACATGATTGGTGGCTGGGCTTTGTCCTCCTGAATGACTGCACTGTGCATGGGTGGACAGCCAAGCTTTACTGGGCTCTCAGCAACCACAGTGGGGACAGGAGCACAGAGAGCAAGGGCTCAGCAGCGAGGGCAGGGCGGGCCTGGGACACTGGGTAAAGGGCTGCCAGAGTTGTTGGTGAGAGGGGAGCCAGCAAGGCTTGTGGGAGTGGGGAGTTCCCTTCATCTGCTAGAAAAGTGGCTAGGACCTCAAGAGCAGGTTGTGCTGAGAGAACTGCAAGAGTAGAATGTATTGCAATCACTATGGGAAAGAATGGTGCAGAAAGAGCCTTACCTTGGGTCTCACGGCAAGTGTGTGCCAGTGTGGAGGTTGTTAGGCTCAAAGCCCTCTCTTTGGATGATACATTAGCAACTGAATGGCTGTTGAAGTACTCCTCCCCTGGGAGGTTGAGTTTGCCTCTCATCTGCAAGACAATGGCAGGCCTAACTCTCCCCTTTGGGAGTAGACAACTTCCAGGTTTGGATCACTTTTGTTTGTCTTAGAAACTGGCTGGGCTGTTCCTCCCCCAATGGTCCTTTCCTGCTTATCTGAGATATGTTAATGCACATGCATGGATCGTAACTGTTCTGAAGCATACATTCCTTTCTCTTCTAGCAACAAGGCTCCATGCCTGCTTTGCATACCTGGCAACCTGTCTGGTCCCACAAGTGAATGTAACCAAAATGTATGCGCTTTACATAATCCTGTAAAAAATTTGGCCCTGCTCCTTGATTATAAAACCCGTGTATGTGACAATAAAGTTGGCTTGGATGTTAACAGGACATCCAAGGCCCCTTCTGACCCAAAGCCTGAAACTGTTAATTCCTACCACTCCCACTTCAGGTTCTTGCAGTTTTAGGTCCGGGTACATACTGGTTCTTGAGCCAAGACCCAAATATCAGGGCCCCAGATGTGATTGGGGACTACCCAAGGGGCCACATTAAGGACTTCATTCAAGATCCTTTTGAGGTCTTTCTCTGATACCTTAACGTGCCACGAATGCAGCAGGCAGAGAAGGGTAGAACAATGAGGTACCCTAGCTGAGGGCAGGAGGTTACCCATAGTGACTGACCAGCAATCCAAAATACCTCCAGGCCTTTTGAGGATCTCTTTGTCTTTACCTAGGACCGAATGCCATGTCCCCATTCAGGCACCAGATGTTGCAGTGGCAGGCACAGTAGCAGTGACCAGGAGCTCTGCTGGTGGCTGCAGTAGCCTAGCCACAAGACAGTACAGGGGTGAGGAATATGACAGATACCACTAAGGGACAGAGAGACAGGTGCTGGAGACACCATGCAAGGGGGAAAGATGCTGTCTTTATTGTGTAGGAACAGTAGGAATAGAGGGAGCTGGCCAATGCAGCAACTGGCACCTACACAGGGGGCCCTTTTTCATGGGCCAACTGGAATAAAAGTTCTGACTGACATTCTAAAGCACCTAGAGGCAGAAACAGGCAGGGGGAATCTGGCTGGGAGTGGGCCAGGCCACCACAGTAAGTGTGTTTAACTGGCTTGTGAAGAGAGTGGCTTTGGCTCACTGTGCAGCCTGGCCAGAGCAGTCACCTAAGCCTGGACCCAGTGCTCACCTACACATACATACAAAATTTATGTTTCTCTTCCCTCTGTTTACCACATATCCTTCCCTCATTCTGATAAATAAGAAAAATCTAATTTTTAGAAAGTGATATGAAAAATCTTTTCAGCAGTTAACTACATTCAAACTGTTATATTCTTTTTTATATATAATTTATTATTTTATTATATTTATTTTTTAAACATTTTTTATTGTTATTTCCCCTCTTAAAAACTTAAAAGGTACACCGGTTCCCTCCCTCCTTCCTCCTCCCCCTGACCATACTGCTCCCCCTCTTCTCATCCCTCTCACCCATCCCCCAGTGCCTCCCCTCCCAAACTCCGGAGAATCCTTTAATGTGCGTGCCAGACTCTCTTTTAGGCCCTCCTCTCCAATGACACACAAGGACCCAGTGGCATTTCCCTGAACCCTTTCCTGTGTTCCCCTTAAGCATAGGAAAACTACTATGGTTGTCAATTTCTTCCCTTTAAGGATCTTGGTGCCTTTAGCAAATGCTAGACTTTCTGAGGCCCATAGTATGTGAGACATTGCGCAGGGCATGCAAAATCCAATTATGATTGCTTCGGCCCTAACTTGTGTGGAGTATCTTGCATATCATTGCTCCTCCCATCCTTGTGCTCTTAAAATCTTACTGCCCTCTCTTCCGAAAATTTCTCTGAGCTTCAGGAAGGGGAGAGATTAAGCTGGCCTAATTCTAGGTGGTTAATATAGAGTCTCTGAAGTTCTGGATAGTGGATTGTTGATTTTCTTTTGCAGTTTTGCTGCTCCTGCAATGCCCTGATAGGTATTGTATTTCACCCCCTGGCCAGAGATAAAAAGCTGTTAAACTAGAGTCTTGTTATAAGAGTATATTCAAAGGTAGATGTAATAAAAGTAGGAAACCACAGTCAGGGAGGGGTCAATCACCCATTTGCAAAATGCTTACTTTTATCTGCCAGACTATATGCCTTCCCCTTCTGGTGAGATCATACCTCTCAGTTGTAAATGATCAGGAACCAAAGTCTGTGAACTTAACCAGATGTCTCATTACTTACTGGCATTCCTTGATGGAGGCCTATTTTCTCTGCTGTAACATGGTCCCCTCTCTCCTTGTTATCCTAGCAATTACTGTAGGTATTACAGAGATTTATCTTTGAGTGTCTCTAGGTGGGCTGGGTGGGTTTGGTACTAGGAGCCACCTATTAGGGAGTACATGTGGCACTTAATTTTCTGGGTCTGGGATACTTCACTCAATATAATTATTTCTAATGACATCCATTTCCTGGCAAATTCCAGTAATTCATCATTTTTGATGGATGAGTAGTACTGCATTGTATAGATGTACCAGAGTTTCCTTGTCCACTCTTCAACTGTTGGACATTTGGGTTGATTCCATGACTTTGCTATTGTAAACAGTGCTTCTATGAACATGGTTGTGCTTGTGCTATCGAGGTGAACCTCTGCTGTATGGGGGGTTATTCCAAAAGTGGAATAGCAGTGTCAAATGGCATTTCAATCTTTAATTTCTTTAAGAATCTCCAGACGGCTCACCAGAGTAGCTGTATGAGCCTGCATTCCCACCAGCAATGTAGAAGAGTTCCCCTCTCTCCAAATCCTCTCCAGCAGTTGGTGTTGTTTGTATTGTGGATTTTTGCCATTCTGACTGGGGTGAGATGATATCCCAGGGAAGTTTTGATTTGCATTTCCCTGATGGCTAAGGAAGTGGAGCATTTTTTAAGATATATGTTAGACATTTTAATTTCATCCCTGGTAAAGTTTCTTTTAAATTCCAGGGCCCATTTTTTAATTGGGCCATTGGTTTCCTTGGTGTTTAATTTTCTAAGTTTTTTGTGCACTCTGGACAGCAGAGCTCTATCAGATGTGTGGTTAGAGAAGATTTTCTCCCATTCCGGGGGTTGCCTTTGATCTCAGGTTACAATCTCTTTATCTGAACAGAAGCTCTTTAATTTCACAAGATCCCAACTGTTGAGAGTTGGTAGCAGTGACTGTGCCATTGGATGTCTGCTTAGAAACTGTTGGCCTAGCCCAATCAACTCGAGAGAGTTCCCTATCCTTTCAACTATGGTTTTTATAGTCTCTGACCTGATATCAAGGTCCTTGATCCATTTGGAATTAAGTCTTGTACATGGTGACAAGTACAGGTCCAGCTTTCATCTTCTCCATGTGGAGATCCAGTTTTGCCAGCACCATTTGTTGAAGATGCTGTTCTTTTTCCATTGGATTCTTTGGGCCCCTTTGTCAAAGACCAAATGGCTGTAATTTTGTGGGCTTATATCTGGGTCTTCAATCCTTATCCATTGATCTGTGCGTCTATTTTGGAGCCAGTACCAGGCTGTCTTTATAACTATGGATTTGTAGTATAGACTTAGGTTAGGTATGGTAATATCTCCAGCTGTGTTTTTGTTACTCAGGATTGTCTTTGCTATCCTGGTTCTTTTGTGCCTCCATATGAACTTTGAGATTGTTTGGTCAACGTCTTTGAAGAATTGCTTTGGGATTTTAATTGGTATAGCATTGAATTTGTATATTGCCTTTGGTAGGATGGTCATTTTTACGATGTTGATTCTGCCAATCCAGGAACAAGGGAGGTCTTTCCACCTTCTGGTGTCTTCTGCTATTTCTTTCTTAGGGTTTTAAAGTTTTCATTTTAAAGATCTTTTATTTCCTTGGTTAGGTTTATACCAAGGTATTTCATTTTTTTAGGGGCTATAGTAAATGGGATTGTTTCTCTCAAGGCTTTTTTACTTCTTTCATTCTGGGTTTATAGGAAGGCCACTCATTTTTGTACATTTATTTTGTATCCTGCCACCCTGCCAAACTTCTCAATTAATTCCAGGAGCTTCCTGGTGGAGTTTTTGGGATCAATCAGGTATAAGATCATGTCATCTGCAAATAGGGATAGCTTGACTTCTTCCTTGTTGATTTGAATCCCTTTTATGCCTCTTTCTTGTCTTATGGCTTCAGCTAAGACTTCAAGTACAATATCGAATAGAAGTGATGAGAGTGGACAGCCTTGTCTAGTTTCTGATCGAAGTGGGAATGTTTCAAGTTTTTCTCCATTGAGCATAATCCTTGCTGTGGGCTTGTTGTATACAGCTTTTATTATATTGATAAAGGTTCCTTCCATTCCTACTGTCTCTAGCATTTTCATCATAAAAGGCTGTTGGATCTTGTCAAAAGCTTTTTCTGCATCTATCGAGAGTATCATGTGTTCTTGGACTTTGGACTGGTTTATATGATGAATTACATTTATTTTTTTGCATATGTTGAACCAACCTTGTGTGCGGAGGATGAAGCGTACTTGGTCCCCGTAAATGATCTTTTTTTTTAATACATTTTTTATTATTATTTCAATTCATACAAACTTAACAGGTACAACAGTTCTCTCCCTCCCTCCTCCTCCCCCTTACCCCCTGTTCCCCCTCCCCTCCCCTCTCCCTCGTCATCCCCCAGTGTCTCCCGCCCCAATTCCCAGAGAGTCATTTCTTGTGCATGCCTAACTCTCCTCTGGGCCCTCCTCTCCGATGACATACAAGGACCCAGTGGCCTTTCCCTGAACCCTTTCCCATGTTCCTCTTAAACATAGGAACACTACTGTGGCTGTCAATCCCTTGCCTCCAAGGATCTTGGTGCCTTTAGCAGATTCTAGACTTGTGAGGTCAATAGTGTGTTGGACATTGCGCCAGGCATACAATGTCCAATTATGATTGCTTCGGCCCTAACTTGTGTGGAGTATGTTGCAAATCATTGCTCCTCCCATCCTTTTGCTCTTACACTCTTACCACCCCCTCTTCCGCAAATGTCCCTGAGCTTCTGGATGGGGAGAGATTAGTCTGGCCTAGTTCTAGGTGGTTGATATAGAGTCTCTGAAGTTCTGGATTGTGGTTTGTTGATTTTCATCCTGCTGGGCACTGTATGTCACCCCCTGGCCAGAGATAAAAAGCTGTTAAACTCGAGTCTTATTATAAGAGCACACCGTGAATGATCTTTTTGATATGTTTTTGAATTGGATTTGCTGAGACTTTGTTGAGAATCTTTGCATCTGTGCTCATCAGAGAGACTGGCCTACAGTTTTCTTTTTTAAGTGAATCTTTATTAGGTTTTGGGATTAAAATAATATTAGCTTCATAGAAGGAATTTGGTAGTGTTCCTTCCTTTGCTATTTGATGGAACAATTTAAGGAGTATTGGTGTTATTAACTCCTTAAATGTCCGGTAGAACTCTGTGCTGAATCCATCTGGTTCAGGACATTTTTTGTTGGGAAGATTCGAGATTTCTTCCTTGATTTCCTTATATATTATAGGACTATTTAAATAATTCACAACTTCCTGATTCAATTTAGGTAAGTTGTGTTTACTTAGAAATTCATCCATCTCTTTTGTGTTGTCAAACTTCACAGAGTATAAGTTTTTGAAATATGATGTTATAATTCTCTGGATTTCTTGGGTATCAGTAGTGACAACTCCATGTTCATTTCTAATTTTGTTAATTTGAGTTTTCTCTCTCTTGCTTTTGGTTAATTTAGCTTGGGGGGTATCAATCTTACTGATTTTTTCAAAGAACTAGCTTTTTGACTGGTTGATTTTCTCTATCATTTTCCTAATCTCGATTTCAGATATTTCTCCCCTTATTTTGGTAATCTCTTCTCTTCTCCTACTTTTGGGATCAGATTGCTCTAGTTTCTCTAAAGCTTTAAGCTGTATTGTTAAGTTATTTATTTCTAATGTTTTCATTTTTTGATGTAGGCATTAAGAGCTATGAACTTACCTCTTAGGACAGCTTTCATTGTGTCCCAGAGATTTTGGTAAGTTGTATTTTCATTATCGTTCGCTTTCAGGAAATCTTTTTTTTTTTTTAAACATTTTTTATTATCTCTGCTCATACAAAATAGGTACACGGGTTCCCTCCCTCAGTCCTCCTCCCCTCGACCCTTCCCTCCCACCCCCCAGTACCTCCCCTCCCCCAATACCCGGAGAATTCTTTAATGTGCATGCCAATCTCTCCTTTGGGTTCTCTTCTCCGATGACATACAAGGACCTAGCCCCCCTTCATCCTCCCGCACTGCCTTTGTCCACCGACTGCGCCTCCCACACTGCACTGCACCAGACCCCCATGTGAGTTCCCCCAGCCCCTCCCAGGTCACCCCGAGTCCTGGCGGCAGCTAGGCTGCCTCAGGTTTTGGCCTGGCCCACGCCCCGGGCTCCAGGCCCCTTTCTCCCTCCGGCCTACCTGTCTGCGCAACTGGACAGGACTTGCTCGCTTTCCTCCATCCTTGGAGCTTGGGTGGGACACTAAGCCAAGTCCCAGGTCCTGGGTGAAGAACTCTAACATCAACATCAGCCCCTCTGCCTCTCTGTCCTATTGGGGACCCACCCACGTGGTGTACAGAAGACACACGGCTACTCAGAATTCATGGGAGAGATTATTCACATCCAGGCCAAAGATAAGTAAATCTGCTTTTTTTCACCTTACTGTTCCTTTCTAATATTAATCACTGTAGATTAACTTTTCCATAAAGCCACCCCAAAACATATACAACTCCAAGGATCAAACCACTCACCCTCATATATCACCAAGATATTACATCATAAAAGTGCACTACCATACTAATATTCACTCCTTGTCTACTTAACCTGACTTAACTGATGTACTAACAGCCTCAACCAAGAAATAACAATAACAAAAGAGAAACATACCCAACACCAAGGCAAACACTAATAATAACTGCCCAAGTGTAGGAATACCAACTAAATCAGTCAAAAACACACAGAAACTGAAAAGCCCTAGAAGACAAAACAATGCCCAAGTCAAAGTGCAGATCCATGAGGAACAAAACCCAAGAAGACCAATCTCCCACTGAAAGAATTAACCCCTTAATGATGGATTCCAACCACAACAAATTCACAGAAAACAACCAAAAAAGCCAGACCCAAGACAACAACTTTCAAAGTATGATCATTACCATGATTAATTCTATGAAAGAGGAAATCCAAGAAGAGTTAAACAACCGAATCAACCACTTTGAACAGGAACACAACAAGCATTTGGAGGAGTTGCTTTCAGGAAATCTTGAATTTCCTTTTTAATTTCTTCCTGAATCCAGTTCTCATTCAGCATCATAGTGTTAAGTTTCCAGGAGTTAGTGTATTTTCTTTGTTTGTTGTGTTGTGGATGTCCAGCTTTAGGCCGTGGTGGTCTGATAGGGCACAGGTTAGAATTTCAACTTTTTTGTATATGTGGAGATTTGTTTTGCGGCCCAGATGTGATCTATTTTGGAGAAAGTTCCGTGTGCTGCTGAGAAAAATGTGTATTCTTTTGTGCGTGGGTGAAAAGTTCGATAGAGATCTGTAAGGTCCATTTCTTTGAGGGTTTGATTAAATTCCAAAGTGTGCCTGTTAAGTTTTTGACCTGTTGATCTATCCCATGTTGAGAGGGCGGTGTTGAAGTCCCCAAGAGTTATCATTTGGAGGTTGATTTCTTGCTTAGACACTGTAGGGTTTTCCTAATGAATGTGGAGGGGCCCATATTGGGTATATATATGTTCAGTATTGTGAAGTCTTCCTGGTGAATTGTACCTGTGACTAAAATGTAGTATCCATCTGTGTCTCTTATGATTCTATTTGGTTTGAAGTCCACTTTGTCTGAAAGCATAATTGCTATCCCTGACTGTTTCCTGGTTCCATTAGCTTGCAGTATTTTGGACCAGCCTTTCATTTTTAGGATGTGCTTATCTTTTGTGGTGAGATGAGTTTCCTGAAGGCAGCAGATTGTTGGATTGTGGTTTTTAATCCAAGTTTGTAATCTGTGTCTCTTGATCGGTGAGCTAATACCATTGACATTTAATGTTATAATGGAGAAATTACTTTAATTCTGGGCATTTTTTATGTTTAGTGAATTTTGTAAGCGTATTGTTTGATAATTATGTTTTGGTGGTATTATACTTCCCTTCTATCCTCCTGGATACGCTTGTTCTTTTCTTCAAGCTTGAGTATCATTTCTAGGATTTTTTGAAGTTCTGGTTTGGTAGACATGTATCCCTTCAAGTTGTCTTTGTGCTGGAAAACTTTTCTTTTTCCCTCAATCATGACAGATAGTTTCGCTGGGTCTATCAGTCTGGGTTGGCATTTTTTTTCATTTAATTCTTGAAGTACCTCTCTCCAAGCTCTTCTTGTTTTTACTGTTTCCATTGAGTAGTCATTTGTTCTTATAGGTTTACCTTTAAAAGTGACTTGCTTTTTTTCTCTTGAAGCTCTCAGCACCTTTTCTTTGTCTTGAATGTGGGGTAGTTGGGTTGTGCTATGTTACTAGATTAAGATTTGTTCATCTGGACATGATCTTATACCTGAGTGATCCCAAAAACTCCACCAGGAAGCTCCTGAAACTAATTGAGAAGTTCAGCAGGGTGGCAGGATACAAAATAAATGTGCAAAAATCAGAGACCTTCCTATATGCCCAGAATGAAAGAAGTGAAAAAGCCTTGAGAGAAACAATCCCATTTACTATAGCCCCTAAAAAAATGAAATACCTTGGTATAAACCTAACCAAGGAGGTAAAAGACCTTTACAATGAAAACTTTAAAACCCTAAAGAAAGAAATTGCAGAAGACACCAGAAGGTGGAAAGACCTCCTTGTTCCTGGATTGGCAGAATCAACATCATAAAAATGACCATCCTACCAAAGGCAATATACAGATTCAATGCTATACCAATCAAAATCCCAAAGCAATTCTTCAAAGAAGTTGACCAAACAATCTCAAAGTTCATATGGAGGCACAAAAGAACCAGGATAGCCAAAACAATCCTGAGTAACAAAAACACAGCTGGAGGTATTACCATACCAAACCTAAGTCTATACTACAAATCCATAGTTATAAAGACAGCCTGGTACTGGTTCCAAAATAGACACACAGACCAATGGATAAGGGTTGAGGACCCAGATATAAGCCCACAAAGTTACAGCCATTTGATCTTTGACAAAGGGGCCCAAAGAATCCAATGGAAAAAGAACAGCATCTTCAACAAATGGTGCTGGCAAAACTGGATCTCCACATGCAGAAGATTAAAGCTGGACCTGTACTTGTCACCATGTACAAGACTTAACTCCAAATTGATCAAGGACCTTGATATCAGGCCAGAGACTTTAAAAACCATAGTTGAAAGGATAGGGAACTCCCTCAAGCTGATTGGGCTAGGCCAACAGTTTCTAAGCAGACATCCAATGGCACAGTCACTGCTACCAACTCTCAACAGTTGGGATCTTGTGAAATTAAAGAGCTTCTGTTCAGATAAAGAGATTGTCACACGAGCTCAAAGGCAACCCACAGAATGGGAGAAAATCTTCACTAACCACATATCTGACAGAGCTCTACTGTCCAGAGTGCACAAAGAAATTAGAAAACTAAACTCCAAGGAAACCAATGGCCCAATTAAAAAATGGGCCCTGGAACTTAAAAGAAACTTTACCAGGGATGAAATTAAAATGTCTAACAAATATTTTAAAAAATGCTCCACTTCCTTCGCCATCAGGGAAATGTAAATCAAAACTTCCCTGAGATATCATCTCACCCCGGTCAGGATGGCAAAAATCCACAATACAAACAACGACAAATGCTGGAGAGGATGTGGAGAGAGGGGAACTCTCCTACATTGTTGGTGGGAATGCAGGCTCATACAGCCACTCTGGCGAGCCATCTGGAGATTCTTAAAGTAATTAAAGATTGAAATGCCATATGACCCTGCTATTCCACTTTTGGGAATAACCCCCCATGCAGCAGAGGTTTGCCTCGATAGCACAAGCTTGACCATGTTCATAGCAGCACTGTTTACAATAGCAAAGTCATGGAATCAACCTAAATGTCCAACAGTTGACGAGTGGATAAGGAAACTGTGGTACATCTATACAATGCAGTACTACTCAGCCATCAAAAATGATGAATTACTGGAATTTGCTGGGAAATGGATGTCATTAGAAAGAATTATATTAAGTGAAGTATCCCAAACCCAGAAAATTAAGCGCCGTATGTACTCCCTAATAGGTGGCTCCTAGTACCAAACTCACCCAGCCCACATTGAGACACTCAAAAGTAAACCTATGTAACACAGTAATTGCAAGGATTATGAACAAGAGAGATGGGGTAGGAGGGCCACACCAGAAACTAGTAGAGAGGGGACCATGTTACAGCAGAGAAAATAGGCCTCCATCAAGGTCTGCAAGTAAGTAATGAGAAACCTGGTTAAGTTCACAGACGTTCTTTCCTGATCTCACCAGAAGGGGAGGGCATATAGTCTAGCAGATAAAAAGTAATCATTTTGCAAATGGATGATGGACCCCTCCCTCACTGAGGTTTCCTACTCTTATTACATCTACCCTTGAATGTGCTATTATAACAAGACTCCAGTTTAACAGCTTTTTGTCTCTGGCCAGGGGGTGACATACAGTGCCCAGCAGAATGGAGTGAAGGGCATTGCAGGAGCAGCAAAACTGCAAAAGAAAATCAACAAATCACAATCCAGAACTTCAGAGACTATATCAATCACATAGAACTAGGCCAGCCTAATCTCTCCCCATCCTGGAGCTCAGGGACATTTGCGGAAGAGGGGGCGGTAAGATTGTAAGAGCAAAAGGATGGGAGGAACAACGATTTGCAAGATTCTCAACAATAGTTGGGGCCAAAGCAATCATAATGGGACTTTGCATACCCTGCGCAAGCGCACTGTTGCCCTCATAAAGTCTAGCATCTGTTAAGGGCACCGAGATCCCTGGAGGCAAGGGATTGACAGCCATAGTAGTGATCTTATGCTTAAGGGGAACAAGAGAAAGGGCTTATGGAAATGCCACTGGGTCCTTATATGTCATCGGAGAGGAGGACTCAGAGGAGAGTTAGGCGTACACAATAAAGGACTCTCTGGGAATTGGGGGGGAGACACTGGGGGATAGGGAGGGGTAGGAGAGGGTTCGGGGGGAGGAGGGGGGAGGGAGGGAACTGGTAAAAAATTTTAAAATGTATAATTAAATTTTTAATAAAAAAAAAGAAAAAGAAAAAAAAAGATTTGTTCATCTGTTGGCAAAAGAGTGCTATTAGTTAGAACGAAAGTTTGACTAAGTTATACTTTTTAGGGTTGGTAAATCTCGTACCAGCCACCGCGGTCATACTTGGTGGATTGTTTTGACTATTATTTGCCGTGGCGATTTTCTATTTTGGTCATATCTGTTTGGAGTGCAAAATTCGTCTTGTATTTGGATGGGCCTCTCATTCTTTTTATTTATTTATTTATTTATTTATTTATTTATTTTTATTATTTATTCAACTGTGCGCATGTGCGTGTGTATGTGCGTGCACGTGTCTGTGTGTGTGTGTGTGTCTATGTGTAGAACCATGGACGAATTCGCGAACCACCATGGACGCCTCCACCTCCTTCTGCCCCGGGATTCACAGGCTCCGCCCTACCAGGACCAGAAGCGCAGACAGCCCCGGCTTCCGTCTGGCGTCTATACGTGGGATCTGGGATCCGAACTCGGGACCTTCCGCCTGCAAGACAGAGGCTTAAACCCTGAGCCACCTCTCCAGCCCCGGGCCTCTCATTCTTTAGTTGAGGGATGTTTTCATTTATGATGAATTGAAATATTTCCTCAGGTGTGGTATTTTAGGATTCTTGTTCTGCTATTCCATGAATGGGCATGTTAGGCTTCTTCAGGATGTCCCATATCTCTTGAATGTTCCTCTCAAGTATCTTTTTTTGGCTTTAACTACCTCTTCCATTGAGTTGGTTAATTCTCCCATTTTGTCTTCAAGATCTGAAATTCTATTTTCTTCTTCATTAGTTCTGCTGATAAGACTCTCTGTTGAGTTTTGGGTTGAAGATAACTTGTCTTTTAGTTCAACTTAAACTCTGCCTGAGACTGTTTTAACTGCTCTATGCCTATTTTTGTTTCTTGAACTTTTTTTCCGAACCCCTCCAAGTGCCTGTTGTGTTCCTGTTCAAAGTGGTTGATTCGGTTGTTTATCTCTTCTCGGATTTCCTCTTTCATAGTATTAATCATGGAAATGATCATATTCTGAAAGTTGTTATGTTGGGTCAGGCTTTCTTGACTATTATCTGTGAATTGGTTCTGGTTGGAATCCATCATTAAGAGGTTGATTCTTTCATTGGGAGATTTGTCTTCTTGGATTTTGTTTCTCATGGATCTGCACTTTGACTTGGGTATTGTTGTTTTGTTTCTTTGGACCTTTCAGTTTCTGTGTGTTTTTCACTGAAGTGATTTAGTTGGTATTATTACCCTTGCCAGTTATTACTAGGCTTTCCTGGATTTGGTATGTTTGTGTATTGTCACTATAATTTTCTAGATGAGTCTATTAGACTGTTACTACATCAGTTAAGTCAAGTTAAGTAGACGGGGTGAATTTAGTATGCTAGTGCACTTTTACGATTTAGTATCTTGGTGATATGTGAGGGTGAATGGTGTATTCCCTGGAGTTGTATATATTTTTGGGGTGGCTGTATGGAGAAGTTAATCTACAGCAATTGACAGTAGAAAGGATCAGTAAGGTGAAAAAAAGGAGGTTTACTTATCTTTGGGCTGCATGTGAAAAATCTCACCCACATGATAGGATGATTCTAGAGGATTCCAGATGTATGGGATTTGTCGCTTAGATTTTTGCTTAAGTTTCCTTTGGACTCTATTGATTTCTTTTTTTTTTTTAACATTTTTTATTATCTCCGCTCATTCAAGTGTAATAGGTACACTGAACACTCCCTCCTCCTCCTCCCCTCCATCCCTCTGTTCATCCTCCCCTGACCCCTCCCTCCCTACCCTGCAGTGTCTCCCCTCTCCCATTCCCCAGAGAATCCTTTAATGTGCATGTCAAACTCTCCTCTGGGTCCTCCTCTCCGATGACGTACAAGGACCCAGTGGCCTTTCCCTGAACCCTTTCCTTTGTTCCCCTTAAGCATAGGAACACTATTTTGGCTGTCAATACCTTGCCTCCAAGGATCTTGGTGCTTTTAGCAGATGCTAGACTTTGTGGGGTCAATAATGTGTTGGACATTGCGCAGGGCATGCAAAGTCCAATTATGATTGCTTCAGCCCTAACTTGGGTGGAGTATCTTGCATTATCATTGCTCCTCCCATCCTTTTGCTCTTACACTCTTACCGCCCCCTCTTCTGCAAATGTCCCTGAGCTTCAGGATGGGGAGAGATTAGGCTGTGCTAGTTCTAGGTGGTTGATATAGAGTCTCTGAAGTTCTGGATTGTGGTTTGTTGATTTTCTTTTGCAGTTTTGCTGCTCCTGCAATGCCCTTCACTCCAGGGAATACAGCACTTACTATCATATATCACCAAAATACTACATCATAAAAGTGCACTACCATACTAATATTCACCCCCTGTCTACTTAACCTGATTTAACTAATGTACTAACACTCTAATAGCCTTAACTAGGAAATAACAATAACAAAAGACAAACATACCCAACACCAAGGCAAGCACTAGTAATAACTGCCCAAGTGTAGTAGTACCAACTAAATCAGTTCAGTCAAAAACACACAAAACTGAAAAGCTCTAGAAGACAAAACAATGCCCAAGTCAAAGCGCAGATTCATGAGAAACAAAACCCATGGAGACCAATCTCCCACTGAAAGAATCAACCCCTTATGGATGAATTCCAACCAGAACCAATTCACAGAAAACAGCCAAGAAAGCCAGACTCAAGTCAACAACTTTCAAAGTATGATCATTACCGTGATTAATACTATGAAACAGGAAATCCAAGAGGAATTAAACAACTGCATCAACCACTTTGAACAGGAACACAACAGGCATTTGGAGGAGTTCAGAAAAACAGTTCAAGAAACAAAAATAGGCATAGAGGAGTTAAAACAGTCTCAGGCAGAATTTAAAATTGAACTAAAAGACAAGTTATCTTCAACCCAAAGTGCAACAGAGACTCTTATCAGCAGAACTAATGAAGCAGAAAATAGAATTTCAGATCTTGAAGACAAAGTGGGAGAATTAACCAGCTCAATGGAAGAGATTGTTAAAGCCAAAAAGATACTTGAGAGGAACATTCAAGAGATATGGGACACCCTGAAGAAGCCTAACATGCCCATTCATGGAATTCCAGAGAAAGAATCTCAAAATACCACACTGGAGGAAATATTTCAATTCCTCATAAAGGAAAACTTCCCTCAACTAAAGAAGGAGAGGCCTATCCAAATACAAAAGGCATTTCGCACTCCAAACAGATATGACCAAAATATTCGCCATGGAAAATAATAGTCAAAACACTCCACATTCAAGACAAAGAAAAGGTGCTGAGAGCTTCAAGAGAAAAAAAGCAACTCACTTGTAAAGGTAAACCTATTAGAATAACAAATGACTACTCAATGGAAATAGTAAAAGCAAGAAGAGCTTGGAGAGACATACTTCAAGTATTTTTTTTTTTATTTCAGCTCATACAAACTTATTAGGTACACCAGTTCCCTCCCTCCCTCCTCCTCCCCCCGTACCTCCTGCTCCCCCCCCCAACCCTCTCCCTTCCCATCCCCCAGTGCCTCCCACCCCAATTCCCAGAGAGTCCTTTCTTGTGCATGACTGATTTTCCTCTGGGCCCTCCTCTCCGATGACGTACAAGGACCCAGTGGCCTTTGCCGAACCCTTTCCCGTGTTCCCCTTAGGTATAGGAACACTGCTGTGGCTGCCAATTCTTTGCCTCCAAGGATCTTGGTGCCTTTAGCAGGTGTTAGACTTTGTGAGGTCAACAGTGTGTTGGACAATGCGCAGGGCATGCAAAGTCCAATTATGATTGCTTCAGCCCTAACTAGTATAGAGTATCTTACATATCATTGCTCCTCCCATCCTTATGCTCTTACACTCTTACCGCCCCCTCTTCCGCAAATTTCCCTGAGCTTCAAGATGGGGAGAGACTAAGCTGGCCTAGTTCTAGGTGGTTGATATAGAGTCTCTGAAGTTCTGGATTGTGGTTTGTTGATTTTCTTTTGTAGTTTTGCTGCTCCTGCAATGCCCTTCACTCCATCCTGGTGGGCATTGTATGTTACCCCCTTGGCCAGAGACAAAAAAGCTGTTAGAGTCTTGTGATAAAGCACATTCAAGGTAGATGTAATAAAAGTGGGAAACCACAGTGAGGGAGGGGTCTATCACCCATTTGCAAAATTGTTACTTTTTATCTGCCAGACTATATGCCCTCCTCTTCTGGTGAGATCACTCCCCCTCAGTAGTAAATGATCAGGAACAAGAGTCTGTGAACTTAATCAGATGTCTCATTACTTATTTGGGTCCTTGGTGGAGGCCTATTTTCCCTGCTGTAACATGGTCCCTTCTCTCCTTCTTTCTGGTGTGGCCCTCCTACCCCATCCCTCCTGTTCATAATCCTTGGAATTCCTGTCTCTAGGTGGGCTGGGTGGGTTTGGTACTAGGAGCAACCTATTAGGGAGTACATACAGCGCTTAATTTTCTGGGTCTGGGATACTTCACTTAATACAATTGTTTCTAATGACATCCATTTCCCGGCAAATTCCAGTAATTCATCATTTTTGATGGCTGAGTAGTACTCCATTGTATAGATGTACCACAGTTTCCTTATCCACTCGTCAACTGTTGGACATTTGGGCTGATTCCATGACTTTGCTATTGTAAACAGTGCTGCTATGAACATGGTCGTGCTTGTGCTATCGAGGCGAACCTCTGCTGTATGGGGGGTTATTCCCAAAAGTGGAATAGCAGGGTCATATGGCATTTCAATCTTTAATTTCTTTAAGAATCTCCAGACGGCTCGCCAGAGTGGCTGTATGAGCCTGCATTCCCACCAGCAATGTAGGAGAGTTCCCCTCTCTCCACATCCTCTCCAGCATTTGTCGTTGTTAGTATTGTGGATTTTTGCCATCCTGACCGGGGTGAGATGATATCTCAGGGAAGTTTTGATTTGCATTTCCCTGATGGCTAAAGAAGTGGAGCATTTTTTCAGATATTTGTTAGACATTTTAATTTCGCCCTGGTAAAGTTTCTTTTAAGTTCCAGGGCCCATTTTTTAATTGGGCCATTGGTTTCCTTGGTGTTTAGTTTTCTAAGTTCTTTGTGTACTCTGGACAATAGAGCTCTATCAGATATGTGGTTAGTGAAGATTTTCTCCCATTCTGTGGGTTGCCTTTGAGCTCGTGTGACAATCTCATTATCTGAACAGAAGCTCTTTAATTTCACAAGATCCCAACTGTTGAGAGTTGGTAGCAGTGACTGTGCCATTGGATGTCTGTTTAGGAACTGTTGACCTAGCCCAATCAGCTCGAGGGAGTTCCCTATCATTTCAACTATGGTTTTTATAGTCTCTGGCCTGATATCAAGGTCCTTGATCCATTTGGAATTAAGTCTTGTACATGGTGACAAGTACGGGTCCAGCTTTAATCTTCTGCATGTGGAGATCCAGTTTTGCCAGCACCATTTGTTGAAGATGCTGTTCTTTTTCCATTGGATTCTTTGGGCCCCTTTGTCAAAGACCAAATGGCTGTAACTTTGTGGGTTTATATCTGGGTCTTCAATCCTTATCCATTGATCTGTGTGTCTATTTTGGAGCCAATACCAGGCTGTCTTTACAACTATGGATTTGTAGTATAGACTAAGGTTTGGTATGGTTATACCTCCAGCTGTGTTTTTGTTACTCAGGATTGTTTTTGCTATCCTGGGTCTTTTGTGCCTCCATATGAACTTTGAGATTGTTTGGTCAACTTCTTTGAAGAATTGCTTTGGGATTTTGATTGGTATAGCATTGAATCTGTATATTGCCTTTGGTAGGATGGTCATTTTCACGATGTTGATTCTGCCAATCCAGGAACAAGGGAGGTCTTTCCACCTTCTGGTGTCTTCGGCTATTTCTTTCTTTAGGGTTTTAAAGTTTTCATTGTAAAGGTCTTTTACCTCCTTAGTTAGGTTTATACCAAGGTATTTCATTTTTTTAGGGGCTATAATAAATGGTATTGTTTCTCTCAAGGCTTTTTCACTTCTTTCATTATGGTCATATAGGAAGGCCTCTGATTTTTGCACATTTATTTTGTATCCTGCCACCCTGCTGAACTTCTCAATTAGTTCCAGGAGCTTCCTGGTGGAGTTTTTGGGATCACTCAGGTATAAGATCATGTCATCTGCAAATAGGGATAGCTTGACTTCTTCCTTGCCGATTTGAATCCCTCTTATTTCCCTTTCTTGTTTTATGGCTTCAGCTAAGACTTCAAGTACAATATTGAAAAGAATTGGTGAGAGTGGACAGCCTTGTCTAGTTCCTGATCAAAGTGGGAATGCTTCCAATTGTTCCCCATTGAGCATAATCCTTGCTGTGGGCTTGTTGTATATAGCTTTTATTATATTGATAAAGGTTCCTTCCATTCCTACTGTCTCTAGCATTTTGATCATAAAAGGCTGTTGGATCTTGTCAAAAGCTTTTTCTGCATCTATCGAGAGTATCATGTGGTCTTGGACTTTGGACTGGTTTATATGATGAATTACATTTATTGATTTGCGTATGTTGAACCAACCTTGTGTGCCGGGGATGAAGCCTACTTGGTCCCCATGAATGATCTTTTTAATATGTTTTTGAATCCGATTTGCTAAGACTTTGTTGAGAATCTTTGCGTCTGTGTTCATCAGGGAGATCGGCCTATAGTTTTCTTTTTTAAGTGAATCTTTATTAGGTTTTGGGATTAAAACCATATTAGCTTCATAGAAGGAATTTGGTAGTGGTCCTTCCTTTCCTATTTGATGGAACAGTTTAAGGAGTATTGGTGTTATTAACTCCTTAAATGTCTGGTAGAACTCTGTGCTGAATCCATCTGGTCCAGGACATTTTTTGGTGGGAAGATTCGAGATTACTTCCTCAATTTCCTTATATGTTATAGGACTATTTAAATAATTCACAACTTCCTGATTCAATTTAGGTAAGTTGTGTTTACTTAGAAATTCATCCATCTCTTTTGTGTTGTCAAACTTCACAGAGTATAAGTTTTTGAAATATGATGTTATAATTCTCTGGATTTCTTGGGTATCAGTAGTGATAACTCCATGTTCATTTCTAATTTTGTTAATTTGGGTTTTCTCTCTCTTGCTTTTGGTTAGTTTCGCTAGGGGTGTATCAATCTTATTGATTTTTTCAAAGAACCAGCTTTTTGACTGGTTGATTTTTTCTATCATTTTCTTAATCTCGATTTCAGATATTGCTAATCTCCTCTCTTCTACTACTTTTGGGATCAGACTGCTCTAGCTTCTCTAAAGCTTTAAGCTGCATTGTTAAGTTGTTTATTTCTGACGTTTCCATTTTTTTGACGTAGGCATTAAGAGCTATGAACTTACCTCTTAGAACAGCTTTCATTGTGTCCCAGAGATTTTGGTAAGTTGTATTTTCGTTATCATTCACTTTCAGGAAATCTTGAATTTCCTTTTTAATTTCTTCCTGAATCCATGTCTCATTCAGCATCATAGTGTTAAGTTTCCAGGAGTTAGTGTATTTTCTCTTGTTTGATGTGTTGTGGATGTCCAGCTTTAGGCCGTGATGGTCTGATAGGGCACAGGTTAGAATTTCAACTTTCTTTTATATGTGTAGATTCATTTTGTGGCCCAATATGTGATCTATTTTGGAGAAAGTTCCGTGTGCTGCTGAGAAAAATGTGTATTCTTTGGTGTGTGGGTGAAAAGTTCGATAGAGATCTGTAAGGTCCATTTCTTTCAGGGTTTGATTAAGTTCCATAGTGTCTCTGTTAAGCTTTTGACCTGTTGATCTATCCCATGTTGACAGGGCGGTGTTGAAGTCCCCAAGAATTATCGTTTGGGGATTGATTTCTTGCTTTAAACGCTGTAGGGTTTTCTTAATGAATGTGGAGGGGCCCGTATTGGGTGCATATATGTTCAGTATTGTGAAGTCTTCCTGGTGAATTGTATCTGTGACTAAAATGTATTATCCATCCGTGTCTCTTATAATTTTCTTTGGTTTGAAATCCACTTTGTCTGATAGCATAATGGCTACCCCTGCCTGTTTTCTGCTTCCATTAGCTTGTAGAATTGTTGACCAGCCTTTATTTTTAGAGCGTGCCTATCTTTTGTGGTGAGATGGGTTTCCTGCAGGCAGCAGATTGATGGATTGTGATTTTTAATCCATGTTTGTAATCTGTGTCTCTTGATTGGTGAATTAATTCCATTAACATTTAGTGTTATAATGGAGAAACTATTGTTAATTCCAGACATTTATTATGTTTAGTAGCTTTTTTTTTTTTTTTTTTTTTAAATTATTTTTATTATTATTATTATTTATTCAACTGTGTGTATGTGCGCGCGCGTGTCTGTGTGTGTGTGTATGTGTGTGTAGAACCACGGACGAATTCGCGAACCACCATGGACGCCTCCACCTCCTTCTGCCCCGGGATTCACAGGCTCCGCCCTACCAGGACCAGAAGCGCAGGCCGCCCCCGCTTCCGCCTGGCGTCTATACGTGGGATCTGGGATCCGAACTCGGGACCTTCCGCCTGCAAGGCGGAGGCTTAACCCCTGAGCCACCTCTCCAGCCCATGTTTAGTAGCTTTTATAAGTATATTGCTTCTTTTTTAATGATGTTATACTTGCCTTCTGTTCTCCTGGATATGCCTGTTTTTTTCTTCACGCTTGAGTATCATTTCTAGCATTTTTTGAAGGCCTGGTTTGGTGGACATGTATCCCTTAAAGTTGTCTTTGTGCTGGAAAATTTTTCTTTCTCCCTCGATCATGACTGATAGTTTTGCAGGGTAAATCAGCCTGGGTTGACGTTTTTGCTCATTCAATACTTGAAGTATGTCTCTCCAAGCTCTTCTTGCTTTTACTGTTTCGACTGAGAAGTCATTTGTTATTTTAATAGGTTTACCTTTAAAAGTGACTTGTTTTTTCTCCCTTGAAGCTCTCAGCACCAGTTCTTTATCTTGAATGTGGAGTGTTTTAACTATTATTTGCCGCGGCGTGCTTCTATTTTGGTCGTATCTGTTTGGGTGCAGAATGCCTCTTGTATATGGATGGGCCTCTCTTTTTTTAGATGAGGAAAGTTTTCCTTGATGATCGTTTGAAAAATTTCCTCAGGGGTGGTATTTTGAGATTCTTGCTCCGGTATTCCATGAATACGCATGTTAGGCTTCTTCAGGGTGTCCCATATCTCTTGGATATTTCTCTCAAGTATCTTTTTGGCTTTAACAACCTCTTCCATTGAGCTGGTTACTACTCCCACTTTATCTTCAAGGTCTGAAATTCTGTTTTCTGCTTCGTTAGTTCTGTTGGTAAGACTCTCTGTGGCGTTCTGGGTTGAAGATAACTTGTCTTTTAGCTCAGTTTTAAACTCTGCTTGAGTTTGTTTTAACTGCTCTATGCCACTTTTTGTTTCTTGCACTGTTTTTCTCAACTCCTCCAGATGTCTGTTGTGTTCCTCTTCAAAGCGATTGATTCGATTATTTAATTCCTCCCTGATTTCCTCTTTCATAGTATTGAACATGGTAATGATCATATTTTGAAAGTCTTTATCCTGGGTGGGGCTTTCTTGGCCTTTTTCCATGGGTTTGTTCTTGTTGGAGTCTAACATTGTGGGATTAATTTCTTCAGTGGGAAATTTGTTTACTTGATTGTTGCTTCTCATGGATTTGCACTTTGACTTTGGCATTGTCATTTTAACTCTTAAGATCTCTCAATTTCACTAAACTGAATTATTTGGCCTGTGGTCCTGGTGGGCGGGGCGGGCGGAGACTTACCTAGGTCGTGGGGTGAGGCCCGGCTGGACCTCGCGCGCGTCCCGACCGGCGGAGCGGGTTTAGGGTGCGAAAGGGGGGATGGGGGCTACGGCGTCGAGCTATTTAACCCGAGGGCAGCTGGGGCGGTCCGGGCGCAGGGGGAGGTCCTCCTGGTCCCTGGGTCCCGCGCGCGGCTCCGGCTGGATGGTGGGAGGCGGAGCCGGGTCCCTGGGGGCCGACCTGGGGGTCCTGGTGGGCGGTGCGCGGGGGGGGGGGGGGGGGGGGCGGGCGGGGGTACTCACCAGCTAGGGCGCGGCGTGGACGCCCGGCTGGACCGCGTGCTCGCGCGTCCCGACCGGCGGAGCGGGTTTAGGGTGCGAAAAGGGGGCACTTCAAGTATTAAATGAGCAAAAATGCCAACCCAGACTGATATACCCGGCAAAACTATCTGTCATGATCGAGGGAGAAAGAAAATTTTCCAGGAAAAAGATAACTTGAAGGGATACTTGTCTACCAAACCAGAACTTCAAAAAATGCTAGAAATGATATGCAAACTTGAAGAAAAAAACAACTGTATCCAGGAAGACAGAACTGCAGTATACCACAAAAACATAAAGGTAAAATATTAAGCTTACAAAATTCACTAAACATAAAAAATGTCCAGAATTAAAAATAATTTCTCCAATATAACATTAAATGCCAATGGTATTAACTCACCGATTAAGAGACAGAGATTACAAGCTTGGATTAAAAATCACAACCCATCAATCTGTTGCCTTGAGGAAACTCATCTCACCACAAAAGATAAGCACATCCTAAAAATGAAAGGCTGGTCCAAAATATTGCAAGTTAATGGACCCAGGAAATAGGCAGGGGTAGCCATTATGCTTTCTGACAAAGTGAACTTCAAACCAAATAGAATCATAAGAGACACAGATGGACACTGCATTTTTGTCATAGGTACAATTCACCAGGAAGACTTCACAATACTGAATATTTATGCACCCAATATGGGCCCCTCCACATTCATTAGGAAAACCCTACAGTGTCTAAGCAAGAAATCAACCTCCAAACGATAACTCTTGGAGATTTCAACACCACCCTCTGAACATGGGATAGATCAACAGGTCGCAGGTGAAGAACTCTGCCATCAACATCAGACGCTCTGCCTCTCTGGCCCACCGGGGACCTACGCATGTGGTCCACCGAAGACACACTGCTACTCAGAATTCAATAGAGCCCAAAGGAAACTCAAGCAAAATTCTAAGGAACAAAGGGAGCACAGGCCATACATCTGGACTCCACTACAGTTATTATATCACTGGGCGAGTTTCTTCTCATCCAGCCCAAAGATAAGTAAACTTTTTCTTTTCACCTTACGGATCCTTTAAAGTATCAATGCTGTAGATCAACTTTCTCATACAGACACCCCACAACATACAACTCCAGGGAGTTCACCACTCACCCCCACATTTCATCAAGAAACTAAATCGTAAAAGTGCACTACCAAACTAATACTCACCCCCTGGTAACGTAACCTGACTTAACTGACGTACTAACAGCCTAGTAGCCTCATCTAGGATATAATACTAACAATACACAAACATACCCAATCCAAGGCAAGCACTAGTAATAACTGGCAAGCGTAACAATACCAACTACGTGGATTCAGTGAAAAACAGAAACTGAAAAGTCCTAAAAAACAAAACAACAATGTACAAGTCAAAGTGCAGATCCACGAGAAACAAAACCCAAGAAGACCAATCTCCTGCTGAAAGAATCAATCCCATAATGAGGGATTCCGACCAGAACAAATCCACAGAAAATCGCCATGAAAGCCAGACCCAACATAACAACTTTCAGAGTATGATCCTTACCATGATTAATACTATGAAAGAGGAAATCCGAGAAGAGTTAAACAACCGCATCAACCACTTTGAACAGGAACACAACAGGCACTTGGAGGAGTTGAGAAAAACAGTTCAAGAAACAAAAATAGGTATGGAGCAATTAAAACAGTCTCAGGCAGAGATTAAAATTGAACTAAAAGACAAGTTATCTTCAACCCAAAACTCAACAGAGAGTCTTATCAGCAGAACAAATGAGGCAGAAAATAGAATTTAAGATCTTGAAGACAAAGTGGGAGAATTAACCAGCTCAATGAAAGAGATTGTTAAAGCCAAAAAGATACTTGAGAGGAACATTCAAGAGATATGGGACACCCTGAAGAAGCCTAACATGCCCATTCATGGAATACCAGAACAAGAATCCCAAAATACCACACCTGAGGAAATATTTCAATTCATCATAAATGAAAACTTCCCAAAATTAAAGAATGAGAGGCCTATCCAAATGCAAAAGGCATTTCACACTCCAAACAGATACGACCAAAATAGAAAATCGCCACAGCAAATAATAGTCAAAACACTCCACATTCAAGCCAAAGAAAAGGTGCTGAGAGCTTCAAGAGAAAAAAAGCAACTCACTTTTAAAGGTAAACCTATTAGAATAACAAATGACTACTCAATGGAAACAGTAAAAGCAAGAAGAGCTTGGAGAGACATACTTCAAGTATTAAATGAGCAAAAATGCCAAATCAGACTGATATACCTGGCAAAACTATCTGTCATGATTGAGGCAGAAAGAAAAGTTTTCCAACACAAAGACAACTTGAAGGGATACCTGTCTACCAAACCAGACCTTCAAAAAATCCTAGAACTGATACTCAAGCTTGAAGAAAAGAACAAGCGTATCCAGGAGGGCAGAAGGGAAGTATAATACCACCAAAACATAAATATCAAACTACATGCTTACAAAATCTACTAAACATAAAAAATATCCAGAATTAAAAATAATTTCTCCATTATAACATTAAATGTCAATGGGATTAATTTACCGATTAAGAGACATAGATTACAAACTTGGATTAAAAACCACAATCCAACAATCTGCTGCCTTCAGGAAACTCATCTCACCACAAAAGATAGGCACATCCTAAGAATGAAAGGCTGGTCCAAAATCTTACAAGCTAATGGAACCAGGAAATAGGCAGGGGTAGCAATTATGCTTTCAGACAAAGTGGACTTCAAACCAAAGAAAATCATATGAGACACAGATGGATATTACATTTTAGTCACAGGTACAATTCACCAGGAAGACTTCACAATCCTGAACATTTATGCACCCAATACGGGCCCCTCCACATTCATTAAGAAAACCCTACAGCGCCAAAAGCAAGATATCAACCCCCAAACGATAATTCTTGGGGACTTCAACACCGCCCTCTCAACATGGGATAGATCAACAGGTCAAAAGCTTAACAGAGACACTTTGGAACTTAATCAAACCCTTAAAGAAATGGACCTTACAGATCTCTATCGAACTTTTCACCCAAGCACAAAAGAATACACATTTTTCTCAGCAGCACACGGAACTTTTTCCAAAATAGATCACATATTGGGCCACAAAACGAATCTACACATATACAAAAAAGTTGAAATTCTAACCTGTGCCCTATCAGACCACCATGGCCTAAAGGTGGACATCCACAACACAACAAACAAGAGAAAATACACTAACTCCTGGAAACTTAACAATACGATGCTGAATGAGAACTGGATTCAGGAAGAAATTAAAAAGGAAATTCAAGATTTCCTGAAAGTGAACGATAACGAAAATACAACTTACCAAAATCTCTGGGACACAATGAAAGCTGTTCTAAGAGGTAAGTTCATAGCTCTTAATGCCTACATCAAAAAAATGGAAACATCAGAAATAAACAACTTAACAATGCAGCTTAAGGCTTTAGAGAAACTTGAGCAATCTGATCCCAAAAGTAGTAGAAGAGAGGAGATTAGCAAAATAAAGGGAGAAATATCTGAAATCGAGACTAAGAAAACGATAGAAAAAATCAACCAGTCAAAAAACTGGTTCTTTGAAAAAATCAATAAGATAGATACACCCCTAGCTAAATTAACCAAAAGCAAGAGAGAGAAAACCCAAATTAACAAAATTAGAAATGAACATAGAGTAATCACTACTGATACCCAAGAAATCCAGAGAATTATAACATCATATTTCAAAAAATTATACTCAGTGAAGTTTGACAACACACAAGAGAGGGATGAATTTCTAAGTAAACATATCTTACCTAAATTAGATCAGGAAGTTGTGAATTACTTAAATGGCCCTATAACATATAAGGAAATTGAAGAAGTAATCTCGAATCTTCCCACCAAAAAATGTCCTGGACCAGATGGATTCAGCACAGAATTCTACCAGACATTTAAGGAGTTAATAACACCAATACTCCTTAAACTGTTCCATCAAATAGCAAAGGAAGGAACACTACCAAATTCCTTCTATGAAGCTAATACCTAATAAAGATTCACTTAAAAAAGAAAACTATAGGCTGATCTCCCTGATGAACACAGACGCAAAGATTCTCAACAAAGTCTTAGCAAATCGGATTCAAAAACATATCAAAAAGATCATTCACAGGGACCAAGTAGGCTTCATCCCCAGCACACAAGGTTGGTTCAACATACGAAAATCAATAAATGTAATTTATCATGTAAACCAGTCCAAAGTCCAAGACCACATGATACTCTCGATAGACGCAGAAAAAGCCTTTGACGAGATCCAACAGCCTTTTATGATCAAAACGCTAGAGACAGTAGGAATATATATCAATCAATATAATAAAAGCTGTATACAACAAGCCCACAGCAAGGATTATACTCAATGGGGAACAATTGGAAGCATTCCCACTTCAATCAGGAACTAGACAAGGCTGTCCACTCTCACCACTTCTATTCAATATTGTACTTGAAGTCTTAGATGAAGCCATAAGACAAGAAAGGGACATAAAAGGGATTCAAATCGGCAAGGAAGAAGTCAAGCTATCCCTATTTGCAGATGACATGATCTTATACCTGAGGGATCCCAAAAACTCCACCAGGAAGTTCCTGGAACTAATTGAGAAGTTCAGCAGGGTGGCAGGATACAAAATAAATGTGCAAAAATCAGAGACCTTCCTATATGCCCAGAATGAAAGAAGTGAAAAAGCCTTGAGAGAAACAATCCCATTTACTATAGCCCCTAAAAAAATGAAATACCTTGGTATAAACCTAACCAAGGAGGTAAAAGACCTTTACAATGAAAACTTTAAAACCTAAAGAAAGAAATTGCTGAAGTCATCAGAAGGTGGAAAAACCTCCCATGTTCCTGGATTGGCAGAATCAACATCATAAAAATGACCATCCTATCTAAGGCAATATACAAATTCAATGCTATACCAATTAAAATCCCAAAGCAATTCTTTAAAGAAGTGGACCAATTAATCTCAAAATTCATATGGAGGCACAAAAGACCCAGGATAGCAAAGACAATCCTGAGTAACAAAAACACTGCTGGAGGTATTACCATACCGAACCTTAGTCTATACTACAAATCCATAGTTATAAAAACAGCCTGGTATTGGCTCCAAAATAGACACACAGACCAATGGATAAGCGTTGAGGACCCAGATATAAGCCCACAAAAATACAGCCATTTGATCTTTGACAAAGGGGCCCAAAGAATCCAATGGAAAAAGAACATCATCTTCAACAAATGGTGCTGGCAAAACTGGATCTCCACATGCAGAAGATTAAAGCTGGACCCGTACTTGTCACCATGTACAAGACTTAATTCCAAATGGATCAAGGACCTTGATATCAGGCTAGAGACTATAAAAATCATAACTGAACGGATAGGGAACTCCCTCGAGCTGATTGGGCTAGGCCAACATTTCCTAAACAGACATCCAATGGCACAGTCACTGCTACCAACTCTCAACAGTTGGGATCTTGTGAAATTAAAGAGCTTCTGTTCAGATAAAGAGATTATAATGTGAGCTCAAAGCCAACCCACAGAATGGGAGAAAATCTTCACTAACCACATATCTGATAGAGCTCTACTGTCCAGAGAGCTCAATGGTCCAATTAAAAAATGGGCCCTGGAACTTAAAAGAAATTTTACCAGAGATGAAATTAAAATGTCTAACAAATATCTTAAAAAATGCTCCACTTCTTTAGCTATCGGGGAAATGCAAATCAAAACTTCCCTGAGATATCATCTCACCCCAGTCAGGATGGCAAAAATCCACAAAACAAACAACAACAAGTGCTGGAGAGGATGTGGAGAGAGGGGAACCCTGCTACATTGCTGGTGGGAATGCAGACTCATACAGCCATTCTGGCAAGCTGTCTGGAGATTCTTAAAGAAATTAAAGATTGAAATGCCATATGACCCTACTATTCACTTTTGGGAATAACCTCCCATGCAGCAGAGGTTCGCCTCGATAGCACCAGCACGACTATGTTCATAGCAGCACTCTTTACAATAGCAAAGTCATGGAATCAACCTAAATGTCCAACAGTTGATGAGTGGATAAGAACAATGTGGTACATCTATACAATGGAGTACTACTCAGCCATCAAAAATGATGAATTACTGGCGTTTGCTGGGAAATGGATGTCATTAGAAAGAATTATATTAAGTGAAGTATCCCAATCCCAGAAAGTTAAGTGCCGTATGTACTCCCTAATAGGTGGCTCCTAGTACCAAACTCACCCAGCCCACATTGAGACACTCAAGGGTAAATCTATGTAATATCGTAATTGCAAGGATTGTAAACAGGAGGGATGGGGTTGGAGAGCCACACCAGACACAAGGAGAGAGGGGAACATGTTACAGCAGAGAAAATCGACCTCCAAGGAATGCAAGTAAGTAATGTGACACCTGGTTAAGTTCACAGACATTCGTTCCTGATCATGTACAACTGAGGGGGTATGATCTCACCAGAAGGAGAGGGCATATAGTCTGGCAGATGAAAAGAGATCATTTTGCAAATGGATGACTGATCCCTCCCTCACCGAGGTTTCCTGCTTTTATTACATCTATCCTTGTATGTCATCGGAGAGGAGAACCCAGAGAGCCAGGAGAGCCTGCCAGAGATTGGCAGGCACATTAAAGGATTCTCCGGAGATTGGGGCGGGAGGCACTGGAGGATGGGGAGGGAGAGGTGAGGGGAGGAGGAGCAGGGGGATGAGGGGAGGAGAAGAGAGGGAGGGAACCGGTGTACCTACTAAGTTTGTATGAGCGGAAATAATAAAACATTAAGAAAAATAAACATTAATAAAATAAACATTAATAAAAATAAAACATTAATAATAAAAAACATTAAGAAAAATAACATACTACAAAGTAAAATAAAAATCTGAGCTTATCCAGATGTATCTATCCTGGTAATATACAATCAAAATTCATATCCTTCCTAGTCATGAATTTTAGCAATAGGCAAATTTAAAGACTGCTGGATGGATTCATTTTTATTTTATTGTTTGAATGTTCCACATATAAATAAAATGGATTGATGTCATTTTCATCCCTTACTATGATTTCATATCCTCCCCATACTTTCTCGTTGTAAACCATCTTCCAAAATAGACTCATCCTTGCACTGAACATCATCTGGGTTGCCTATGCTCCTATTTGCCTAAGGACTTGGTGGAGCATTGATGATATATCAGTGGATGTACCATTGAGGAAAATTGCTCCTGTTCCCCTAACATAGTACTAATGCTCCAAAGTCTCTGACCTCACAATGCCTTCCCTCTTCCATGTTGAAATCTTTACCTTTAAAAGTAAGGACTGCAAGTAAGCAATGAGACATCTGGTTAAGTTCACAGACTTTTCATCATCTACAACTGAGGGGGTATGATCTCACCAGAAGGGGAGGGCATATAGTCTGGCAGATAAAAAGTAACCATTTTGCAAATGGGTGATTGACCCCTCCCTCACTGTGGTTTCCTACTTTTATTACATCTACCTTTGAATATACTCTTATAACAAGACTCTAATTTAACATGTTTTTATCTCTGGCCAGGGGGTGACATCCAATACTTATCAGGATGGAGTGAAGGGCATTGCAGGAGCAGCAAAATTGCAAAAGAAAATCAACAAACCACAATCCAGAACTTCAGAGACTCTATATCAACCACCTAGAACTAGGCCAGACTAATCTCTCCCCATCCTGAAACTCAGGGAAATTTGCAGAAGAGGGGGTGGTAAGAGTGTAAGAGCAAAAGGATGGGAGGAGCAATGATATGCAAGATACTCCACCCAAGTTATGGCTGAAGCAATCATAATTGGATGTTGCATGCCTTGCGCAATGTCCAACACACTATTGACCCCACAAAGTCTAGCATTTGCTAAAGGCACCAAGATCCTTGGAGCAAGGGATTGATAGCCACAGTAGTGTTCCTATGCTTAAGGGGAGCAAAGGAAAGGGTTCAGGGAAATGCCGCTGGGGCCTTGTAAGTCATCGGAGAGGAAGACCCAGAGGAGAGTTTGGCATGCACATTAAAGGATTCTTTGGGGATTGGAGGAGGGGAAGCACTGGGGAGTGGGGAAGGTGAGCAGAGGGGACAGGGAGAGGAGAAGGGAGGAAGGGAACTGGTGTACTTATTAAGTTTGTATGAGTGGATATAATAAAAAAATGTTAAAATAAATAAATAAATAAAAGTGACTTTTTTTTTCTCTTGAAACTCTCAGCATCTTTTCTTTGTTTTGAATGTGGAGTGTTTTGACTATTATTTGCCATGGCGAGTTTCTGTTTTGGTCATATCTGTTTGGAGTGCAAAATGCCTTTTGTACTTAGATAGGCCTCTCATTCTTTAGGTGAGGGAAGTTTTCATTTATGATAGTTTGAAGAATTTCCTCAGGTGTAGTATTTTGGGATTCTTGCTCTGGTATTCCATAAATGTGCATGTTAGGCTTCTTCAGGGTGTCCCATAACTCTGGTATTCCATAAATGTGCATGTTAGGCTTCTTCAGGGTGTCCCATAACTCTTGAATATTTCTCTCAAATGTCTTTTTGGCTTTAACAACCTCTTCCATTGAGCTGGTTAATCCTCCCACTTTGTCTTCAAGATCTGAAATTCTATTTCCTCCTTTGTTAGTTCTGCTGATAAGAGTCTCTGTTTAGCTCTGTGTTGAAGATAACTTGTCTTTCAGTTCAATTTTAAACTCTGCCTGAGACTGTTTTAACTGCTCTATGCCTATTTTTGTTTCTTGAACTGTTTTTCTCAACTCAAGTGTCTGTTGTATTTCTATTCAAAGTTGTGGCGGTAGGTATCTAATTCCTCCAGGATTTCCTTTTTCATAGCATTGATCATGCACATCAGTCTCCTCTTATTCCATATACCTTTGAATCTAATCTGGCTTTCTTGGCTATTTTCTGTGAATTTGTTCTGGTTGGAATTTGTCGCTATGGGGTTAATTCTTTGAGTGGGAGAATTGTTTTCTTGGGTTTTGTTTCTCATGGATCTACATTATATTCCATTAAGCTTAAATCTAGGATATTCCACTATTCAGGCATGTGAACAAAGGAATGCTTAAAATATTATCATTAAGTCTGTAAGGGTCCAGTCCCTGGAAACACAATTAGCCTACAGGATGGGGACAGACACAGGAACTATTGGGCATTCCCTGCAAGGCATGTGCTCTGGTTCTGACAATTCAGTTTTCTTTTTTATTTATTATTTATTTATTTATTTATTTATTTATTTATTTTTATTTTTCTGCTCATACAAATTTAATAGGTACACCTGTCCCCTCCCTCCCACAACCCCTATTTGGACCTCCCTGTTCCTCCTCCTTTTCTCCTTCCTTTCCCCCCTTCATCTCTTTCTCCCAGTGCCCCCTCCCTCCATCTCTAAAGCATCCTTTAATGAGTATATCAAACTTCCTTTGGGTCCTCCTCTCTGATGAGGTATAAGGATTCAGTGGCATTTCCTAGAACTCTTTCTTGTGTTCACCTTAAGTATAGGAGCACTATTGTAACTGTTAATCCCTTGCTTCTAGGATCTTAGTGCCTTTAGTCCATGCTAGACTTTGAGGGGTCAATGATATGTTGGTCATTACGCAGATCATGCAGAGTCCTATTGCAATTGCTTCAGCCCTAACTTGTGTGACGTATCTTGCATAGCTTGACTCCTCCCATCCTTGTGCTCTTACAATCTTACTGCCCCCTCTTCCACAAAATTCCCTGAGCTTCAGGATAGGGAGAGATTAGGCAGGCCTGATTCCAGGTGGTTGATATAGAGTCTCTGATGTTCTGAATTATGGTTTGTTGTTTTTTTTTTTTTTCAGTTTTGCTGTTCCTGCAATGCCCTTGGCTCCATCCTTATGTGGATTGGATGTCACCCTCTGGCCAGAGATTAAAAAGCTGTTAAAATAGAGTTTTATTATAAGATTAGATTCAAAGGTATATGGAATAAGAGAAGGAGACTGAGGTGAGGGGTGGGTCAGACTTCCATTGCAAAATAGTTACCTTCTATCTGCCAGACTATGTTGTTTTGTTTCTTGAGTCCTTTCAGTTTCTATGTGTTTTTGACTGACCTAATTTAGTTGGTATATCTGCTCTCCTGCAGTTATTACTAGTGGTTGCCTTGGAGTTGCATGTGTTTGTCTGTTGTTATTGATATTTCTTACCTGAAGCTATTAGACTGTTAGTACATCAATTAAGTAAGATTTAGTAGGGGCTGAAGAGGTGGCTCTAGGGTTAAGCCTCTGCCTTGCAGGTAGAAGGGTCCTGAGTTCGAATCCTAGACCCCACATATAGATGCCAGCTGGAATCGGGGGTGGCCTGCGTTTCTGGTCCTGGTAGGGTGGAGCCTATGAATCCCCGGGCAGCGTGAACAAGGAGGAGATGGAGGCGGTCCATGGTACTTCCTGAATTCATCCGTGGTTCTACACACATGCACACACACACACACACACATACATGCACACACGCACAATTTAATAAATAATAATTTTTTTTAAAAAGTAAGGTTTAGTAGACCATGGGTGAATATTAGTATGGTAGTGCACTTTTATGATTTAGTACCTTGATATCTGAGGGTGAGTGGCATAGTCCCTGAAGTGGTATATGTTTTGGGAGTGGCTATATAGAAAAGTTGATCTACAGTGATTAATAATTGGGAGGAGCAGGATGGTAAAAATGGGGGTGTACTTATCTTTGGGCTGGATGTGAAGAATCTCTTCCATGTGATAGGATGATTTTAGAGGACTTCAGATGTATGACCTTTGTCCCCTAGAGCTTTGCTTCAGTTTTCTATGAAATCTGTTGAATTCTGGGAAGCAAGGTGCATTACCTGGACTGGGAGCGAGGGAGAGACCTAGCTTTCTGAGCTTACCGAAGGGGGGGAGGAGCAGAGAAGGATCAATGGGGTTCAACTGGGAACTTGGGCGTGACCAGTGGTTCACCCAAGCACTGGGCAGCTTGGGCGCTGCTCAGGCTGGATGATGGAAAGGGCTGGGAGGAGAAGATGAACTGAGTGCTGATGGAAAATATCTGGGTGTCTTACCTGACCATGAGCGAGGGAGTGACATAGCTTTCCAGACAGGAGATGGTCATTTTCATGACATTGATTCTGCCAATCCAGGAACATAGGAGGTCTTTCCACCTTCTGGTGTCTTCTGCAATTTCTTTCTTTAGGGTTTTGAAGTTTGCATTGTAAACGTCTCTTACTTCCTTCATTAGGTTTATACTAAAGTACTTCATTTTTTTAGGGGCTATAGAAAATGGGATTGTTTCTCTCAGGACTTTTTCACTTCTTTCATTCTGGGCATATAGGAATGCTATTGATTTTTGTACATTTATTTTGTATCCTGCCACCCTGCTGAACTTCTGTATTAGTTCCAGAAGTTTTCTGGTGGAGTTTGTGGAATCACTCAGGTATACAATCATGTCATCTGAGAATAGAAATAACTTGACTTCTTCCTTGCCCATTTAAATCCTTTTTATCTCCCTTTCTTATCTTATGGCTACAGTTAAGATTTCAAGTACAATATTGAATGGAAGTGGTGAGAGTGGACAACCTTGTCTAGTTCCTGATCAAAGCGGAATGCTTCAAGTTTTTCCCCATTGAGTATAATCCTTGCTATTGCCTTACATTCCAACCGTCTCTAGGGTTTTGATCATAAAAGGTCTTCTCAAAACCTTTTTCTGCATCTATCAATATTATTGTGTGGTCTTGAATTTTGGACTAGTTTATATGGTGAATAACGTTTATTGATTTGCATATGTTGAGCCAGCACTGTGTGCTTGGGATAACACCTAGTTGATCCCCGTGAATGGTCTTTTTAATATGATTTTGAATCTGATTTGCTAAGACTTTGTTGAGGATCTTTGCACCTGTGTTCATCAAAGAGATTAGCCTATAGTTCTCTTTTTTAAGTGTATCTTTGTTAGGTTTTGGGATTAACATGATATTAGCTTCATAGAAAGAATCTGGTATTGTTCCTTCCCTCCTTTGTTATTTGATGGAACAGTTTAAGAAGTATGGGTGTTATTTCTTCCTTAAATGTCTGGTAGAATTCTGTGCTGAATCCATCTGTTCCCAAACATTGTTAGGTGGAAAAATTTGAGATTACTTCATCAATTTTCTCATATGTTATAAGAATATTTAAATAATTCAAAATTTCCTGATTCAATTTAGGTAAATTGTGCTTACTTAGGAATTCATCCTTTTCTTTTGTGTTGTCAAATTTCACAGAGTATATATTTTTGAAATATGATGTTATAATTCTCTGAATTTCTTGGATATCAGTAGTCCTAATCTCAATTTTGGATATTTCTCCCCTTATTTTGCTTATTTCCTCTTTTCTATTGCTTTTGAGATCAGATTGCTGTAGTATTTATGAAGCGTTAAACTGCATTGTAAACTTATTTATTTGTGATGTTTCCATTTTTTTCATGGAGTCATTAAGACCTAGGAACTTACCTCTTGGAACAGCTTTCATTGTGTTCCAAAGATTTAGATAAGTTGTATTTTCATTATCATTTACTTCCAGGAAATCTTAAATTTCCTTTGTAATATCTTCCTGAACCCAGTTCTCATTTTGCATCATAGTGTTCAGTTTTCAGGAGTATATTTTCTGTTGTTTGTTATGTCGCTGATGTCATGCTTTAGACCATGGTGGACTAGAATTTCAATTTTCCTATACATGTGGAGATTCTTTTTGTGGCCCAATATGTGATCTATTTTGGAGAAAGATCTATGTGTTGCTATGAAAAATATGTATTGTTTGGTGCATGGATAAAAACTTTGATAGAGTCTGCGTGCCTGCCCACCCTAGATGAGACTCATTCCCGGTCAGCCGGTCCTCCATCCCAGGTGAGTTACCCAGCCCTCAGATCGCCCCTTGTACCAGCTCTTCCCATCAGTCACCCCAGGCAACACCCAAGTTGTCACAGGTTTGCCCCAGCCCCTTTTTAATTCCCATTTCCCTGCCTGCCAACCCGACTGGGCCAGGACTTGCTCTGGGTCCTCTACCCCTGGAACCTGCGTGGGCCACTAAGCCAAGTCCCAGATCCCAGGTGAAGAGTTCTCCCAGGCCTCATCCCCTCCAAATCACCAGGGACCCTCGCTTGTACTCTATGGAGGACACACTGCTACTCAGAACTCAAAAGAATACAAAGAAAACCCAAGCAAAGCTCTAAGGGACAAAGACCATACATCTGAAGTCCTCTAAAATCATCCTATCACATAGGAGAGATTCTTCACATCATCCCAAAAACAAGTAAACCTCTTTTTTTAACCATACTGCCCCTTTTTAGTATGAATCACTGTAGATTAACTTTTCCATACAGCCACTTCAAAAATATATACATTTCCAGAGATTATACCACTCACCTTCACATATCACCAAGATACTAAATCGTAAAAGTGCACTGCCATACTAATATTCACCCCCTAACTACTTAACCTGACTTAACTGATGTTACATCTAACAGCCTAATAGCCTCATCTAGGAAATAATACTAACAATAGACAAGTGAACCCGAGAGTAGTAAAACCAATTAAATCAGTTCAGTCAAAAACACACAGAAACTAAAGGTCTTAAGAGACAAAATGACAATGCCCAAGTCAAAGTATAGATCCATTGCAAACAAAACTAGGAAGACAAATCTCCCACCGAAAGAATTAACCCCATAATGATGGATTCCAACCAGAAAAATTCACAGATAATAACCAAAAAAGCCAGACCCAAGATAATGACTTCAAAGTATGATCATTACCATGATCAATACTACGAAAGAGGAAATCCGGGAGGAGTTAAACCGTATCAACCACGTTGAACAGGAACACAACAGACACCTAGAGGAGTTGAGAAAAACAGTTCAAGAAACAAAAGTAAGCACAGAGCAGTTAAAACAGTCTCAGGCACCCCGGAGCCACCCGGCCAGCAGCACCCGGGCACAGCTGCCGGCTTAACCCCTAGGGCCCCGCCCCAGACCCCAGCCCCTCCCGCCCTCCTGCCCTCGCGTACCTCCGCCCCCCCCCAGGTCTGAGGTGAAGAATTCTGCCATCTATATCAGACCCTCTGCCTCTCTGGCCCACCGGGGACCTACGCACGTAGTCCACGGAAGACACACTGCTACTCAGAATTCAATAGAGTCCAAAGGAAACTCAAGCAAAACTCTAAGGAACAAAGGGAATACAGGCTATACATCTGGATTCCACTACAACCATTATATCACATGGGCGAGATACTTCACATCCAGCCCAAAGATAAGTAAAAATTTTTTTTCTTTTCTTTTCACCTTATTGATCCTTTGTAGTATTAATGCTGTAGATCAACTTCCTCATACAGTCACCCCCAAAAACATACAACTCCAGGGAGTACACCACTCACCCTCATATTTCACCAAGACACTAAATCGTAAAAGTGCACCACCATACTAATATTCACCCCCTGGTTACATAACTGACATACTAACAGTCTAGTAGCCTCATCTAGGATATAACAATAGCAATACACAAACATACCCAATCCAAGGCAAGTACTAGTAATAACTGGCAAGTGTAACAATACCAACTACATCGGTTCAGTCAAAAACACACAGAAACTGAAAGGTCCTAAAAAACAAAACAACAATGCCCAAGTCAAAGTGCAGATCCACGAGAAACAAAACCCAAGAAAACCAATCTCCCACCAAAAGAATCAATCCCATAACGATGGATATCGACCAGAACAAATCCACAGAAAATAGCCATGAAAGCCAGACGCAAAATAACGACTTTCAGAGTATGATCATCACCATGATTAATACTATGAAAGAGGAAATCCGAGAAGAGTTAAACAACCATATCAACCACTCTGAACAGGAACACAACAGGCACCTGGAGGAGTTGAGAAAAACAGTTCAAGAAACAAAAATAGGTACAAAGCAGTTTAAACAGTCTCAGGCAGAGTTTAAAATTGAACTAAAAGACGTTATCTTCAATCCAAAACTCAACAGAGAGTCTTATCAGCAGAACAAATGAGGCAGAAAACAGAATTTCAGATCTTGAAGACAAAGTGGGAGAATTCACCAACTCAATGGAAGAGTTTCTTAAAGCCAAAAAGATACTAGACAGGAACATTCAAGAAATATGGGACACCCTGAAGAAGCCTAACATGCGCATTCATGGAATACCAGAACAAGAATCCCAAAATACCACACCAGAGGAAATATTTCAAATCATCATAAAGGAAAACTTCCCACAACTAAAAAATAAGAGGCCTATCCAAATACAAGAGGCATTTTGCACTCCAAACAGATATGACCAAAACAGAAACTCACCATGGCAAATAATAGTCAAAACACTCCACATTCAAGACAAAGAAAAGGTGCTGAGAGCTTCAGGAGAAAAAAAGCAAGTCACTTTTAAAGGTAAACCTATTAGAATAACAAATGATTACTCAATGGAAACAGTAAAAGCAAGAAGAGCTTGGAGAGACATACTTCAAGTATTAAATGAGCAAAAATGCCAACCCAGACTGATATACCTGGCAAAACTATCTGTCATGATTGAGGGAGAAAAAAAGTTTTCCAGCCCATGGCAACTTGAAGGGATACATGTCTACGAAACCAGGCCTTCAAAAAATGCTAGAAATGATAATCAAGCTTGAAGAAAAGAACAAGTGTATCCAGGAGGACAGAAGGGAAGTATAATAACACCAAAACATAAATATCAAACAACATGCTTACAAAATCTATTAAATATAAAAATGTCCAGAATTAAAAATAATTTCTCCATTATAACATTAAATGTCAATGATATTAACTCACCGATTAAGAGACACAGATTACAAACTTGGATTAAAAACCACAATCCAACAATCTGCTGCCTTCAGGAAACTCATCTCACCACAAAAGATAGGCACATACTAAGAATGAAAGGCCGGTCCAAAATCTTGCAAGCTAATGGAACCAGGAAACAGGCAGGGGTAGCCATTATGCTATCAGACAAAGTGGACTTCAAACCAAAGAAAATCATAAGAGACAAAGATAGATACTACATTGAAGTCACAGGTACAATTCACCAGGAAGACTTCACAATACTGAACATATATGCACCCAATACGGGCCCCTCCACATTCATTAAGAAAACTCTACAGCGTCTAAAGCAAGAAATCAACCCCCAAACGATAATTCTTGGGGACTTCAACACTGCCCTCTCAACATGGGATAGATCAACAGGTCAAAAGCTTAACAGAGACACTTTGGAAATTAATCAAATCCTGAAAGAAATGGACCTTACAGATCTCTATCGAACTTTTCACCCATGCATCAAAGAATACACATTTTTCTCAGCAGCACACGGAACTTTTTCCAAAATAGATCACATATTTGGCCACAAAATGAATCTACACATGTACAAAAAGTTGAAATTCTAACCTGTGCCCTATCAGACCACCACGGCCTAAAGCTGGATATTCACAAACAAACAAGAGAAGATACACTAACTCCTGGAAACTTAACACTATGATGCTGAATGAGAACTGGATTCAGGAAGAAATTAAAAAGGAAATTCAAAAGAGAGCTTGGAGAGAAATTGAATGATAATGAAAATACAACTTACCAAAATCTCTGGGACACAATGAAAGCTGTTCCAAGAGGTAAGTTCATAGCTCTTAATGGCTACATCAAAAAATGGAAACATCAGAAATAAACAACTTAACAATGCAGGTTAAGGCTTTAGAGAAACTTGAACAATCTGATCCCAAAAGTAGTAAAAGAGAGGAGATTACCAAAATAAGAGGAGAAATATCTGAAATCGAGACTAAGAAAATGATAGGAAAAAAATCAACCAGACAAAAAACTGGTTCTTTGAAAAAATCAATAAGATTGATTCACCCCTAGCTAAATTAACCAAAAGCAAGAGAGAGAAAACCCAAATTAACAAAATTAGAAATGAACATGGAGTTATCACTACTGATACCCAAGAAATCCAGAGAATTATAACATCATATTTCAAAAACTTGTACTCTGTGAAGTTTGACAACACAAAAGAGATGGATGAATTTCTTTTTTTTTTAATTTTTTTTTAATTTATTCAATTGTGTGTGTGTGTGCGTATGTATGTGTGCGCGTGTGTGTCTGTGTGTGTGTAGAACCACAGACGAATTCGAGAACCACCATGGACGCCTCCACATCCTCCTCCCCGGGATTCACAGGCTCCGCCCTATCAGGACCAGAAATGCAGGCTGCCCCTGCTTCCACCTGGCGTCTATACATGGGATCTGGGATCCGAACTCAGGACCTTCTGCCTGCAAGGCAGAGGCTTACCCCCTGAGCCACCTCTCCAGCCCAAGATGGATGAATTTCTAAGTAAGCACAACCTACCTAAATTGAATCAGGAAGTTGTGAATTATTTAAATAGTCCTATAACATACAAGAAAATTGAAGAAGTAATCTCGAATCTTCCCACCAAAAAATGTCCTGGGCCAGATGGATTCAGCACAGAATTCTACCAGACATTTAAGGAGTTAATAACACCAATACTCCTTAAACTGTTCCATCAAATAGCAAAGGAAGGAACACTACCAAATTCCTTCTATGAAGCTAATATCGTTTTAATCCCAAAACCTAATAAACATTCATTAAAAAAAAAAACTATAGGCCGATCTCTCTGATGAACACAGACGTAAAGATTCTCAACAAAGTCTTAGCAAATCGGATTCAAAAACATATTAAAAAGATCATTCATGGGGACCAAGTAGGCTTCATCCCCGGCACACAAGGTTGGTTCAACATACGCAAATCAATAAATGTAATTCATCATGTAAACCAGTCCAAAGTCCAAGACCACATGATACTCTCGATAGATGCAGAAAAAGCTTTTGACAAGATCCAACAGCCTTTTATTATCAAAACGCTAGAGACAGTGGGAATGGAAGGAACCTTAATCAATATAATAAAAGCTATATACAACAAACCCACAGCAAGGATTATGCTCAATGGGGAACAATTGGAAGCATTCCCACTTCGATCAGGAACTAGACAAGGCTGTCCACTCTCACCACTTCTATTCAATATTGTACTTGAAGTCTTAGATGAAGCCATAAGACAAGAAAGGGACATAAGAAGGATTCAAATCAGCAAGGAAGAAGCCAAGCTATCCTTATTTGCAGATGACATGATCTTATACCTGAGTGATCCCAAAAACTCCACCAGGAAGCTCCTGGAACTAATTGAGAAGTTCAGCAGGGTGGCAGGATACAAAATAAATGTGCAAAAATCAGAGACCTTCCTATATGCCCAGAATGAAAGAAGTGAAAAAGCCTTGAGAGAAACAATCCCATTTACTATAGTCACTAAAAAATGAAATACCTTGGTATAAACCTAACCAAGGAGGTAAAAGACGTTTACAATGAATACTTTAAAACTCTAAAGAAAGAAATAGCAGAAGACACCAGAAGGTGGAAAGACCTCCCATGTTCCTGGATTGGCAGAATCACACATTAAAAATGACCATCCTAACCAAAGGCATTATACAGATTCAATGCTATACCCAATCAAA